>ML661332.1:14040566-14401291 GCA_007570785.1 Antilocapra americana
TCCAGGCGAGCATACTGGAGTGGGTTACCGTCAAAGCAATTCAGTGATACATTTACATATATTCATTCTTTTTCAGATTCTTTTCCCTTACAGGTTCTTTCTTTTCAATGTCTTCATTTTTCTGACTAAAAAAGACAGTATACTAATTCCAGGAAATTTGGAAAACATAGCAAATATTAAGAAGACCACAAATGTCACTATGTTCCACATCTATTTAAAAGTGTTTCTTAGGGTCCAGAATGTGAGCAGTAGGGCAAAGCGATTAAGAACTGGGCTCTGGATCCAGACCAAATGCCACTGCTTACTAGCTCTGTGATCCTGGGCAAGTTGCTTGACCTCTCTGGGCCTCAGTTTCTTCATTTGTAAATGGCTTTATTTAAAATGGATTTTTGATATTTTATGTGTCATGGATTTTTTTTTTTTTGCATTGGTTTTGATTTTTTTTAAATACCACATTAAAATCTTTATTTTGATTACTGAGATTTTTGGAGTCCCTTAAATTTTGCACTGGCCTTAGACTGGCTCTCACCCTGGGGCCTGCCAGCAAGACTCAAGCCAGAGTAACCTTCCATTCTCCCCTCCCAGCCGTGGCTACCCTCTCCCAGGCTTCAGTCCACCCGCTGACCTCTGGCTTACAAGGCCCTCTCCTGGGTCAGGGAGGGCTAACATGCTGAGAGTGCCACCCCAGAGAGAAAGGCTGTTTGCGCTATGGTCTCCCCAGCAGCCTGATTAACATGAGGAAAGATGCAAATTGAAGCAATCCTGCTGTTAGAGAAGAACTTAATATGTTTTTTAAAAAGATGGGGTGAAAAGGCAGAAATTGCAGAAAATTATATATTGCCAGAGCTGTTTTACCATCCCTGCAGTTGATTCCAGAGATGCTTCTGGTTTGGGAAAGGCATTTTATGTACTCAGGGAGCCCCCCTCTCTCTGACTGAGAATGTCAAACAGCAGGATCTTTGACCCTTGGCCAGATTTTGCTGCTTCCTAATCCTGCTTGCCCAGTACATTTTATTGCCTCTTCTGGAATCACATGTATATCTAGGGCTGATTCACTTATTAACCCTTATTTAAGAGGAATAGTCAAAGCATAGTCATAAATATGACTATTACCATAAACCATGTGAAAGTGTGAAAGTGTTAATCATTCAGTCGTGTCCGACTCTACAGTTCCATGGACTGTAGCCCACCAGGCTCCTCTGTCCATGGAAGAAGGAGAAGCCATTCCCTTCTCCAGGGGATCTTCCCAACCCAAGGATTGAACCAGAGTCTCCTGCATTGTGGAGAAGGCAATGGCACCCCACTCCAGTACTCTTGCCTGGAAAATCCCATGAACGGAGGAGCCTGGTAGGCTGCAGTCTGTGGGGTCGCTATGACTGAGCGACTTTACTTTCACTTGTCACTTTCACGCATTGGAGAAGGAAATGGCAACCCACTCCAGTGTTCTTGCCTGGAGAATCCCAGGGACAGGGGAGCCTGGTGGGCTGCTGTCTATGGGGTCACACAGAGTCGGACACAACTGAAGCGACTTAGCAGCAGCAGCAACTCTTGAACTGATGGCAGATTCTTTACTGAGCCCCCACCGAAGCCCAATATAACCCATTGCTCATAGCCACCTTCAAAAGCAAGTCCCTCAGCAGCTCCATGTTCCTGTCTCAAGGGCTCCCCATGGGTTGTGCACCCTTTAGAGAGGAAGGGGACCGTGGTTACAGCCTAGAAAGTCTCTGAAGTTCTGTCTTATACCCATGGATTTGAATGGCCCCATACTGTTTATCGTAATAGGCTTTTGGCAAATGTTACTGGGTCTAAATGGTGTTAGGGAGGACAGATCAAGTTGAACAATCAAATAAACCTCTATCAACATTTGCTATGGGGGTGCGGTCGGGGAATGAGGTGTGGCTCACTGATGGATTTTTCCAGTTAGATGAATTTCAGAGCCAATCTTTTATTGATTTATTTGGTTTTTTTGGACTAGTTTGCACAGAGGAGACTTTTCTAAAATGGATTTCACACTTCTCTGACTTCTCAAACTTAGACTGCAGAACATAATTAAACTTATCTTGATGATTCAGGGTCATCATTTAGAATCTCAGTTATTAATCTTTGGAGCCAGACTGTCTGGTTTCAATCTGAGCGTCTCCTCTTAGAAAGCTTTGCGGCTTCAGGAAAGAGTATTAACCTCTCTGTGCCTCAGTTTCCTTAGCTTTAAAATAGGAATAATAATTGTATTTGTCATAAACACCAGCTGAACACTGGCAATTTCATATGGGTCAGCCCAGGAGTAAACGGCACTCTGGAAGTGTTGGCTTTGATTCTTTTATTTTTAAGTTTTTACAATTTTATTTGTTTATTTATTTTTGGCTGTGCATGGACTTTTCTCTAGTTGTGGCGAGCAGGGTCTACTCTCTAGCCGTGCTGTGCAGGCTTCTCATTGCCGTGGCTTCTCTTGGAGCACCGTCTCTAGGACGTGTGGGCTTCGGTAGCTGCAGCCCCCTGGGCTCAGGAGTTGTGGTTCCCGGACTCTAGAACACAGGCTCGATACTTGTGGCGCATAAACTTAGTTACTCCACAATATGTGGGATCTTCCCAGATCAGGGATTGAACCTGTGTCTCCCACATCGGCAGGTGGATTCTTTACCACTGAGCCACCAGGGAAGCCCCTTAAATTTATAACGTTGCTTTACAGCGTTGTATTATTTTCTGCTGTGGCTCTGAGTCTTTGAGCTGTCTACACTAGGCTCTGAGGACTGGTACTTAACATATATTATCTCCCTTGGTCTTCCAAACAGTCTCAAGGGGAAGTCTCCATTTTTCCAGAGGAGAATACCGAGACTTAGGTGAAACTGCTTGCCCCACGCTGCTCAACTGGTAGATGGTGGGGGTGGGGTGGGGTCTAATCAGGTGCTGTGGTTCCTTTGTACTGTTTTCTCTGTCAGGCGCTGTGTTGGGACCATGGCCCTCCCAGTGGAGCCCTAAATGGTCCTGGAAATTATGGTCTATTAAGTTCTGCATTAATATTTTTCTGATATTTCTACTCCCCTTCCTGATCTTTCAGGGCCCCCGTGCCATTTCCTAGGCAGAAAAAATAAGATCCTTTTCCTTTGGATTGTGTGGCATCTGTTTTGGTTGTTTTAAATATATGTATGCATTTTATTGGGCTTCCCTGGTGGCTCAGACAGTAAAGAATCTGCCTTCAATGCAGGAGACCTGGGTTCGAACCCTGAGTCGGGAAGATCCCCTGGAGAAGGGAATGGCAACCCATTCCTGTGTTCTTGCATGGATAATTCCATGGACAGTGGAGCCTGGTGGGCTACAGCCCATCAGGTTGCAAAGAGTCAGACACTACTGAGCAACTAAAACACACATGTGCATTTTATAGTCAGCCAGTAGAGACTGGCATGTGTGGCTCATCTGTGTTCATTCAGGTGAGAGTGTCACACAGGTGACCTCCAGCTGTGGGAGAGGTCACTGTGATAACCACCAAGCTATGTCCTAGGGAGGATGGAGGACCCTGGATTCCCAGACCATCCCCTGAGCACCAGCCTTCCCCAGATGCCACCCCGTATGGTCCTTGTGGCATTGGCACCAAAACCTAAGCCATCCAGCTTTAAAGGACAGTGGTGGTCATCCTGTCCACTGCATCTTTTAGATGAAGAAGCAGGAAGAGAGCTTGAAGGACTGCTGGGACTCGCTAGAACTCAGAGCTCTGTGTTCCTTGCTGGGGCTCCTCCTCTTTAGTCCTCTTCTGTTTTCTGATATTACTAATGGTTCCATCCAGGGGGAGGAGCCAGGATCCACTTGATGGACATGTGATCTGTTCACTGGGGCTTCCCAGGTGGCGCTATTGTAAAGAAAACCACCTGCCAATGCAGAAGATATGGCACGTAAGAGACGTGGGTTCGATCTCGGGGTCGGGAAGATTCCCTGGAGGAGAACATAGCAATCCACTCCAATATTCTTGCCTGGAGAATCTCATGGACAGAGGAGCCTGGTGGGTTACAGTCCATAGGGTTGTAAAGAGTTAGACAAGACTGAAGCGACTTAGCATGAATGCATGATCTGTTCAGCCACACCAGACCTGCTCTTGGCTTAATGCTCTGCTGTCACAGTCTTGAAATCTCTTAATACTCTTTGAAAAAAGGACCTCACCTTTTCCCTTGGCACTGGGTCCCCCAGATTATACAGCCAGTGCACAGTGCAGGGGGGTGAGGAGAGCCCACCGGGTCCTATGCCGCCTCCTTTTCCTAGGCCTTGGGATGGAGCTCCCCAGGAAAGCATTTAGGTGCCCCCTCCATCCAGCATGAGATGTGATTGGAAATTTCTCCTGGGTAGACCTAATAACTGTTAGAAGAGGATTTCAGCATAGTTCAGTCACTCAGTTCTGTCTGACTCTTTGCGACCCCATGGGCTGCAGCACGCCAGGCTTCCCTGTCCATCACCAACTCTTAGAGCTTGCTCAAACTCATGTCCATTGAGTCGGTGATGCCATCCAACCATCTCATCCTCTGTCCTCCCCTTCTCCTCCTGCCTTCAGTCTTTCCCAGCATCAGGGTCTTTTCAAATGAGTCAGTTCCTCACATTAGGTGGCCAAAGTATTGGAGTTTCAGCTTCAGCATCAGTCCTTCCGATGAATATTCAGGATTGATTTCCTTTAGGATGGACTGGTTTGATCTCCTTGCAGTCCAACGGACTCTGAAGAGTCTCCTCCAACACCACAGTTCAAAGCATCAGTTCTTTGGCACTCAGCCCTCTTTATGGTCCAACTCTCACATTCATACATGACTACTGGAAAAATCATATCTTTGACTCTGTGAAACTTTGTTGGCAATGTAATGTCTCTGCTTTTTAATATGCTGTCTAGGTTGGTCATAGCTTTTCTTCCAAGGGACAAGCATCTTTTAATTTCATGGCTGCAGTCACCATCTGCAGAGATTTTGGAGCCCCCAAAAATAAAGTCTCTCACTGTTTCCCCATCTATTTTCCATGAAGTGATGGGACCAGATGCCATGATCTTAGTTTTTTGAATGTTGAGTTTTAAGCCAGCTTTTCCACTCTCCTCTTTCACTTTCATCAAGAGGCTCTTTAGTTCTTCACTTTCTGCCATAAGGGTGGTGTCATCTGCATATCCAAGGTTATTGATATTTCTCCTGGCAATCTTGACTCCAGCTTGTGCTTCATCCAGCCCAGCATTTCACATGATGTACTCTGCATAGAAGTTAAATAAGCAGGATGACAATATACAGCCTTAACATACTCCTTTCCCAATTTGGAACCAGTCTGTTGTTCCATGTCCGGTTCTAACTGTTGCTTCTTGACCTGCATACAGATTTCTCAAGAGGCAGGTCGGGTGGTCTGGTATTCTCATCTCTTTAAGAATTTTCAACAGTTTGTTTTGATCCACACAGTAAAGGCTTTGGCATAGTCAATAAAGCAGAAGCAGGTGTTTTTCTGGAACTCTCTTGCTTTTTCGATGATCCAGCGGATGTTTGCAATTTGATATCTGGTTCCTCTGCCTTTCTAAAACCAGCTTGAACATCTGGAAGTTCATGGTTCACATATTGTTGAAGCCTGGCTTGGAGAATTTTGAGCATTACTTTACTTGCATGTGAGATGAGTGCAATTGTGAAGTAATTTGAACATTCTTTGGCACTGCCTTTCTTTGGGATTGGAATGAAAACTGACCTTTTCTAGTTCTGTGGCCACTGCTGAGTTTTCCAAATTTGCTGGCATATTGAATGCAGCACTTTCATAGCATCATCTTTTAGGATTTGAAATAGCTCAACTGGAATTCCATCACCTCCACTAGCTTTGTTCATAGTGATGTTTCCTCAGGCTCACTTGACTTCACATTCCAGGATGTCTGGCTCTAGGTGAGTGATCACACCATCATGATTATCTGGATCGTTAAGATATTTTTTGTAGTTTTTCTGTGTATTCAGTTTTTCTGTGTATTCTTGCCACCTCTTCTTAATATCTTCTGCATCTCTTAGGTCCATACTATTTCTGTCCTTTATTGAGCCCATCTTTGCATGAAATGTTCCCTTGGTATCATCTTGGATGACCTCTAAAAGTCTCAGTTTCCTCATCTGTAAAATGAGGAGACAAGAGGAGTTACTTCATATATGTATGTAAAGAGGGCTCAACACAGCACCTGGCATCAAGTAAGTGCTCAATAAGTCAGCCATTCTCTATTCCAGGTCTGAAGTCCTTGATTTCTCAGGAGGCTCTCAGATTCCCAGAATTTCTAAGCCTTGAAAGCCCCCAGTCCTGTCTCCTTGTCCCTCTCAAGTGGTCAATGATGACAGATGTGATAAAAGTTGCTATTACTTGGGCATCTCTGGATGCTGGCTGCTGTGCCTGGGCACTGCCCCCAGGGGCTCCCTTCAGGGGACCCTTTCAGCCCAGGCTAACCAGTGCCCAGTCTTGCCCTGAGTCAGAAGAAATCAGTGATTCTAAACATATAGGGACGTGGGCCTCATGAAGGGTAGTGTGCTCTGTGCTGGAAGAGGCATGACTCCGAAATCATGTTGCCTCATATGTGTTGAATTTCTGCCCTGCCAGTTGCTGGCTGTTGATTTTGGGCAGGTTACCTAGCTTCTGCAATCTCCATTTGTAAAATGAGGATTATTATAAAAAAGGATGATTCTGAGGACTAAATATGCTAAGACTGTAAAGCACTGAGCCAAGGGCTGGCCCACACAGATGGTAACTAATAGATGTTTGTGGAATGAATGAATGAATGAATAAGCCAGTGGTTGAAGCTCTGTTTGCTGTTGTCAGATGCCCTTGAGGGAGGGCTTGTGAGCTGGTAGAGGTGGGCGTGGGGCAGGGACAGGGGCCACACACAGGCAGGGGCAGGGAGGGAGAGGGGAGAAATAATCAGATCATCATAACTTATACATACACACAGTATTTAGTGTGTGCTGTATACTCCTCAGCATTGTCCTCAGTTAACTCATTTCATCCTCCAACAAGCCTACGAGGTAGTCTTTCCTGTACCCCCTTTTGGCAGATGAGGAAACGGAGCACAGACAGGGTGAGGAGCTAGATCACACGGCTAGTGAGGGATGGAGTGGAAGCAGCCAGCCTGGCTCCAGAGACCATATTCTTAACCAACATACCGTATCCACCATCCCAAGCTTTTTTCCTTTTTTTTACAAATTTATTTATTCATGGCTGTGTTGGGTATTGGTTGCTCTGGACTTTCTCTAGTTGGGGAGAGCAAGGACTACTCTCGATTGCGGGGGGCAGGCTTCTCATTGCAGTGGCTTCTCCTGTTGTGGAGCGTGGGCTATAGGGTGCTTGGGCTCAGTCGTCAGGATTAGTTGCCCCATGGCATATGGGATCTTCCTGGGCCAGGGGTCGAACCCATGTCCCCTGCATTGGCAGGTGGATTCTTAACTACTGGACAACCAGGGAAGTCCCCTGCTCCAACCTTTGACCACGTCTTTTGAGCTGTGGGAGTGATCTCCAGGGACCCTCTTTCCCCACTGAGAGAAACGGGCAACACGAGACAGTGGGTATTTCCTGACAGGTCCGGCCCTTGAGGGCAGGCCAGGCCCCACGGACCATCAGCAGAACCCTAAGCTCTGGCCAGTTGGCAGCTGACTTGTTGGGATGCAGAGCTTTGAGGTTGAAGAGACCACACAGCGATGGGCAAAGAGGAGGACGTAGGGGCATCTCTGCCCAGTGCCCTGTTGGCCACAGCGAGCAGAGGGGCCAGGAGCCGTGTGAGAGGGGGCGCCCAGGATCCTCACCGGGCCTGGGTACCTGCCACGTGCTCTTGGGCTCGGGGTTGGGTCGGCCAGGGCCGTTAACTCGTCAGAAACCCGGGGCTCTGTTGGTGAACGTGTGGGGGTTGCTCCCTGCTCTGTGCTGAAGGCTCCTCTGCCGTAAGATGGGGGTCACGGTCTAGCTGTACCCGCTTCAGAGTTAGATGGGTCTTGTGTGCGGCGGTGCATGGGGAAGGTACGCTTAAACGTGAGAACCATGCAACCCTGGGAGGGAATGAGGCGATGCGGAGCGCGAGGGCGCTGGGGCTGGGTGGCCGAGCTCAGAGTGGCTTGGGTTAGTCATTTCAGCTCTCTGTGAGCCACTGGGTGCCACAGTGATGACACCACGTGTGTGAGCCCTGACCGGGTGGGTGACGTGCCTGCAGTTTGCTCTCCTTCAGCCCTCGGCACAGCCCTCTGTGGAGTGCGCTGTCATCAGCCCCACGTCACAGAGGGGAAACCGAGGTTCTGAGAGGTCGCCGCCTTGTCTGGTCACACAGCAGCAAAGTGGCGGAGCCAGGATTCTAACCAGGGCAGCCGGCTCCACGGCCCAGCCGCTCTGCCAAACCTGCCGGGTAGGGCTGTTTGAAGACAAAATGAGACCCTCCAAAGTGTGAGCTCAGGGCCTGGCAAACATGCCAGGCAAAGGTGAACTGCTGCCATCCTTTCGAACTGGCTTGGTGCCTGGAATCCCCAGGCCCCGGGCTGTGTTTCCACAGGGACGGAGGGAGGGGCGGGGGGGGGGCCCTGCAGCCCTCTGCTGCCTCACACCCCTGCTCTCCTTCCTTCCCACCAGGACGTCGCCACAATGCAGTTCTGTGCCAACAAGCTGGACAAGAAGGATTTCTTTGGGAAGTCTGACCCCTTCTTGGTGTTCTACAGAAGCAACGAGGATGGAACGTGAGTTCTCCGGCAACACTTCCAGGGGCACAGGTTGGAGGGTGGGCTGAATGGTGATGACCTGCTGGGCGGTCTGGCTTGGGCTATCTCCCCCTGGGGCTGCCCTGGGGCCCCTGCTCTGGGTAGACATCAAGGGGCTCCAGGAGCTCCAGGGGCTCCTGGCCTCACAGGTGGGGCTGGTGGGGGACAGATGGCAAGCCCTCAGTGACATTCTGAGGGTCTTAGTGGTGGTGAGTGAGTGCTGGGCGTGTTGGAGATGGAGGCAAAAACAAAAGAGAACTCGGGGTCCCTCTGACAGTCCACTCGTTCTTCAACGTCAATCACTCCCCACCTCTAAACCTAGTCTCCACCCATCCACAGCCCTCCTGACACCCCACGACACATGTACCCCCATTTTTTCCTCCTCAGCATGGCAAATCTGCACCCATCTCCCCACCTGGCCCCACACTTGGCCACAGGCTTCATTCAAACTCCCTCCCATCTTTGAAACCAACTCCCCCCCACTGCCCCCCACCCAATCTCCTTCTCTCCTCTCCTTCATCTGGAAGTCACCCACAGTATGATGGAAAGACATGCGACTCGTTAGCCAATGTAGGTCAGTGATGTACACAGAGGGACAGATTCTAGGTTGAGGGCCTGGGGACCTGAGTCCTCTCCACCAACCGGCTGTGTGACCCCAGACAACTGTGCCCCCTCTCTGAGCCTGTTTTCTCATCAGTGAAATGATCTGGTTAGACGAGGTGGTCTCCATGGTCTCTTTAAGCATCATAGCTCTGGGAGGCTGTGGCCACTTATGGCTGGGATTCTGCAGAATGAGGAATCCATGGGGCCAGGGAGGTTAATGAGAGAAGCGCTGCTGGAGAGGGGAACTGGGGAGCAGGTTTTGAAGAAGAGAAAGAAAATGGGTCCATGGGGGTTGGGGGTTGGGAGGGGAGGGGAGGCTTGGCTCAGGGAAGAATAACAGTCTAGAGAAAGTGTGTGCAGAACTAGTGTGCCCTGAGCAGAGGGCAGGGAAACCTTGCTAAGGCCCCTAGAATCTGAAATTCTGTGTGTGTGTGTGTGTGTGTGTGTGTGTGTGTGTGTGTTGGGGGGCAGGACAGCAGCAGAGAGGAGGTGTTTCACTTCAAGGGAAAAACGGATTTTTAAACCTGAAGGTACAAAACAAGGAAAATTTGGTAGGATCATTTGCATAACAAAAGGCTTCTTTGTCTCACCAGAGGACTCCTAGCACAATTTCTTTAAATAATCCTTGTTGACTTTGACTTGAATTGAGGGAGGGAGGAACAGGTCGGAGTGATGTTCTGGGCGCCCGTGGAAATGTCCACTCAGGTCCCCTCTGGTGGGGCCGCGCCAGGGCTCTCTCAGAGGGGAGGGCCGGCTGGCCGGCGGCGGGGAGGGGCTCGGGCTGTGGAGCTGGCGATGGGTGTGTTGCACGGTGTTTGCCCGTGATTAATCCGGCAGAGCGGTGTGTAGGATGGATGGGGAGGGGGCGGGGGCCGGGAGAGACTCGTGACTGACACGGGGAGCAGGTGGGAGGTGCTGAGCCCGAAGAGCTGCGCCGTGGAGACTGGCAGGGGCGGAGGCGGGAGGGGAGGCCGGGCGAGAGGCCGGTACAAGGCCTGGCGCGGCAGAACTGGGGGGGGGGGGGCTGCAGCCACACCCCCTCCCCGGTAGAGGATCTGCGGGGAACCCAGAATGTTGAAAACAGAGCAGAGAGTTGGTCAGATGGGGCCAGCGATGGGGGGTTATTTGAGGGCGGGTTCCCCTGGAAACAGGGACTGGGTCTCTCTGGGGTGGGGGTGCACCCAGGGCAGCTGGAGAAACTGATCCCGAGGGAGTGAAATGTCACGCCTGCCATCACAGGAGAGAAAAGGGCAGGAAACATCCACAGAGCACCCCCTGTGCTCCCGGCCGGCACATACCTTGTCTTCTTCGATCAGAATCATTCGTCTGGCATCGGGAACGCGGTGACTGACCGCAGGGCTCGGCCAGTGCCTGCCAGTCATCAGCTGTGTAACTTTAGGCGAGTGTCTGAGCTGATGGAACATTCTGGGATGGTGGAAATGTTCTGTATCTCACTGTCCCGTATGGTCGCCACCATGTATAGCTGCTGAGCCCCTTGAAAGGGACTAGAGCCACTGAGAAACTGAATTATTTTTTAGAAATTTCATTTCAGTAAATTTAATGTAAATAGCCACGTGTGGCATTCTGGGCAATGGAGCACTACCCTCTGCGGTTCAGTTTCTTAGCAATGGGGAAAATCCCAACATTTCTCTCCCAAGGAAGCTGTGAGGATTAAATGAGTTAATTCGGGTTATTAGAGCGGGGCCTGGCGGCATTCCTTATGGTTCTTTGGGGAGCTCAGTCACTTGCCTGGGGCAGCACAGCTGGAGGCAGCGGTGCTGGGACCCCGGCTGGCATCTCTCTGAGGCTGTTGGTTCTCACCGCCCACTCTCGCACCCCACCCCCGGAGCGTGTGTTGAAATGAATTGAACTGAGCTGGGAGATGACTGCGGGGACCATTTCCGCACCAGGGCCTCATCCCCCGCCTCCCCCCCCCCCCCCCCCCCAGCAGCATGTACATCAGGGGATCAGGGGCCTGTGGATTTAGCGATGGACCAGGAGAGGTTGGGGGAGCATAATGAAAGTGGTTTCAGGCAGGAGTCTGAAGCAGAAAGGAGACCACACAGGGCTCAGGAAGAAAGACACATAGGGAGGACGTGAGGTTTAAGAGCATAGCTGACTTGCTTAGGTAGTTTGGCTGGCCTGGGAGAGAAGCTCGAGAAGGTAAGGGTTCCAAAGAGGTGGGGAGGCCGAGAGGGTCCACAGTAGGTCTGGTGTCTATTCAGGTTGGGAGGTGAGGGCTTTTGCGGGGTGTGAACCTCCCCACCCCGACCACCAGTTGCTGCTCCAGATTCTCCCTTCTGTCCACTCCCCTCATCCCGCCCCAGCCCAGCGAGGCTCCTCTTCCTGTGGACCTGCTGCCCCAGCCGCGGGCAGCAGTGGGCCCTCCTCCCCAGTCCCCATTCCTCTCATCACCAGCTCTGG
The DNA here is from genome assembly GCA_007570785.1 of Antilocapra americana. Lineage (NCBI taxonomy): Eukaryota > Metazoa > Chordata > Mammalia > Artiodactyla > Antilocapridae > Antilocapra > Antilocapra americana. Next base: position 14,052,287 of record ML661332.1, read on the forward strand.
GGTGTGTGGGGAGGTCTCCCACATGAACCTCACACTCCAGCGGGTGGGCGAGAAGGAGCACAGAAGAGAAATGCTGAGCCGAGGTGACAGGAATGACATTTTGACTTGAAAATTGTCAGAGAAGAAATGGCACAGGGCTGTGTGCTTAAGGGCGGGGCCCAGGCGCCTTCCTGGGTGACCTTTCCAAGCCAGGAGGTAGCTGGGGTGGGTGCTGGGGAATCTCAGGGACACAGACCCACCCTAAGCTCCACTCGGGCTCCCGGCTGCCCCTCCACAGGGGCTTCCAGGGCGGCCCGTCAGGCGTGGCATGGGGAGTGGGCCAGGAGCTGGATGGGCACCCAGCTGGGATGAAGCCAATTCTGCACTTTCAGTTTGGGAAGCAAGCTGGTGGATTCAGACCAGAAGAATCAAGAGGGTCTTAGAGATCATCTCAGGCAGAGGCTGTAATTTCACTGGCTTGGAATGCCAGTGAGAGCTATGGAAACTCTTCTCTGAGAAATACGTTTATTCGTTAGTTCATTCCAAAAAAATATTACATGAACACCTGACTAAGGGCCATGTGCACTTTTGAACCCTAAGAGTTGTACCAGTGAACAAAGAAGATAAAGCCTTAACCCTATGGAGCTTACATTTTGGTTTCAGACTGCAAAAGAAATGAGAAAGACCCTGTCAAATGGTGACAGATGGGATGAAAATAGAAAGGGACTAGGAGCTGTCAAAATCAGGGGACCAGGGGGCTATAAATTTTAGATAATGGTGCTCTGGGCAGGTACTCATGTCACAGAGATGACATTTGAGCAAAGACCTGAAGGAAGCGAGGAGGTGAGCCAGGAACATAGGAATCTGGGTGAGAGTCGTCCGGGCAGGGGACAGCAAGCACGTGACACTCAGATACCCAGCTCCACTGGCGATATCAAGGGCTCACAGATTCCTAAAGCCCACTCCCAGATCCTTCCACAGATCTCGGATGAGGAAAGTCTGATAGTGGCCAACTCCCTAGGATCACAGGTGAGGAAGCAGAGGCCCAGAGGGGGACAGGCTTGTTCAAGGTCACATGGAGAGCAGCAGGGGCCAGAACCACATCTCCTGACATTGCTGTCTGGTGCAGGGATCCTCTCTGCAGTATTTTCAAGAAATGGCTAACTTCTGCTTGGATGCTGCTAGTGACAGGCAGCTCATCACCTCACAGAGCCATTCTTTCTACTGTGTGGAAACTGCTAAGATGAGCCTGCCAGCCCCTCTGGTGTCAGGACTGACGGTCTTCCTTCTCTCCTCTGCCAGGTTCACCATCTGCCACAAGACGGAGGTCATGAAGAACACCCTAAATCCAGTCTGGCAAACTTTCTCCATTCCTGTGAGAGCCCTCTGCAATGGGGACTATGATCGGTGAGATGAGAAAATGTCCCTCTCCCCAAGCCCAGGTGCGGGACGCACGGTCATGTGGATGAGGGCCAGCCCCATCGGTAGGAGCAGACCTCCTGGAGCTTCGTGCTGGTGGCCCTGCAGAGGGTGGGCCTGGGAGTCCCTCTGCCTCCCTGGGCAGTGTCTGCTTTTCATCTCTTCACAGCCCTCCCCTCCCCACACCCCGCCTCTATCCTCCCAATCTGAGTTCCCATTGATGGAAGCCCTCCCAGGCTGGGGGTGGGAGGTGGGGGCTGGAAGGTAGCAGGGATTGCAGGGTGTTGGGGCGCCCGGCCTGGAGCTCAGTGGCTGATCTTTTCACTGTGCCTCAGACAGCAGATCTAATTGCAGGCAGAGGTGGCCTGGTCCCTACCTGCCCCAACTCCTGACTGAGGGTCTCTGGGGAGTCAGGATCTTAGGATATGCTCTGCCAGACAAGTTGCCATAAGTGGGGGTGAAGGATGCAGTGCAAAGAGCTCTTGGGATTTTTTTTGATCCTTCAAAGCCTACTCATAACACATGTCCTCACTGTTTGAGTACAGATTGCTGAGTGTAGATGCCAGATACCTCCTTTCTAATCCTGGCTCTGTGATGAAAAGGCACGTCAACCTGGCCAGACCCTCTGGCCTGTCTGAGCCTCAGTTTCCTCATCTGTAAACTGGGTATTTAAACATCCACCTAAACCTTGTAGGGCTGCTTTGAAGCTTACACGATACAACCTATATAATAAGGCTCTGGTTTGAAGACCTGGGTTCAATTCCTGGGTCGGGAAGCTCCCCTGGAGAAGAAAATGGCAACCCACTCCACTATTCTTGCCTGGAGAATCCCATGGACAGAGGAACCTGGCAGGCTAGAGTTCATTGCTTCCCAAGAGTCGGACTTAGTTCTACCTTTCTCTCTTTCTTGCATAAAACACTTCCCTGGTGGCTCAGCAGTGAAGAATCCACCTGCCAATGCAGGAGACATAGATTTGATCCCTGGGTCAGGAAGATCCTCCGGAGAAACAAATGGCAACCCACTGCAGTATTCTTGCCTGGGAATTCTCATGAACAGGGGAGCCTGGCGAGCTACAGTCCATGGGGGTGCAAAAGAGTCAGACATGACTTAGCGACTAACAACAACAATGCATAAAACACCATTCAGCATTTCATCCACAAATGTTTATTGACTCCTTGCCATGTGACAGGCACTGCTCTGGATGCTGGGAAGTCAGCAGGAAACAGAACACACAGTCTTCACCCTTCACCCAACCTCTCGGAGTTTACATGCTAGTAGGGGAGGCAGACATTAATCCAATAATCACACAAAGAAACGTATAATTACTAATTGTGGTAAGTGCGGCGGGAGGGGGAGAGGGGTTTGTAGGTTGGAGCTATAACACAGAATTGGTCCGTGTTGAGTCACAAGAGCCCAGCCTGGCTTCCTGGTGATTGCTAGAGCTGGAAGGCAAGCTGGTAGGGGCTTCTTGGTCAGGGCTGTCCAGGTGTCCCTGAGCGAGCTGGGCTTCTGCTGGCCACCCCAACAGGAACACTCGGCTGTCAGAACAGACACCTCAGGGTACCCCAGCTGGTGGCATTGGTGTGGGTTCCCCAGTGTTCTGTTCCCAGTGGCCACTGACAGGGGATGCGCGGTGGGTGAGGGGACAGGAATGAGCAGATGGTTGGCCTCCAGGCACCCCTGTCTCCCTCCCTCTAAGGCTGCTGACCCAGGAGATGAAGCAGCTTCTTTTTCCTGTCTCTCACCTGGGACAAAACCGCCACAATTTATTCCGCAGGTGGTCATGGAGCACCTACTGTGTGCAGGGCGGCTGTGTGGCTTTCAAGGGAATGTAGCTGCATTTCCGGCTTCCCAGGTGGCTCAGTGGTAAAGAATCTGCCTGCCAAGCAGAAGAGGCAGGTTTGATCCCTGGGTCAGGGAGATTTCCTGAGAAGGAAATGGCAACACACTCCAGTCCTCTTGCCTTGGAATTCCCATGGACAGAGGAGCCTGGCGGGCCACAGTCCATGGGGTTGCAAAAGAGTCAGGCATGATTTAGTGACTAAACAGAAGCAGCAGCCACATGTCCATTTTCAGGGGGATTATAGCCTGACCACAAGGAGCACACACGTGTGCACATGTATTTTACTTCAGTATTATTATTTTGGCCACCCACATGTGACATGGAGGATCTTAGTTCCCCGACCAGGGATCAAACCTGCACCCTGTGCAGTGGAATCAGGGAGTCTTAACCCCTGGGCCACCTGGGAAGTTCCTGCACACATGTATTTTAGATAGCTAAATAGCTGTGCAAAATGAGGCTGGAAACAAAAAAAAGAGATTTCAGTCTAACAAACTCCTGTGTCTGGCCAAGTACTGGGCCTTCTAGGGTGGTGGGGAATTGGGGGGGTTGAAGCGATAGACTCTAAAGGAGGCTCAGGGGAGGTTGGAAGGTTGAGGAGGGGTCAGTTCCTGGGGACCAAGGCTGTAGGAAAAGTGGTTGGGATAGAGAGGAAAGGAGGGGGACATTCAAGGTTGGGGATGGAAGAATGTGGCAGCTCAAGTCTCAGGGGTGTGGAAGGAATTGGGATTTCTGAGCCCACTGCCTAGAGGTTTTGGAGGGGTCCAGCTGACCCCCCACAGCCCTGTATCCCAGGGAAGGGCTCCTAGGAGCCTCAGAATCCAGCCTTGTCAGGGTCAGCCAGGAGGGCAGCCTGGCTCAGAGGCCTGGGCTCACTGTTCAGTCATGGGAGAAGGTGAGGGATGGTGGGGAGGTACAGGTGGCGAGGAAAGTCCAGGTGGGCTCCCGTCTGCCCCATCCCATGCTGAGTCCTGGACTGGCTTCCCCCCGAGATGGCCATGCAGCTTGGGTTCTCCTCCAAAGCCTGGAACAGATTGGCTCTGATGTGACTGACAGCGGTGTGAATGGAGAGGTCGTGTGTGTCATCCTGGCCTGGTGAGCGCTAGGGTCACCTACAACATACCCAGCAGCCACTCAGGAGCTGCTAGAATTTAGGAGGGCCCCGCTGCACAGGAGAGGGTGGGCCTTGTGCAGGGAAACAAGGCCCCTTTCCATGCCTTCCAGGGCACCTCTTGCAGCCTCACAGGAGACACTGGCTTTAATCCAGGAGCCCTGTCCTCTAAGCCAGCCAGACACCAGGCACCGCCTTTGGGTGCCATGGACACACTGAGCTATCAGACCCAAGCCTCCTTCTGAGGTTGCTCCCAGGCCAGAGTGGGAGACAGATGGGTCATAATCATAACAGCAAAGGCCCCTACAACACTTCCGAGGTAATTGATATATGTGAACTAATTTAATCCTCCCAACAATTAGTAACCTTTGCTAAGAAAGGTACAAATACCACCCACGTCTCATTGGTAAGGAGACTGAGGCCCAGAGAGGTTAAGTGACTCACCCAGGGTCTTACTGCCAGTCAGTTGTGGTACCAGGAGATGGACCCCAGCAGGCTGAGCCTAGAATCTATGTTCTTAAACTCCAGCGCTCTGCTGACAAATGGTCAAGACGTAGGGTAAGTGTGGTGGGATTGGAGAACAGCTCTCAGAGAGCTTTGCCCGCAGGCTGGGGCAGGTTTGCTTTGAGTCTGGAGGTCAAAGGAAGGCTCCAAAGGCCTGACATCTACCTGGATGTGAGAGTGAAAGAGACAAAGAGGTTATCAGTGTTTGGAGGTTGGAGGGTGAGGGATGGTACCACTGATGGAAATGGAAAGTGTGACAGGGAGCCAGGCTATGTGGCTATAGGACAGGGACAGTGGGGTTCTACTCAGGGGAGAGGAGAACAGGATTTGGGGGTCCCCAGGAAAGGGCTGGCAGAGGTGCCCAAGGCCCCAGGGGAAAGGCACAGGTCAGGAACAAGAGAAAGAAGAGGGGATGTCTGAGAGAAAAGAGGGGTCCAGAGGCGGGCAACCATAGCCAGAGGGGAGATATGAGAAGAGGGTTCAAACAGAAGTATCAACTGCTATTATGAAAACGAGGGCCAGGGAGTGAGAACAAGGGATGTGCTGAGAAAGGGTAGTTTTCTTGGAATTATGGGGGTGGAAGCCAGTTAATCTTTTTAAGATTTACTGAGTCTTTAGGACTCGGGCCAAATTGTGTCCTAATTGGTTGAAATACAGTATCTTATTTTATGAATTTAAATTTCACAATAACCGTAGAAGGTGGTACTAATGAGGTGCCCATTTCACAGATGGGGTAATGGAGGACCACAGATCCTGTAACTTCCCTGGGCAAGGAGAAGGTGCATTTCTCTTCTCCAGAAGTCACCTCTGTCTGGCTCTGTGACTTGGGGTTCACCTAGTTTGGGGTCCCTCTGACTTTACTGTATTTCCACTCCACACAAGGCCAAACCCAAGCAACCCAGCTGAGCAGAACTGGAGTCAAAGGAAGTCGCATCCAGATCAGAACGAATCTAGCCCTCCAATAGGGGTTGAAGGCTCTTTTCCTGCCTTCTGCAGTCTCCCTGCTCTGTCCTTGAATATTCCATGACTTGAGGATTTGTCTCTGTTCAACCAAATTCTTCTAGGTCGGGCTGCTCTCACTCATGCCTTCAGGTGAATGAGTAGCTTTTAAAAGAGCAATCAGGGTGCTGGGCCTTCACCTGGGGAGAGGAGAGGCTTCCCAGGACCCAGAAAAACTCTGGCCCCTTGGACTGAACAAGTTGCTTCTCTTTTGAGCCCTACTGCACACTGAGCCCTGGGAGGGGCCAGACACAGTACTACGGCCTCAGTTAAGAGTGTTTTCTCCCAGCTCTCACATGTACCCCCTGCACCCAGACGGATGAGGCAGAGCAACGCTGTACATCCGGAGTTGCCCAGTGCCTGTGCCATCACGTCTCCTGCCTGCCTGGGCCCATGAGAGTCGATGTTTCTCTTCCTCTCCAGAGCATCCCAGAGTAATGGACTGACTTAGTTAGTTTAGGGTGAACCCTGCAGAGCCTGTCTGCCCTGGGAACTTGTAAGCGTCAGGGAAGCGTACCTTCTCCTGCCTGGGAGAGGCAGAGGTTCATTAGGAGCAGACCCGCAGCTCGGCTGGGAGGAGGCTACAGACAGAGGTGCTTGGTGTGCTGGGAGGGAAGCCAGGCGTCTCTGCCAGTGTCCCCCGTCCACTGCTGAGGCTCCCACACACCCCGCTTTGCCATCCCTGCCCCCACATTCAGAGACCCACGTGACACCAGCTCCCAGCCCCGAGGCCTGGTGTCACTACTGACCAGCTCTGGGGAAAGCCACTCCCTTTGGACTTATTTTTTTTAATATTTATTTATCTGGGTGCACTGGTTTTAGTTGTGGCTCACAGGATCTTCGATCTTCATTGCAACAGGCTGGATCTTTTGTTGCAGCCTGTGGGATCTAGTTCCCTGATCAGGGATTGAACCACCAGGGAAGTCTCTCCCTTTGGGGTTTTGTAGGAGGCGGGTCTTTTTACTCTGGCTCCCTTCACAAAATTTTAGGACATCTTAGTCAGTCAACAGGTATTTAATAATATGTATATTACCTAACGGGCTTCCCTGGTGGCTCAGCAGTAAAGAATCCACCTACTGCCACAGGAGACATGGGTTCGATCCTTGGGTCAGGAAGATGCCCTGGAGGAGGGCAAGGCATCCCACTCCAGTATTCTTGCCTGGAGAATCCCATGGACAGAGGAAACTGGTGGCCTACAGACCACAGGGTCGCAAAGAGTTGGACACGACGGAAGGGACTTAGCACGTATGCATGCATATTGCCTAGTAGGTGTCAGGCACTGTTCTGGAGGTTGAAGATACAGCAGTGTACAAAACAAACAAAAATCCATGGCCTTGTGAAGCTGGCATTTATATGCTGAATGGGAATTGTTTGGGAGACGGGAGTTTAGAAAAACAGGCTTGAATGTTTTAGATGGAACAGACAAGTGTCCAGTGCCAACTGTGTGAACAATGTGGTTGCCTTCTGATAGCAGTCGTAAAGTGGGTGTGATTCTCCCATTTCACAGAGGAGTATTCTCCAGGGCTTCCCCAGTGGCTCAGCAGTAAAGAATCTGCCTGCAACACAGGAGATGCAGGAGACGTGGGTTTGATCACTGGGTTGGGAAGATCCCCTGGAGGAGGGCATGGCAAACCACTCCAGTATTCTTGCCTGGAGAATCCCAAAGACAGAGGAGCCTGGCGGGCTAGTCTAGTGGGTCACACAGAGTCGGACACCACTGAAGCAACCGAGCAGGTGTGCAAAACAGTCTCTGAGGGTGAAGCCAGTTGCCCGGGGCCACACAGCTAAGCGCCTGGAAGAGCTGGGATTGCCACCCAGGGCTGCCTGCCCTGGAGACCGTTGTCTTCCCTTTCTGCCTCACTGCTCCCAGAGGAGGTGCTCTGTGTCCTGAGCCTTTTTATGTCAAATAAGATGTTCATTGTGTGAGGTCATTTCATCGTCCCACACCCAGGAGCTCCTTCTCCTGGCTCCTGACCCCAGGAGTCACAACCTGACATGAGCCCTGGCTGGGCCTGTGTTCAGGGATTGGGAGCCAAGACGTGTAGCTTAGGAGTGGCGCACGGGGTGACCTGGGGCTGCCCAGCCAGGGCTGGACGGTGACAGAGCTGTTAGTAGGTAGTCAAAGCTGTGTCTGGCTTCTGCCACTGCCTCCCCCATCTCTGGGCACTTCCTTCTTCCCTGGTTCTGGAGATTGTAGCATCCAGGCTCCTCTGACATCCCCCCTCCCCACCACCCCGTGAAGCCATCCCTGGATCCTTGATTGCTCAGGAATCTCACCCTCAGGAGTCTCAACCTCAGCTGCAGCTTCCTGTCCCCTGAGCTTTTAACAATTCCCTGCACAGGCTGCACCCCAGGCCAATTGATTCTGAATCTCTCGGGTGAGACCTCACCATCAGGATTGCTAAAGCTCCCCCATGGGATCCGATGTGTAACCAAGTTTGAAAAACAGTCATTTCATCTAGAGAGGTTACTGGCTCTGGCAGCACATTAGAATCAGCCAGGAGACTTGTAAAAACCACCCGTGCCCGAGTCCTTTCCATACCAATTGAACATGCCTTCTGGCAATGGGATTTTTAAAAAAAAAAAAAACCTCCAGTGATTTTTTTGGATATCCAAGGCTGTGGCTATGAGGGGGTCCTTCCGCAGTCTCTGAGCATGGGGCTGTCCTTGATCTGGTCACCTGAGGGACTAGTGTTGGTGATCCAAGGGGAGGGATTCCTGGCTGAGGTCCCTAAAGGTCCCCTGCAGAGCTGGAGGGGGAGGCTCTGGAGAAGGACTGGGAGACATTGGGGAGTAGGGTCCTGGCTCAGACCCTCACCAGCTGTGTGACCCTGGACAAGTTACCGGATACCCTTAGGGCTCAGTTTCCCCAACTGAAAACCAGTGGCTGGAGGTCATGTCTCCAGAAGATGCATAGCTGTAGCATTGTGGAGACTTTCAACCTATATTCCTGGGCCCTGCCCAGAACAGCCAAGAATTGGACCTGGGGCTATCTGTGTGTCTGAAAAGCTCCCTGATGATCTGCCAGGTGGCCAGGCTAGGATGCTACCAAGGTCACTTTCAGCCTTCTCATTGTGGGAATCAGAAGTTGCAGAGCCCAGGTACCCAGCCTCAGGTGTCCCTCATTTAAGTAAACTGCATGTGAAAAACTATTCCAAGTTCGTCTGAATGCTAAAGTGGAGAGAAGGAGGCATTTTTATAGAGACCCAATCAATGCATGCCAGGCGCCTTCACCAACCTGTCTCCACAGCTGTGCTGTATGGCCCTTAATTGTTGTTGTTTAGTCGCTAAGTCCTACCTGACTCTTGCGACCCCATGGACTGTATCCATGGGCTCCTCCATCCATGGGATTTCCCAGGCAAGAATACTGGCATGGGTTGCCATTTCCTTCTCCAGGAGATCTTCCTCACCCAGGAATCGAGCATGCATCTCCTGCTTGGCAGGCGGCTTCTTTACCACTGAGCCACCGGAGAAGCCCCAGGGCCCCTCACTATGCCTCCTTCAGAATGATTTCGCGGCTCAGTGAGGTTAAATGACATCGCCAGGTCCCACTGCTCAGGGCCCAGCATCCCAGTCCACACCCCAGCCACTTTCCATCCCTTCCAGACCACCAGCCCACCTTCAGAGGCCTACGTTGTTTTTTTTTTTTTTTCTCCCATAATAATTCACTTCAGAGAGACATAGTGTTTTGTTTTTCACAGGAATTCAAAGGATTTCTCTAATTGGTGGGCTTCTGTGCCCTCCCCATTTCATATTTTGGTAACAAATCCAGTTGCTGTCCAACCTATGGGGCATCCCTCCATTTCTGGAACAGTTTCTATGCGGGAGAATCCACACCCACCCCCAGACCCCGTGGAGGCTCATCTGAAGGCAGACAGCGCCTCCTTCTGGGAGCTTCGGAACCCCAAGGCCGGCTCCCTGCAGCCCTGAGGAGCTGGGCTGCGGCCACGGGCGGGATGATGAGATATTCATAGAACACCGGCCCAGGCAGCCGCCTCTGCCTGCCCCATTTAGAACTGAAGGCTGGAGACCCCGGTGCCCCTATGCCTCTCCCACCTCCCCAGACCCTGACCCCGCAGAGGGACCCGGGCATCTATCCCGTCCCTGGGCATCCCTGGAGGACGGCTGGCACCAAGAGTTAACCTGCAGCCCTCCACCACCCTCCTCCGCCTCTGGTCTGCTAGCCTGCTGCCATGGAAACGGGCTAAAAATAAAATGGGCTCCCAAAGCCCAGCACCGAGCTCAGGAGTCAAAACAAACTAATTAAAGCAGCCAGGCTAAAATGTGAAGATAATTACGCCCTCACTCGGGAGCCAGTCTGGCATGGAAAAGCTCAGAGGGCCATCCCCAAGTCAGGGCCCCCAAGCCCACCCCTGATGGGTGGGGGGGCGGGGGCTCCCTACCTCTCAGACTCCTCGGACCCCGGGGTCCCACCACACAGTCTTGTGACTCAGCCCCAGGAGAGCCTACCCTGCTTAGGCCTTGGATCTAGGGAACATCACACTCCCCCTATGACAGTCCCACCCTGAGACTTGGAGTATGGCTTCATGCTGGGACCTGTGGCCAAGGAAAAGGTGGGGTGAACTAGACTCTGAGGTTGCTTCTCTACATCTGGCCTGAAATTCAGGGAAGTCTCTATGAAGCTTTGGGGCTGCCTGGGTCCCTGAGACCTGAGGCTGCAGAATCGCTCCTTTGTCTCTTGGGCCTCTCCACCACAGGCCCCGGGAGCCTGCTGGGTGTTCCTGTATCCCCTTTTGGCCCGAGAGCAGGAGAAGGGCCCCGTTCTCAGGCCACGCAGGTACTGGGTCAAGTCCATCCCAGCACGGGCGCTTTGCCTTACAGGACCATCAAGGTGGAGGTGTACGACTGGGATCGAGATGGCAGGTAAGCTGGCAGAAGGACAGCAGGTGAGCAGGGAGGGGGCCGCCCCTGGGGGGAGGGCGGCTCTTGCTCTCTCAAGGAGAGAGCTGTGCTCAGGCCCTCCACGCATGGCAGCTCTGGGGTGAGGGTCCTGGGTTTTCCTCGTCCCTGCCCAGCTCCACTGAGACCAGAAGACCAGTGTCCTGCAGGACGTGGTACAAGGGGAGTAAGAGGCCTCTTTTCCTCAAACAGTTGTCTAGTGGCCAGCCCAGTGTCGAGTGTCTCCCCCACACTTGGGAGAATTTAGGATTTTCTGAAATGTGCATGTTCTAAGGTACAGGCAGATGCTAGTGACCTCCTGGGCGCTGGTGACCACGTTCTCTGTGTGAGGCTAAGCACTGTGGGGTGATCTAAGAGCAGAAGACAAGCTGGCCCTCAGAGACTTCCTGAAATCCAGCAGGGAGGCCCTTGACTCCTCAGAGGAGCTGTCTGCAGGGAGCAGGGCCTGAGGGACCAGGATAGGGGGGAGGGGAGGTTTGACAGACAAATGGGCCCAGGAGCCGTGAGGCAGGAGGGCTGAGCCCAGCCTTTGGGGGTGGGGGGCCAGGGCCTTCCTCTTCTGTGCATCTAAGTGGCCCCAAGAAGCCGGTATCACTGGGAATCCATAGACCAGGGCCAGAATAGGTCTCTCACAACTTTAGCAGAGCCCTCCCCAGCTCCTGCCAGTTGAACCAGATCCAAGTATGCCATCCCTCCTGACCTTTGTGAGCCCTCCTATCCTGTGGTGCTTCCAGGGGTGTTGTGGAAGGGCTTTAAGCCTTGCAGTCTCCACTGGTGCCTCCTAAGTCTGGGACATGGACAGGAGATGCCGTGGAGAGCTGTGCCCACGCAGCTCTAAATCAGGCCCCAGCTTCTTCCAAGGAGCTCACCTTTCCAACATCTGCCGATAGAGAAGCTCCTGCACCAACACTGCCTCTGCCAACTCACCCTGGCCCCTCCTCTCTCCACTTTAACCACATCACAAGCAAGTCGGCCTCAGGCTTCCACCCAGCACTCACCTCATCATCTTGCCCTGGGGTTCCCCGTGCTTCACCTTTGCCAGGGAAGCTGGAAGTGGCTTGAAAAAGCTGCCTTAAAATTCGACACTCAAAAAACTAAGATCATGGCATCCAGTCCCATCACTTCATGGCAAACAGATGGGGAAAAGTAGAAACAGTGACAGACTTCATTTTTCTTGGGCTCCAAAATCACTGCAGATGGTGACTGCAGCCATGAAATTAAAAGACACTTGCTCCTTGGAAGAAAAGCTATGACAGACCTAGACAGAGTACTCAAGAGCAGAGACATCACTTTGCCAACAGAGGTCCATATAGTCAAACCTATGGTTTTTCTGGTAGCCATGTACGGATGTGAGAATTGGATCATAAGAAGGCTGAGTGCCGAAAAATTAATGCTTTCAAACTATGGTGCTGGAGAAGACTCCTGAGAGTCCCTTGGATTGCAAGGAGATCAAACCAGTCAGTCCTAAAGGAAGTCAACCCTGAATATTCATTGGAAGGACTGATACTGAAGTTGAAGGTCCAGTACTTTGGCCACCTGATGCGAAGAGCCAAGTCATTGAAAAGACCCTGATTCTGGAACAGATTGAGGACAGGAGGAGAAGGGGGCGGCAGAGGATGGGATGGTTGGATGGCATCACCGACTCAATGGACATGAGTTTGAGGAAATTCCAGGAGATAGTGAAGCACAGGGAGACCTGGTATGCTGCAGTCCATGGGGTTGCAAAGAGTCAGAAATGATTTGAGAGACTGAACAACAACTGGAAGTGGCCACCAGATGCCATTGGGTCCCCCCATTAAGGAGCTCATAATCTAAAGGCGGAAAGCTGTAAATATGTAGGCAAAACACAGAGTGGACTCCAGGTACCACACGCCAGCAGGCGCTTCCAGCCAGCATGTTCACTGCTGCCCGTCATGGGACAGTGATGGTGAAAGGCAGCCACCACAGGAGGCTTTGTACAAGGTTCTGCTGCACGAAACATCAACACATGCTTGTGGGGCAGAGACGCAGAAGATATAAACACTGCAGAAAACACTTCAAGCTGCCTGCACTGACCCAGTGCTAAATGTCTTTTCAAAACATGTTTTTGGAAAAATGTCAAGTGCGCAGAAAAGTCAAGAGAAGAGTTTAATGAACACTTTAAGCCTATCGCCTGACTCTGACAAGTGTTCCACGTGGCCATAGAGGCTTTATCTGTGTTTTGCTGATGTAGTTTAAGTTATAGATATCATGGCATTTTTACCTCTAGATATCTCATTGGGAATGTCTAAAAAATAAGGGCATTTTTCTACCTAACTATACATGTCATTATAGCACCATACACTTTGGACAATAATTCTTGACTATGATCTAATACTCATCTCATGTTCAAATGTCCCCAATTGTCCCCAGAATACCTTCTATTGCTTGTTTGTTCAAGCAAGAATCCAAGTATGAGAAGTAGGTCCCATTCTCCAGGACCCAGCTATTTGCTGGGTTACAACTGGGTTTCTGGCCCCATGGGTGACACTTGACTCTTCCCAGGGCCCCTCCATCTCTGCTGGCATACACCCCTGGAGCAGAGGCGCTGGGCAGACCTGGAGCCCGGGGTAGGGACGTGAGGGTGGGGGCATGGGTGTGAGCCGCAGTGCACAGCCTGGGCCTGTGTCCACGTTCTCAGCAGCGCCCTTCCCTTGCAGCCACGACTTCATTGGGGAGTTCACCACCAGCTACCGGGAGCTGGCCCGCGGGCAGAGCCAGTTCAACATCTATGAGGTGAGGTGGGCTTTGCTCTGACGATACGTAGCTCCCGCAGTACGTGGGAGGCCCACAGGGAGCCCTGGCTGGGGTCTTTGCATCTTCTCCTGTGAGGTGGGTGTTACTGTCCTATTTTACAGTTCAAGAGACTGAATCTCCGAGAAGTGAGGGGACTTGTCCCGAGTTCAGGAAGTGGCAGAAGAGACCAACGATCTAAGTTTATCTGAGTCCAGATCGTTGAGCTATATTCCACACCCCCAGCCCTAAAGAGAGCTCTTCCAACCAGGCAAGGGGCTAGAAATGCAGGTGGGGCAGAAGGTGGGGCTCCAGACCCTAGGTCCTGAGTCCTCCCTTTCATCAGAGCAGTTGCAGGTACTGCAGAATGTCTTCTCTGTTCTAGAAGGAAAGAGAGGGACAGGAGCTGGGACACTGGGGAACCTTGGACAAGACGCCCAGTCTCTTGGCAGATAATAGCATCTGCCCTCAGGACAGTCTCTACACTGAGCTTCTGCCTGTGCGTGCTCTTCTCTCGGGATATGCTCCCAACCTCACAGATCCAGTTCAGGCCCTGCTCCTCTGGTGGCCTATTTTCTGGCCCAGAAGTGAGGCAACTCCATGGACAACATAGTTCATGCCAGACCCACTGAACTGCAGATACTTGTAACCCTGGGTTACAATATTACGGCCCAGGGTTCCTGTCCCAGCTCTACCATGTGTTAGCTGGGTGACCCTGGTTGAGTTCCTGCCCGACTCTGTGCCGTGCACACTGAGAATTAAATTGGTAGAACCACGCCTGGCCCCTGGTGAGCATTACGTCAGTGCTAGCTCCTAGTATCATCTGTTGAGCGCCTGGGTGCCAGGAGATTTACATTTCACAACCGTCCTACGAGCTGGCCCTGTCCTCACATCGCTCAGCGAGTGAAGTTGCAGAGCTGGCTTTGACTCCCATCACCGAATCTGAGTCCTCCCCTGCAGTACTCCCTCAACCTGTATCTCTGTCCCGAGTGGACAGGTCTTGTGTTCCAGCTGGACCGAAGCGCCCCAAGGACAGACTAAGTGACAACCCTTTCTGTTGCCCTAGTCACATTGGCCTGGGCCCTCCTAGGCACACAGTAGGTGCTTATTATCCACCCACACCGAATTCAGTTCAACAAGGCTATTTGTGAGAATGGAACGTGGATGAATTGCTTTAAAGAGCTCTGACACTCACAGTTAATTGCTTTGTTTTCTGCAAGGACAAAGGACGGAGCTGTCTCTTTTCTCCCACCCACGCAGCAGGCTCATCTTTCTCTGGACTCTTTTTTTTTTTTTTAATTTATTTATTTTTGGCCATGCTGGGTCTTTGTTGCTGTGTGGGCTTTTCTCTAGTTGTGGCGAGCGGGGGCTACTCTCTAGTCGTGGTTCACTTGATTCTCAGCACACGGGCTCCAGAGCACAGTTGTGACGCAGGAGTTTAATTGCTCTGCTGCATGTGGGATCTTCCTGGGTCAGGGATCGAACCCATGTCTCCTGCATTGGCAGGCAGATTCTTTACCCCCTGAGCCACCAGGGAAGCCCCTCTCCAGACTTTACTTATTTACTCATTTTTTTGGCCATGCCACATGGCACGTGGGATCTCAGTTTTTAATGCAGGGATTAAACCCCACCCCTTGCATTGGAAGTACAGAGTCAACCACTGGACCACCAGGGAAGTCCCTAGAGCCTTCTAAGAAAATTTTTAGGGAAGGGAAGGGGTCGGATCTCTTAGAGTCTGGCCTTCTGAGGGTGCTTGACAGGCTCAGATGAGGCCATGATCTCTCAGGCTTAAAGCAGGGAAGGTTAGATGGGCTTGTTTTCTCGGTCGTTGAGCCCTGCTCCCTTGCAGAGCTGGCAGACCAAAGTGCTGTCTGCATATATTGGAAACGCCGTCAGGTAGAAAAGGAATTAAATTCTGGCTGCTGAGGGGCAGGCCTGGCACTGTGGAGGGCATCTCTAGGAGGCTGGTTTGAGCTCAGGAAGGCCTTTCTAGCGTCTGAAGTGCCTGAAGAGAGAATCGGCTTCTGCCAGGAAAGACCCTCATCTCAGGCCTGGGTGTCAGCCTGGGTGTCCGCCGCACACGCCCAGCTGTCTCTGGCCGCCCCTCAGACTCAGCCTCCTAAACTGAATGCGCTGGCTAGAGGGCCTGCCACCCTCCTCTCCTCTGGCCGGCTGGTTCCCCCCGCCCGTGCCGTCATCACAGGGACCACGGCCCCTGGGGAGGCATCGCTGATGCCCTCCGCCTCGCATCCCACACCCAGTCCATATCCCGCTCCTCCTGCCACCTGAATATTCTGAGGTGTGTCCCTTTCCTTCCCGTCCACCCCCACCCTCACCATCTCCCCTGTGGGGGGTGGGGGGCTTTGGGACAGCCCCCTAATGGCCTTTCCGCTTCTACTCAGTAACCCGAAGGCGCCTACAAAACGGTAATTGACCACACTGTAAGCCCTGCTTACTATCTGGCTATTTACTCTACCCGCTGTCTCAGCCTGGTTCACTCAGGGGAGCGGGGGGACCCTCCACTCCAGCTGATGTCCTCCAGGGCCCTTTACCTACAAGGCTGAGCTCCTTCACACAAGCGTCCTGCCCCCGCGAACTGCAGTCTCTGTGCAGCTGAGCGGGGGGACATGTATGAGCGGCCGTATACATCACAGCTCTAGGCGCCCCTGGGGTCTGGCCCGCTCCCCATCCCTCTGCCCACCCTCACCTTCAGCCCCATTATGCCATCTGAGGCTCTCTGAACCTCCCAACTGGCTCAGTCTCTGTGGCTTCCTTTGTGCTGGTGCCTCCTCTGGGGCTCCCTTTGCCCTTTTTCACCTGGTTGGGCCTCTACCGGGCCTCAGAGACAGCCTGTGATGCTCCTCCCCCAGGAAGGTCCTACCTGCACACCCACCAAGTCTGAAGAGGGTGCTCCTGTTCCCTCCTCCCCCACTAAAAACAGGCCCATTACCTGATTATCATTGTGTGTGCGTGTGTGCTAAGTTGCTTCAGTCATGTCTGACTCTGTGATCCCGTGGACTGTAGCCTACCAGGCTCTTCTGTCCTTGGGATTCTCCAGGCAAGAATACTGGAATGGGTTGCCATTTCCTCCTCCAGGGGAATCTT
Organism: Antilocapra americana; assembly: GCA_007570785.1. Taxonomy (NCBI): domain Eukaryota; kingdom Metazoa; phylum Chordata; class Mammalia; order Artiodactyla; family Antilocapridae; genus Antilocapra; species Antilocapra americana. The sequence goes on from ML661332.1 coordinate 14,068,915, forward strand.
CCTGACCCAGGGACTGAGTCCACATCTCGTCGGTCTCCTGCACTGGCAAGCAGGTTCTTTACACTAGCACCACCTGGGAATCCCTTATCATACTTCCTACCTCCTCCCCAAAGAGCATGACATCCTCAGGGGTTGGGGCAATGTCTCACTCACCATTGTATCCGGAGCCCACATAGCTTCTGGTCCTGGGAGCACTCCGTGCCCCCTTGCAGAGGAGGGCAGACCCCATACCAGCCCTGGGGACGCTGAAGACGCTGGGGATGTGAGGAGAGGGAGAGAAGGCTTTGAACTCCAGCCCAGGAGTGGGGAGGTTGCTGGCCCCTAGGGGGTGCTGGTCCCCTGCATGGCGTTTGGGTGCAGCCGCTTAGAGCTGGAGAGGCTGGTACATGGGGAGGGGGTGTGCATGCCCAGTGGTGCTGGAAACCCCAGAACAAACAGGATGTTTTCTCAGTGCCCACTTCACAGGAAGATCTGAGAACAAAGTAGTGCTTTAATATTAAAACAGTTATAATTAGAGAGTGCAAATGTGGAATACAGGCTAATTTAAAGATAACAGAGATGACTTCAAAGACATATGCTTGTGGCCAGGTCTTTTGGCGACACCCAGACCCCCAGGAGTCCATGTTCATTCCCCTCTGGTGGGAGAGCTGCTCTGGAGTAGATGTTTGAGATGCAGTAAATTCTAGAAGCCCCACACCCTCATGGGACAGGCTGAGAGATCCAGGCGCAGTGTAGTCTTGGGGCTGCATGCAGTGCGCCCCCATCTCAGCAGCCTGTCTAGTCAACTCTTGTCCTATGAATACGTCAGGCAGCGCCAGATCCTCTCCGTGGCCGTCGGGCCTTTGGCGGTGCTGAGGCAGTTCTGGGTTTCTCTCCCAGACTTCTCTCCCCCGTTTCCACCTGTACGGCTTGCCAGACCTCCCACCTGAAGCTCCCACCTGTGCCTAAACTCCAGCTCTTTCTTCCTTCTCTGTCTCCCTAGTCACCCCTGATTTTTCTGCCCCAGGGCCACACCCAGCCCCCAGCTGCTCAGAAACGCTCCTTCTTACTTGGTAACTGGGTTTTGTTTTGTTTTGTTTTTTTTCTTGGCAGGTGGTAAACCCAAAAAAGAAAATGAAGAAAAAGAAATATGTGAATTCAGGCACAGTGAGTAGCCACTCCCTCTCCAATGCGGAAGTAGACTTCCTGAGCCCTGAGCTAGGTCTGGTGGCCAGGGTCTTGTGTGTCTGTGAGCTTCACCGCAGGGCGTGGGAACCAGACCTGGGGGTTGGTGGTGGGGAGGGGTGGGGCTCACTGAGCAGTGGGGGTGCGGGGGACAGGCCCTGTGATGCAGAATGAAAAATCCCAGGGAGAAACTCCCGTGGGGGGCTCTTCCTGCAGGAAGGAAAAGGACTTGAACTTATTGGGCTCTTACTCTGGGAAATTCCCCGTTGGAGTGCTTTTCACAGGTTGTTTGCTTAAGAGGCAGGCATTATCATCCCCTCGTCATAAAAGCGGAAACCAAGGCCACAGGCAGGGAAGTGACTCAACCAAGGTCACAGAGCTGGAAGGTGGTAGACATGGCAGTGAGCACAACAATGAAATCTAGAGCTTGCGGCTGCTGTAGACACGGCCCCTGCTTAACCGAGACCATCTGGGGATCACACTGGCCCAGCGGCTTCTGGGGGCTGATCTTCAGGACGTTCCTGCATTTCTTCAACAGATATTTACTGTGTGTTCCCATGTGCCAGGCACTGTTTGGGGCATGAGGGAATAAGACTGATGCAAATCCCTGCCCTCCTGGTGCTTATTTTCTAGTTGGGGGATGGGAGACAGAAAACAAATGCTCCCACAAATACCTGCCTGTGTCAGGTGGTTGGGAGTACTGTGGGAAAAAGTAGAGTGAAGTGTGGAATCTAGAAAAATGATACAGATGGTCTTATCTGCAAAGCAGAAATAGAGACGTAGAAAACAAATAGATACCAAGGGAGAAGGGGAGGGTGGGATGAACTGGAAGATTAGGGTTTACATATAAAATACATACACTATTGATACTATGCATAAAATAGGTAACTAATGAGAACCTACTGTGTAGCACAGGTCAGGTTCTATGGTGACATAAATGGGCAGGAAATCCGAAAAAGAGGGGATCTATGTAAACATATAGCTGGTTCACTTTGCTGTATGTAAAAGACTAACACAACTCTATAAAGCAACTATACTCCAATAAAAATTAATTTTAAACGTATAGTGAGATAAATCGATAGAGAATGTAAGGGCCAAAACTTATTATTTTATATAAAATAGTCAAGGAAAGCTTCTCTGAGAAGATAACATTTAAGCAGAGATTTAAGCAAGGTGAGGGAGTTAAGTATTAAGGATATCAAGGAAAAGAGTTCTAGCTGTAGGGATCAGCATGTGCAAAGGCCCTGAGGTGGAGCCCACCAATGCATTTATAGAACAAATCAATGTCTTAGCAGTACAAACATAGCCAAGTCTGTACCCTTCATGTCCCTCCCACTCTAGAGGGCCACCGCCCCATCAGCGAATACAGCCAAATGCAGCCATTTGAGTCAAGCCAATGGCAACTCCAGACTAGATGAGGTCACAGACAGGGGCGCCCAGGATTCTTCCAGGGAACCTTCTTTTCTCCATCTGTAAAATGGGTCTGATACATCATCCCTACCCTGTTGAAGGCACAGGGTGGCTGTGGCAGACACTTGGGAGATGCAGGACTGTAAACTGGACTCTGCTGACCACCGCTTCTCTGATTATAACTGCTTCACGTGCAGGCCTGGAGTAATATTTCCTTTGTCCAAAGCTGCAGGGTTTCTCAGTGGGGATGTTGTCAGCATTGGGGGCAGAATAATTCTTTGTCTTACAGGACTTCCCCATATGTGGTGGGATGCTTAGCCTCCCTGGCCTGAGCCCATAGCTAGCAGTAGAACCCCAGTCATTGTGAGATCCCAGAGCTCTCCCTCACGTTCCCAAATACCCCTTGAGAGGGCAGCACCTTCACCAGCTAAGAAATATTAGATGTACAGCTAAAAAAAAAATAAGGTATGAAACCCACTGATCTCATCCAGCTTTCTTGCTTTAGCAATAAATAAACTGAGACCCAGAGAGGGGACATGATTTGTCTCAGGTCACACAGTGAGTTACAGAAGGGGCAGGACTAGGCCCAGGTCTCCTGACTTTCCTTTGATCTAGCATTTCCCAATCTTTACCATTAAAAGAAAAAATCACTCAGGGTTCAGGATCCCTATTAAAATACAGATGCCCAGGCCAGTTCCCTGGGGTTCCATTTTAGGAAACCCAGGCTGGGAGCCCAGGAATCTATATTTAGTGCTTCTCATACCTTACTTGCTATGTGCAGGATTTCCTGGGGATCTTGCTGAAATGCCAAGAGTCTGTATTTCCACCCAGCATCAGTGTGATGCTGATGCTGCTGTTCAGGGACCACACGCTGAGTACCAAGTCCCTGGGTCAATCCATATGGCCAGCCAAGTTCAGAAATTAATTGCTTCATTCCAGGGCCTGAAGCGGAATTCAACCCTGACTGCATGTTAAACTCAAGTAAGGAGCTAAAAATAAACCAGGACCATATCCCTACTCCAGAAACCCTGATGATACTGGTTTTGGGGTCTTCAGTCCAGCCACAAGATGTTTTAAAAGCTCCCCCTAGAGTCTAATGATCGTAGAGGAGAGGCCACTGTCACAGTCCACTCCTAGAGACTAGGGAGGCTTTGTGCATCCACAGCAAATGGGGGTCTCCAAGGCCCAACTCAGTACTCACAGACTCTCCGTAATTTGGGCTAATGGCTCATCCGCTTTGTCAAGGGGAAGCCCTACTTGGTCTCCCGGCTGAGTTGATAAAGATGACTAAATCTGTACCAGTAGGGGGCGCTACAAATCCTAGAGTCGAATTCTCTGACATTGGTAAAAGGTCCCCCACTTCTTGCCTCATTTAATTGACTTTGCAAGATTGAAGACAGGACGAGAAGGGGATGACAGAGGATGAGATGATTGGATGCAATCACCAGCTTTATGGACATGAGTTTGAGCAAGCTCCGGGAGTTGGCGATGGACAGGGAAGCCTGGCGTGCTGCAGTCCATGGGGTCCCAAAGAGTCCGACGCTTCTGAGCAGCTGAACTGAACTGCCAAGCCTTCACTTGTCTACACAATCCTAAGTCATTATCTTAATCCACTGCCAGGTAGTTGCCTGTCTTGGGAAAGCTGATGCCAAAGCTGCCAGGGGCATAGGTCAAGCAGCGTCTGCTTAGGCAAGGGGGCCTCAGGTGCTCAGTTACCTCCAGGAAAAGGACAGGCTACTTAGGAGGGGCTTGGGTATGAGAGGGTAGAGATCAGGCTATGCTAGAGTGATGAGGTGGGACAAGTAAGGTTTAAAACAAATGCAAATCAAAGAGGCATATTTCAAGATTAATGCATGTGTGTGCCCAGTCCTGTCCAACTCCTTGTGACCCCATGGACTGTAGCCCACCAGGCCCGTCTAGACATGGAATTTTCCAAACAAGAACACTGTAGTGGGTTGCCATTGCCTACTCCAGGGGGATCTTCCCGACCCAGGAATCAAACCCCAGTCTCCTACATTGGCAGGCAGATTCTTTACCACTGAGCCAGCAGGGAAGCCCTTCAGGATTAATAGGTAATGGATTAATATGGAAGCATGAAGCTTGTCAGCACTGACAGATCTTAGGCCTGTGTTGGGGGAGGACCCCCCTCTCCCTCTGCACCCGTGTCCACTTACAGAAAACTCAGTTTCTTGGCTTGAGCCTCCGTACTCCAGCGACAGGGACAGGGCCCTTCCAGGATGCAGTTCGGCATCAAGATCAAGAGCACAGGGTCTGGGGCCAGACAGATCTGAGTTCCTATCTTACTTGGTCACGTCCTGATAGTGTCCTTGGACACACTGCATCCCTTCTTTGAGCCTCAGTTTCCTGGGCTGGAGAATGGAGATAATAATAGTACTTGTAGAGTTGTTGTGGGCACTGTTGCAGTGATGTGGGCAAACCTGGCACATGCTGGAGGCTGTACCACCATCAGCAAAGCTCCCTGCATGCCACCCGCCCCCGGCTCAGTGCTCCCCTCTGACCAAGCTTCTTTTTGTTTTCAAGGTCACGCTGCTTTCCTTTGCTGTGGAGTCGGAGTGCACGTTTCTTGACTACATCAAAGGAGGGTGAGAAGAGATGCAGCCTGGTTTCTTTGGCCCCAGGGGAAGGGAGAGGGCCCCCACACACAGACCTGAGCCAAGCTGACCCCACCTGGCCTCACCGAGGTCCTGGCCAGAGCCTGGGATGCTGTGAGCAGACCTCTGGTGTCTGGGCTCGGACGACTCCCCCAGAGCCCTGCAGGGCCCTGATGTGGCTGCAGAGGGCGCTGCTGAGCCACAGAGGCCCGCCTGGGTCATGGGCGGTCTCTGTGCAGGGAGGAGACCTGCAGGTGGTAGCGACTCCATGAGACTCGATGACAAAGAGAACTAAGGGCTTAGGGAGGTGGAAAAGCCCTGATCTAGGCATCAGGAGGCCCAGGCTATAGGCCCCTCGTTGCTGTGAACTGTCTGGGTTACTTTTGGGCACATCACTTTCCCTCCCTGGGCATCCATCTCCCCCGCTAGCACGGAGAGGTTGGAATTAAGTGAATTCTAAGGTTCCTTCCTGCTCTGAGCTTCTGATACCTATCCTATGGTCTGTCTGGGAGGCGGTGATTAACCTGCCCAGTGTCATTAGGGGCCGACAAGGAACAGGAGAAACTGGGACCCAGGCCAGGGGATGGTCCAACACAAGTTTAAGGAACAGAGAGAACCAGAAGGGTTGGCCTCCGGGCCAAGGCAAGCAGAGAAACCCAGAGACTCCAGCCAAACAGCTCATGAGGAGAAAGCCTGACTCTGCAGTGAGGTCCTGCCCAGCACGCTCCCTGCCAGGACAGGTGCCAGGGCAGGGGTGTGGGTAGCCGAGAGCCCACAGGTGCAGGCAGGTGAGTGACTACACCTGTCTGGAAAGGAGACAGGCGGGGCCGTTGCCAAAGGTTCATCCCAGCCAAGCAGGCGCTTGGCCGCCTGGTTCTCAAGGCAGAGGGAGGAGTCAGGCCCTGGGAAGCCACACTTACTCTCCCATGACGTGCCTCCCTGCTGCCTTGAGCCTGCAGCCTGCAGGCTTGTAGCTCTCCTTCTCCCCGCTGAGCACACACCCTTCCCACAGTCACCCAGAGGCCTCCCCACCCCTCCCCCACGTCAACTCCAGCCCCCACCCTAGCTCCTTCCCCCATCAAAACTGGTCTGTGCTCTATCCTATTAAAAAACCACCCCTGATATCCCATGGTAATTTTCAAGCAACCCTCATCCTGTTTATCCTTCCCATTTGCACGCATGCACGCTAAGTCGTTTCGGTTGTCCCGACTCTCTGCGACCCTATGAACTGTAGCCCGCCAGGCTCCTCTGTCCATGGGCATAGTGCCCCCAGTTTACAGGACACAGGGGGCTAGGGAAGATGATTATCTCCATTTTACAGAAGATGTCCAAGGCCACACCACTTAAGTCAGTGGCAGGGTTCATCCCATCACCACAGTCTGTGTTTCTCCCATAGTAATGAATCTGTCAAGCTTCCCTTGTAGCTCAGTTGGTAAAGAATCTGCCTGCAATGCAGGAGACCTGGGTTCGATTCCTGGGTCTGGAAGATCCCCTGGAGAAGGAAATGGCAACCCACTCCAGTATTCTTGCCTGGAGAATCCCATGGACAGGGGAGCCTAGCAGACTACAGTCCATGGACTCTCAGAGTCAGACATGACTGAGCAACTAAACCACCACCATTGAATCCACCTCATAGCTACGAGGTGGGGTACAAGAGAGATGGATGAGTCCAAGGGCTGGGTGCTGTGAGCTCTCGTCGTCTTGCTGAGAGGGTGCTCACAGAGGCAAGCCCTGGTCCTCCTCCTCTCCACTCTTCACACTCTGGAGAACCTGGGTGAGGGAGCTGGCTCTAGGGAGCAAGAGGCTGGCGTGCGTGTCCAGGCCGGTAGCTGATGGAGGCGTTTGTCTAGGGATTCTCTCCTCCCTCACCCACCTGGACCAGGAGGAAGGCTCTGGGCGCCTCTGTCCCCATGTCAGTCAGAAATGGAACTGGTTGCTGAGTAGCCCAGTTTTTCCCTTAGGCATGAGAAGCGAGCCTGCAGGGAGTCACTTTTCAACAAAAGTACCTGCTTTTTAGTCCCTTCCTTCCCTGAGCTGTTTCAGAACCCAGAACCAGAAAGACTACTTAAAGAGTGAAAAAGCCTGCCTCTCCCTCACTTTTTTTTTTAAAAATGTGGACTGTTTTGTAAAGTCTTTATTGAATTTGTTACAACATTCAGTTCAGTTCCCATAGACTGCAGCACGCCAGGCCTCCCTGTCCGTCACCAACTCCCAGAGCTTGCTCAAACTCATGTCCATTGAGTTGGTGATGCCATCCAACCATCTCATCCTCTGTCCTCCCCTTCTCCTCCTCCCTTCAGTCTTTCCCAGCGTCAAGGTCTTTTCCAATGAGTCAGTTCTTCGCATCAGGTGGCCAAAGGATTGGAGCTTCAGCTTCAGCATCAGTCCTTCCAATGAATATTCAGGACTGATCTCCTTTAGGATGGACTTGTTTGATCTCCTTGCAGTCCAAGGGATTCTCAAGAGTTATAACAATGCTTCTGTTTTATATTTTGTTTTTTTGGCCATGAGGCATGTGGGATCTTAGCTTCCCAACCAGGCTTTGAACTCTCAACCCTTGCATTGGGAGGTGAAGTCTTAACCATTGGACCGCCAGGGAAGTCCCTCCTCTTACCCTTTATTTGGAAGAGCCAGGTTGAAGGGTCCCTCAGCTGCATTCCTGCAGGCCAGAACCACCTCTTGCCACCTTGTGGCTCCTCCCTCAGAGCTTGGAGTCTACTGAATGCTCTGGCCGAGGGCAGCAGACAAGGGGGAAGGCGTGGGGAGGACTGTCCCTGGCCAGCAGACCCTGGGTGGGGTCTCCTGCTCACCATGTCCTTCCCCCTTTCTGGAGATGGAAGGTTCCCTGAGCAGCAGCTCAGCTGTGATCAAATGGAGCGAGGGCAGTGGTTTCTGATAGGGGCTGTCTGCTCAGTGCAGGGGAGGTGAACCCTGCATGCGTGCTAAGTCACTTCAGTCATTTGGGCTCTGTGACCTCATGGACTGTAGCCCGCCAGGCTCCTCTGTCCATGGGATTCTCCATGGCAAGAATGCTGGAGTGGGCTTCCATGCCTTCCTCCAGGGGGCTCTTCCTGACTCAAGGATCCCTGAACCCAGGGGCCTCTTATGTCTCCTGCATTGGCAGGCAGGTTCTTTACCACTAGTGCCACCTCAGAAGCCCAAGATGAACCTCACCATATATCACCCATGGCCGCAACTCAGAACCATCAGAACGGAGTTTTCCCAGGTGTGATTCCAGAGCCCCCGCCTCAGAATCGCTGCTTGAAGGCAGGGGATATTTGTTGATTCTGGGGCCCCAGCTCAGACCAACTCCCTTCCTGGGAGGGAGGCTCTGGGATAGTCTTTGTAAACAAGCTTGCCTGGTGACTCCACACTCGCTGTATGTGAGAATCACAAGACTAGACTTTATCAGGGGTTCGTGTCTTGTCAGCTTTGTTTTGTCAGCATCTGGCACGGAACCTAGAACAGCCAAACCCTCAGAAAGTATTAACCCTGAATATGAATCCTCAAAACCTAATTTTTTTTTATTATGGAAAAATTCCAAACACAGGCAAAAGTGGAGAGACGGTATGATAAGCCCCCAAGTACCCTCCACCCAGATTCAACAGTTACCAGCTCACAGCCGTCTTGTTCCACACACTCACCCTTGCACCCGATTATTTTGAAGCAAATCCAGACATCGTGTCTCATCCCCTAATTACTTCAGGATGTGTCTCTAAAATAGAAAAGGACTCTCTCTTTGTAAAAGATAACCACAGTGCCAAAATCACACCTAAAAACAGAGTAGTTCCTTAATGCCAACTGTCTCGTCAGTATTCAAATTTCTCCAGTTGTCTTATAAGGTTTTTGAATTGGCGTCTTTGAATCCAAAAATCAAAGCAAGGTCCATATATTGCTATTGGTTGATTTGTCTCTTAATTATCTTTTGTGTTTTGGTCACGCCGCTCCTTGTGGACTCTTAGTTCCCTACCAGGGGTTAAACCGGGGTGCCCTCAGCAGAGAAGGCGCCCAGTTCTAACCACTGAACCACCAGGGAATTCCTCATTATCTTTTCATCTAGTGGTTTCCCCCAGTGCCTGAAGGGCTTGCTAAAACAAATCCCTGCTCCCCACCAAGGGATTCTGGTTCAGTAGGTCCACTGGGGGCCTGAGCTGCTCACAGATTCCCACGTGATCCTGATGCTGCAGGCCCTCGGGGGGGTCTTCCAGTAATGCTCCTACAGAATTCCCCACAGGCTCCCCCTGTATCCCCCACAGTGTCACTTAACATATTCCTCTGTCCCCTGTGTTTCCTGTAAACCACTGGTAGAGAGTTCTGGAAGCTCAGCTGGGTTCCAGTTCTATTTTTTGGCACGACAACTTCACAAGTGGTGCTTTGTTCTTCCCTCAGGAGATGCGTGGTGCCTGTTTGTCTTTTTTTTTTTTTGCCAGGTTAAACAGTAAGGCTAAATAAGCTTTAACCCTGAAGCTGACTCCAAATTTGAGCCAGGAATACAGGGAAACCCTACTTCACTGGCCTCCAGTGGGCCCAGGGGCAGGGTTTGGAGAGGAAAGAAGTAATCGTAGCCATGTGCCCAGCAGAACGTAACCATCTTTGGAGAGCTGTCCCGCGGCCTCACTCTTCTGGTGCTCACAGCAGTCCTTTGGGGGAGGGTGGGGCTGATGCTCTACTACTCTAGTTTTCCAGACCTGAAGGAGACAGATGCTTCACCCAGGCTACATGCATGGCATGCAGCAGGGCTGGGGCAGAAGCCGGGTTTCTCACTCCGGTTCAGGACGCTTCAGCCTCCCCACAACCCTGCCTATGGCCAGCTAAGTCCCCTGTTGTCCTCCTTCTTCTAGGACCCAGATCAACTTCACGGTGGCCATTGATTTCACAGCCTCCAATGGTGAGTAGCGGGCATGGGCCGAGGAGCTGGATGGGGGCTGGGGGCCTGGAGAGGGGAGGGCTTTTAGGACTGGTAGTTGTCCCTAGCTGGACGCCGGGTCTTCCATACTCTCTGGCCTCATCCTCCCAAAGAGGAGGAACTTGGGCCTGGAGAACCAAAGATACAGCCGAGGTGGCAAAGGTATTCCTTTATGGATCATGGTCACTCACAAAGCCGGGCTCTGCGCCTACTCACCCTGAGCCTTGCTCTTGAGGATACCCAGTCTCCCTGGGGGAATAGGAGAGCTACGCTGTGGAGAGCCCTGGAGCAGAGGTATTTCCTCACAGGATCAAACTGCACAGCCCCTGCACAGTCCAAAGGCTTCCCAGGTGGCCCTAGCGATAAAGAACCGGCTTGCCAATGCAGGAGACGTAAGGGACGCAGGTTCGATTCCTGGGTTGAGACGATTCCCTCCAGGAGAGCATGGCAACCCACTCTAAGTATTCTTGCCTGGAGAATCCCATGGACAGAGGAGCCTGGCTGGCCACAGTCCCTGGGGTCGACACGAGCATAACGTGTGGCCCAGCCCACAGGCTGGAGGGGAGAAGCAGAGGCAGGACTGAGCCCGTGGTCCTCGGGGAGGCAGGGACACCTGTGAGCTCCCGTCCTCACCTTTGCTCGGGCTGCCCCAGCTTCCTTCCCTCTCTGACCTTCTCCACGGGGACCAAGTGGTTGGGACCGATCAGTGCCTAACTTGACACTGTTAGAGAGCTGACAGCCTTCCTTGGATTCTGGACCCGCATTAAGCCCGGCTCAACCAGAAGTCCCCAGGTCTGGTAGTCCGCAGGTGTGTCGGGGCTGCAGACCCTGCCATGCAGAGTGCTGAGATGTCAGAGCTGGGGGGTGGTGCTCAGTATTCATAACAATGGGGAGAGCTTTCGTAACATCTGTTTAATCCTCACAATAGTCCAGTGAGGCCGGGACTATTATTAGTACAGTATAGTGTTAGTCGGTCGGCTGCGTCTGACTCTGCGATCCCATGGACTGTAGCCCGCCAGGCTTCTCTGTCCACAGAATTCTCCAAGCAAAAATACTAGAGTGGGCTGCCATTCCTTTTTCCAGGGGATCTTCTCGACCTAGGGATTGAACCCAGGTGTCCTGCATTCCCAGGCAGATTCTTTACCATCTGAGCCACCAGGGAAGCCTGGGGACTATTATTACCCCCATTCTACTGCTGGGGAGACTGAGGCTGAGTGGTTAAGAATTCATATCCAAGATCACACAGCAGGAAGTAGAAAGAGGATTAATACTTGGCAGTCTGTGCTGTACTACTATCATTAATAAACAAGTAACTAAAATACGGACCGTATCAGTGTTGACAAGGGCTATGGAGAACAGCAAGCCAGGAAGAGGGGTGGGGACCATAGCTTTCAACACGCTCCAGGGAAGACCCCTGAAGCGGGAGGGAGCAAGACCTGAAGAGGGAGGGAGCAAGGCATGCACACCCCTGTGGAAGAGTGTCCCAGAGTGGAGGGAACAGCCTTTGCCAAAGCCCTGAGGTGGGGATGGCGAGAGGCTGGAACCGAGGGAGTAACGGGATGGTAGGAGATGAGGAGAGGCATCACTGGAGGCCAGCTCCAGTGAGGCTGTGTGGGCCCTCGTAAGGACTTCAGATGCAGCTCTGGGTGAAATGGGAACATGGGGGCATTTTGAGCAGAGAAGAGGTGTGATTCGGTGAGTTTTGACGTAGACTCAGCCTGGCAGGTGTGCTGAGTGTGGACACAGGGCAGAGACACGGAGATCAGGCTGCTGCAGTCCTACGAGCAAGAGGCTAGATTCATAGAGGAGGGACTCGGGCTCCATTCGGAGGGTTTCGCAGCCATGGTTTGCTAAAGGATTGCTCAGTAAGGGAAGGAAAGGGGTGCCCTTGGACACCCGCTTCTGCATTTCGAGCCCGGTGACTTGGCGTGCCCAGGTCGCCGAGTGTGCCAGCTTGTGCCCCCTCCACAGGGAACCCCTCGCAGTCCACATCGCTGCACTACCTGAGCCCCTACCAGCTGAACGCCTACGCGCTGGCACTTACTGCCGTCGGCGAGATCATCCAGCACTACGACAGCGACAAGATGTTCCCCGCCCTCGGCTTCGGGGCCAAGCTGCCCCCAGACGGCAGGGTGTCCCATGAGTTCCCGCTGGTAGGAGACCCAAGGAGAAAGGGCTGTGCCCTGAGCGGGGGGGAGCCTTGCCCACCCTGCCCGCCTAGGGACTTGAGCTGCAGGCTTTGTGGGGGCAGGCTGCCCACTGGGGGTTGGAGCGGGACTTGTATCAGAGCTCAGATCGGAAACCCACTCCCTACCTCGGTCATAAGCATCTCCCCTGTGAAGCCATCCACAGTGGGCTCTGCCCTCCTTTTCCCAACAAGACCTTGGTGGAGGTGGCATGGACTCCTGGCTGAACTATTCCCCAAGACCTCAGAAATGAGGATAAAAAGGGTGTGCCTTGGGTCTGAACAACTGCAGGATGGGAGGATGTGTCTGAGCAGATACAGGGAGCAGGACAAGGAACCCGTCTGGACGCTGCTCACCTGGAGCTTGTGCTGTGCTTCATGGTGGGCCTGGGGGCTCTCTCCGCAGCCCCTACCCCCGAGCCCCCACCAGAGAAGAGTCTAGGAGAGCCCAGGCCTGCAGGCCTCCTCCATCCTGGCTCAGCACCCCGACCCCGACCACCCCACTGCCCTCCTTCCCACTCCTCCTTCCTTCCTGGGCTCAGCCCCCCACCCCCTGTGCTCCCAGAATGGCAACCAGGAGAACCCCTCATGCTGTGGCATCGATGGCATCCTAGAGGCCTACCACCACAGCCTGCGCACGGTGCAGCTCTACGGCCCCACCAACTTTGCGCCCGTGGTCACCCACGTGGCCAGGTGAGCATGGGGTCGCTGGACAGCCCTCCCCGCAGCTCGCAAGGGGCTTCCTTCCATCCCTGTGGCAGGAGGGCGCGTCTCTTCCCACTGATTTACTTTGGGGGGCACCCTGACCCTAAAAAGACCCCAGCTCCCACCAAAGAGCTGTCCTACCAGTGTTCAGGGCCCTTGTGTGGGGGCACAGCATGCCCAGAGTCCCAGCAGCCAGACTCTGCCCCCCGCCCTGCCCCAGGAACGCGGCGGCAGTGCAGGACGGCTCCCAGTACTCCGTGCTGCTCATCATCACAGATGGGGTCATCTCGGACATGGCGCAGACCAAGGAGGCGATCGTCAATGTGAGTGGGGGGCGGGGACAGAGGGTGGAGAAACCTGGGGGTGCACCTCCCCACCTCCTTTGGGACATGGCTTCTCTTCCCCCTGCCCTCTTTGGGACTACTCCTGGTTTCTCACTGTAGAGCCTGGAGGCCCAACAGCAGGGTTTTTGGGGGCGGAGGGGGTTCTGGCTGATGAAGGATCTGACTGGCAAACTCTGTGCCCACCTCTTCATCACACTGGGTGGTCCACTCTCGTTAACCCACCTCTGGGGCTGCTGCCCCAGACCTCAGCCCGGTTTAGCCAGGTAGAAGAGATGGGAGGTCCCGAGAGGTGGAGACCTGGGAATGTGGAGCCCCAAACTAGATTGTTTCCCTGCCTAGGGGCTCTGGCCGCAGTTGGCCCTCCCTCCAGGCCCATGTAAAAGCTGTCCCACATGATGGAGGTCCAGAGGCAGAGGAGAGGACGGGGCATCTTGCAGAAGCAGACCTGTGACCCACCTCCCCTCTGCCTCCCACCTTCTCGATCCCCACTTCCTCTCTGGTGTCCCCCCTCCTTTGGTCAGTAACCTCTTTCCCTCCTCTCTCTTTTTCTGTGTTTCTCTGTGTCTCCATCCTTCTCTTTTCCATTTCTTCCCTGACCTCCTCCCTTTTTTCTGTTGGCTCACCCCTTCCCTTCCCTACCCATGATCTCCATTTTCTTTTAACTGGCCCCTTGGCTGGGTCCCTGCCCCTCCCATCCCCCCTCCCCCTCCCGTGTTGTCTCCCACGTTGCCTCCCAGGCCGCCAAACTCCCCATGTCCATCATCATCATCGGCGTGGGCCAGGCAGAGTTCGATGGTGAGTCCCCACCGCCCCCCTACATGTTTCCCAAGAGGCTTCAGGCCCTTGGGAGTGACCCCTCCCAAAAGAGTGAGGACTCACACCCAGGTCTGTTCGAGACTGACTGTCTGGGTGAGCAGGCAGGGTGTGAGAGTGCATTTGTTTGCACAGGGAGGGGTGTGTCAAGGTGCGTACCCCACACCCACACCCCAAGGCTGTGGGGAGGAGGCCCCAAGTCACTCCTCCAGCCTCCACCCTGGGAGCCTTGGCGGGGCGGAGGGGTGCCCGGGACTGGGCTCCTCCTGTCTCCTGGCTTCAGTGTTCTCATCTCTGACATGGGGGACTGGGCCGGCAGCCTCTGTCCTGCCAGGCTCAGGTGCCCTCCAGTTAGCTCCCCCACCCCTTGTCTTTACCCCCTCCCCCCAACAGCCATGGTGGAGCTAGATGGCGATGATGTGCGGATCTCTTCCCGGGGAAAGCTGGCCGAGCGGGACATTGTCCAGGTGAAGCCCAGACCCTGGCTTTCCCCACAGGAAACCCAAGAGCCCCCCTAGCCAGGCTGACCTTGCTCCCCCTTCTGGGGGCTTCTCTGGAAAGGGGCCTTGGAGGGAGGCATTGGTAGTCCTAGAATGGCTTGGTCATCATAGAAAGAGATAGGAGTCGGCTGTGGGGCTGGACCCCCCGCCTCCTGCTACCATGTCTGAGACTCACCCCTAGCCTGGTGGTACCCCAGCTGGAATGCTCATGCCCAGCCCTCCCTGAGCCGCCAGGCCTGCAGCGTCTCCTGTAGCACACAGAGGCTAGTTTCTCGCACCTTCTGTTCCTTTCTGCCGGCCGCCTTCCTAAGTGAGATGGCAAACCCCGTGGAGGCGGAGGCTGTGTCTAAAGGGCTGTTCAGCCCTTTTCAAGAATGAGTGTTGCCTGGTTCACTGAATCAGTGCCAGCCTCTCCGTGGAGAACGGCAAATGCAACAGCAGACGGGTTTTTGTCCTCGGGGAATCCATGTCCAGTCGAGCCTCAGAATGCGCCTCAGTAAGCACACACCCCTCTGTTGACTCTGCTGCAGACTGAGTCCCTGGTGCTTAGGAGATTCAGAATTTAAAAACCCCAACCATCTCCATACTGCCCCCTCCCCCATTACAAAAATTCAGATGGGGAGGGGTCATTCCAGACGTGGAGACCAAAGATGGGGGGCTAGAAACTGAAGAAGGGCAGTCTGGGAGGTGTGTGCAAAGGCTTGGAGGCAGGAGTGAGCCTGAGGCACGGCCGTGTGGGGCGATGGGGGGACAGACATCTCCTGGGAGGCAGCCATAGGAGTGGAACTGTAGGTGTTGGGCTAGAAAGGGAACCCAAAGAGACAGAAAGGGCTCTGCTGCAGAGGTGGGAGGAGGCCCGCAGGGTCCATTTCCCAGAAACCAGGGATTCCCTTCAGCATTTCCCAAGTATCTGCTAAGCTCTGCTAAGTGCCTCTGCTTGGTGCAGACACTTAATCAGAGATTAAGGAATCTTGTTCAGTGGTGCATCCTGGCATGAACAGTGTTCAATAAGTTATTTGTTGAGTGAAGGAAAGAATAATGACTATGATACAGCCCTTTAGAGAATCCCTATGTTGAGGAAGGCTTGGGTCAAGCGGGACAGAGGCTGCGCAGGCGTGGGACAGGAGCCCAGGCCTGGAGATTTGGGGGGTGGGGGCTGGTGTCCAGAGGGAGACCTGGTCTCACCCTGCCTCCCCCTGCTGGACAGTTCGTGCCCTTCAGGGACTACGTGGACCGCACGGGCAACCACGTGCTGAGCATGGCGCGCCTGGCCCGCGACGTGCTGGCCGAGATCCCTGACCAGCTGGTGTCCTACATGAAGGCGCAGGGCATCCGCCCGCGCTCCCCGTCCACGGCCACGGCTCGCTCGCCTCCACGGTCCCCGGCCCGCACACCCCCAGCTTCCCCACTGCACACACACATCTGAGCGGTGTGGTCTGCTCAGATGGCTGGGGCCTAGGCCAGTAGAAAGGTGGGCGGGGCGCCCAGCCCCTGCTGAGGTCCACCCTGCCCAGCCTATGGAACACCTGTGCCTGGGAGGCTGGCGAGGCGGGGCTTCTGGAGACTCCTCCCACACTGCCTCACACCCCAAAGGCTGGAGGTACAAGGTGTTGGAGGTGGGGATCTGGGCCCCTCCTTCTCTTCTTTCACCGACACCTGGTTCTGAACCAGCCAGGAAGATGTTAATCAGGACCATCCGGGTCCCCCTCAGCCCACCTGGGCGATCTTCGTCTGCTCCTTTATCACCCTGAGCCTGGGCTGAGCCTCCCACCATCAGGTCCCCTGCTCCTGTGGTGTCTACTCCTATACCAACTCCCTGACCCCCACCTCAGTATCTATCCTGTCCCTGTTTCCAATGAACCCCATGAGGCTGCTGGGCTTTGAGGAATGCCCGAACACATGACCCCCGTCCCCGGGACCCTTGCATACAGTGGGAGTACTACAGACCCTTGAAGGAGACGCTGTGGTAGTGGATGGAGGCAGCGTGGTGGGCAAGGAATGGAAGCTGGTGCCTCTCCAGCCCAATACGACACTGGTTCTAGACAGAAATCCACAGGCCTCCCCTGGTCAGGGCCCATAGGCACCTTTGCAGTTGGCTCCTGGCCTCAGACATCCCCTTCTCTCCCCAGAGGCTGCCCAAGGTCCTTGGGGTGCAATCGTCTACTGCTCACCTGGTGGCTTGGGCAAAAAGCAGCCCTGGTCCAGAACTCTGACACTGCCCCTCTATCCCATGGGGATGGCGGATCCCTGGGTTCAACTCTGCCTCCAGTCCCTGCTGGCTGCAGGAACCTAAGCAAGGCCTTTCTACCTTCAGGGTCTCAGTTTCCACATCTGTTAAGGCAAGAGGGTTGACCAGATGGCCCTGGGTTTACCTTCCACTCTGATGACTCTAGAGTCCACAGTCATTCCATGTCCAGCTTCCTCCATCCCACTCCTCACTAGTGCTGCCCTTCAAGGCTGTCTTGGCTCTAGGGTCACCCTGTTCCACCCCATCACCCCAAATCCACCCTAGTCCCTCAGCTTTGGGCTTCTGGCCTCTGAGCTAGAGCCTTCGCCCCTGTTGTGGGAAAGGTGAGAAAGATGATCTCATGCCTGGGCCCCCCCTAGCTGCCCAGCCTTTACCCACCTGGGAAACAGATCATGCATGCCAGTCCCTCCTGCTGCATGGGGCTCCTCTGCCCACTGAACCTCCCATGCCTGGTGGAGACCAGGCCACACCACGTCTGTTGCGGACACTGCTTCCCTTCCTGTCATGCATGATGGTGGCGTTTCTATGCTGTCTGGTCCTGTGCCCATCTCTGAGACAGTCTCTGTGTGGAATTTGCCTTAAACTGAAGTAAATTTGATTCTTTTACTAAAGTTCTTTGTTTTCCTTTGTCCTTTGAAAAATAGCACAGATGTTGCTGAGTGAGAGTCCAGGTTCTCCTCGCTCTCTCTTTTCCCCTCTTTTGTTCAACAGAAATTTGCTGAACAACTACTCTGTGCCAGGGTCCGTGCTAGGCATGGAGGATGCAGTAGTGAACAAAACTCGGGGGCCCTGTCTCCATGTTGAGCCTGCAGCAGACACACAGCAGGACAGGGAAAACACAATAAACAGACAGACAAATAGGTAAATAACAATTTCCAGTGGTGAGAAGTGTCACAAAGGAAAATAAGAGAATAAAGAGTGACAGGGTGACATTTTGGATGAGGTGGTCGGGGAGGGGCCTCTCTGAGGACATGGCAGTTAGATGAACCCTAAGGAAGCGAGAGAGAGAGGCATGCTGGTATCTGAGGCAAGAGGGCTTCAAGGGGAAGGAGCAGCGCGTACAAAGGCCCTGGGGTGTGTTTGAAGGACAGGTGGAAGCCAGTGGGTTGAACCTGCCTTAAGGAGGGGAGAGTAGGGATTTCCTTGGTGCTCCAGTGGTTAAGACTCCACACTTCCATTGCAGGGGGCACAGGTTCAATCTCTGGTCAGGGAACTAAGATTCTGCATGCCACAGGGGGCAACCAAAAACAACAAGGAGGGGAGAGTGCAGGAGATGGGGTTGGGGAGGAAGAATCTGGAGTGTGAAGGACCTTGTAGGTCACAGTAAGGTCTTCAGTGTTCCTCTGAGTCAATCAGGGAGCCCCTAAGGAGGTGAGCAACATGATCAGATTATTCTGTGAGTGACTTTTTTGCATTTGCTCACTCATCTCTCAGCAAGTGTGGAGTGAGCATTAGTGCCAGGCCCTGCTTAGGTTTGGAGACCCTGCTCACACACAGTCACACCCTTCAACAGGCCTCTAACCCCCGCTCTGGAGAAATAAGCAATAAATACTACCACCCTAGGGTGTCAATACGAAACCAGTGGGAAAGGCCAGGATCTGTGAGTACCAAAGTGGGACTCTTGGGGCAGCCTAGACCACTGGTCCCCGACCTTTGGGGCACCAGGGACCGGTTTCCTAGAAGACGGTTTTTCCGCAGGGCTGTGGGGATGGTTTGGGGATGACTCAAGCACATTACATTCATCGGCACTGCCGATCTGACAGGAGGCCGAGCTCAAGGGGTAATGTGAGCGGTGGGGAGTGGCTGTAAATACAGATGAAGCTTTGTTTGCTCACCCACTGCTAACCTCCAGCTGTGTAGCCCTGTTCCTAACAGGCCACGGATCAGTACCAGTCAGTGGCCCAGAGGTTAGGGACCCCCAGCCTAGACAACTCACAGATCATGCGTCCAGGATGAGTTATGGCTCCTGTGTGACAGGGCCATCTCTCCTCCCTTGCAGGACTGCCAGAATAACATGCAGATGTGCATGTATGAAGCGTGTGACATGCACAGGGCCTGCTGCGCTCAGTGCAAAATAAACACCACTTTCCTCCTCATGGCTCTTCACATGTAAACTCCTGTGGCCATGAGGGACCAGGATCACAGGGAAAAGGGATCTCTCCCTTCTCTGGGCGAGTTTGCTCTCGGATTAGCTCTCCGGGCAGCCATTCCCAGCCTGCACATCACAAGACACTGGTACCAATCCAAGCTTGGGACTCGCTTGCTTCTGCCGATTTTATAGTAAATTAGAGCTGATTCACCGCTATCCTTATAATTAGATGCCCCTCTCATTTGCATTCCGATCCGTTTTGAGTGAGAACCGGGTGGGGTCACAGCTCAAGAAGAAGGAAGTTCCCACAACCAGTGGCCTGATTTCTCTCACCTTGGGCACCCGTGGGAAAGGGTTAGGAGGAGAAGACCGCCTGGCAGGGGAACTGAGGCTGAGAGCCGCCGCCCCAGGGCGCTGAGAGTGTCTTCATTGTGCTCAGCACAGTAGCTTCTCTCCTGGGTTCTTTCCCAACAATGTGTTCCACGGAACACTGGTTCCTTGGCAGGGGTTTTGGGAAGCTGCTGGCTCCAAGCCCCCCTCAGAGAGTCCCAGGGGCCATCAGGGTGTCCAAGGCTCTGATTAGTCCTGTGGAAAAGAGACTATATTTCCTAAGCTTTTTGACCATGGGGTGTGTGTGTGTGTGTGTGTGTGTGTGTATTTAGCTGTAACACCATCACCAAGCAGAACATGCTGTCTTGGGAATTTCAGTAGAGACACATCTCTCTGGTTCCCAGGCCAACACAAAAGCCTGAGGCTTTTCCCCAGGAGGCCTGAAGCAGGGCATGGAGTTGGGGAACTTCTCAGAGGGGATGGGGTAGCAGAGGTGAAGCCATTTGGAGAGAAGGAAGGGGCCTCAAAAGGCGTCCCTGCCCCGGGCCACATCAGGAGGAGAAACCACCAAGAAGAAAGGAGGGCATTCAGAAATTCACAGACTCATGGTTCCATTTTGACTTTACTTCAGGGGGTCCTATATTGTGCTGAGAAGTGTGTGTGTGTGGCAGAGCTGGCGGAGGGCAGGCAGAGAAGGGACAGGAGACTGAAGGGCCCCCCACCCCCAGACTATGAGCCCCTACCCCATCTGCCCATTCAATCTCCAGGCCTTCAGAATTGAGGACCCCAGGCTATCAGCCCCCAGATCAGTCTGCTACTCACTTCTCAGCTTTTTGAAGTCCCTTTCCCACTCTCATTTCAAATGCCCCTGAATTAACAGAAATAATATTATACTAATAATAGTAATGACCCATACTCATTTACTAACCACCAGACATTCTTTCAAGCACTGTGTATTCAGGAAGTTTATCTTCATAACAACCTGTGAAAAGGGTACTATCAGGATTCTACTTTCCAGATGAGAAAACTGAGGCATAGAGAGGTTAAGGGACTTTTCAGGTCATATTACTAGAAAGTCATGGAGCCTATAGGTATCCAGCTGAGCCCCAGGGTGAAATGGGTGCCTAGTTGATCTAGTTTCCATTTAACTGCTGTGTCACCTTTGCTGGGCTACCTCCCGTCTCTGGATCTTCGTCTCCCCGCTGGTAAAATGGAGGGGATGGGATCTAATATCACTAGGGGTCTTCCCATCTCTCTTGAATTTCAGCCTTCCCATCAACCTAAACTCTCAGACCCCCACCAGGCCCCAGAGGCTTCCTGGGGCCCCGTCACCTCCAGGCTGGACACTCTCCATCACCACCCCAGCCCCACCCGCAGCCCTGGGATGCCTGGCTGCCAGCGGCCTATGAAAGAGGTCCCCGAGCCTGGCCCGGAAGGGGCGAGAGATGTAGAAGCAGAGGATGGGGCTGACAGCACAATTAGAGTAGGCCAGGAGAGCGCAGAGGCTGGAGGCCACATAAGCCATGGGTGTGGCGGGCAGGTCACCCACAGCTGCCATGTAGCCCAGCACAGAGCAGGGCCCCCACATCAGCACAAAGACCAGCAGCACTACCAGGATGAGCCCGGTATTCTCCTGGTGCTCCCGGGCGCTCTCCCCCATGGGGCCCTGGGGCTGTGTCCACAGGAGCCAGCCCATGTGGCCGAAAGAGCAGCCCAGCCCCAGCATGCAAGGCAGGAAGGCCACGGCTCCCAGCAGCATGAAGTAGCAGGAGGTCTGAGCAGGGTTCAGAAGCAAGAGGCAGGCCCAGGCCCCCTCCTCCACAACCACTCGCTGGAACAGCCAATTGGGCAGCGAGGCTGTGAGGCCCAGGACTCACATGGCCCCACAGAGCAGCCAGCGGGCACCTGGGCCGGACGGGAGGGCCAGGTCAGGCCGTGCCACTGCCACATGGCGCAGGAGAACCGTGGCCACCATGCTGTAGAAGGTGCAGAACATGGTGGCGCTATTGGCGGCCTGGCTGGCGGTGCAGATGGTGGGGCCCAGCCACCAGTCCTGCCGCAGGAAGCTCAGCAGGAGCACAGGCACCACACAGGCCAGGAAGAGCAGGTCGGACAGCGTGATGTTCACCATGAGGCTTTCGGTCAAGGAGAGGAGCGGGCGAGGGGCACCCGGGCCCCGGCCCACCACCAGCAGCATCAGCCCATTGGCCAGCAGCCCCACCAGCAGGATGAGGCCACAGACCCCGGCAAAGACAAGTCGGAGCGGCTGCCCGGGTGTGGCTGTGAGCCTGGCGGTGGACGTGGCGTTGGCCTCCATTCTCCTGCTCCAGACACACAAGGACAGCGTAGAAACCAGACCGCGGACCGCCTTCCTCTCTCCCTGCTGAGCTCCCTCCTTTCGTAGACCCCTGCACACAACGGGTGCCCTGGGCCTGCCCCAGCCGCTCACAGCAACCTGGTGGGGTGGGCTCTGTCAGTGCCCTGGGTTCAAACCCAGACTCTGCTTAGGAGCTCCACGGTCTGGTGTGGAGCTTGTGTGACTTGTGCTTCTCAACCTCCTCTGTAAGAAATCGAGGAAGTAAAAGAAGGAAAACAGGTGTCAATAGTAGCTGTCACTCAAGGATGAGATGCAAGTGATTTTCATTTTCTTCATAACTGCTGTATTTATAAAATTTTGCAGGGAGTACTAACTGAATCTGATAAATAAACATTTATATATTAGTATGTGTTTATTATATATTAGTATATCTATTTTAGTATGTATCTATATATATTAGTATATATTATACTAATATATATTAGTGTATTATATACTAATTAATATATAATACACTAATATCTATAACTATATATTTATATATATTAGTATATGTTTGTTATGTATATATAGTATATATATTTTATATACTATATTACTATACTATATATTATATTATATATAATATAGTATTATACTATATATAATAATACATATATTAGTGATATATATTACTATATATTATATTATATATTGCTATATATTATAGTAATATAATATATACGAATATAATATATAATGTATATAAGTATACATTATATACTTAGTATACTGCATATATGTAGTGTGTGTGTATATATATATATATACACACTAGTGTAGTATATATACCAATATACTATACTTAGTATAGTGCATATATATATGTAGTATAGTATACATATTTAGCATATATATTATTATATGTATAGTATATATTATAATATATACTAATAAAACATATAGTATATTTATGTTTAGTATATAAATATATATATACACTGTACATGCTTTTAAATAAAACTTTACCCTGTGAAATGAACAAGTTTTAATTTGAAGTTCAAGTGGGAAAATGAATATGCAAGGGCTCTGAGAAGCTGTAAAGCCCCAACCAGTGGTTCCCGTAGGATCAGCTAAGGAGTTTCAAAAAAAAAACCACACTAATACTGGGACTTCCCCGGTGGTCCGTGGTTAAGATTCTGCACTTCCACTGCAAGGGGTACAGGTTCGATCTCTGGTCAGGGAATTTAAGATACCTCATGCCACTTGGTGCAGCCAAAAAAATATTAATTCATGGGTCACACTCCAAAAACCCGATCTGGTTGGTTTGGGTTTTGGCAGTTTTGAAAGACCAGCTTGGGAACCACTGCCTTCAGTGGTCATGCTCTCTTCCCTGGCAGGGTAGGGGGACTGCGGCGCTCCACCAGTCCAGCACCTCTGCTGAGGACGTGGGGAGTCCCAAAGTGAGAGCACATAGGCTGAGAGATGGGGTCAGGGGCTGGCGTCTTCATCTTGCATGTCACAGGCAGGCCAGGACCCCAGCGCTTTAGTGAAAAGAGGCAGCTTACCCACTAACTCAATCACTAAATAAATATTTCCTGAGCATTTACCCTGAGCCAGGTACTGGGCCAACAAGCAGCCAAAAAGACAGTTCAGTGGGATCCTGATTCTCGTTTCCATCCCCTTTTCTCCTGCACAGGGAGTAGGGGTTGGAAAGCCCCTCTGTGACTGGCTCAGAGCCAGGGGTCCCCTGAGTCCCTCCTGCAGAGGCTTTGCTTGTTCTCAGGGCAGCCACGGGTCCGAGAAGAGATGGTAGGTGGGGAGGTCCCTATACATTCTGCTGCCGACACCCCAGGTCTCAGACTCTGGTTGCAGGGACTGCAGGGGAAGGAGAAACTGAGGGACCTCCTAGTACCCTAGCTGCCCCAGATGAACGCCACTCTCCAGCATTTGTCATCGCTTTTTTGTTTCTTCTGCCTGGCCAGGCTTGCCTGCTAATGGTATGAAATGATTGGAGAGGAGGGCAGGGAAAGGGCGAAGGGATGGGGAAAATGTAGAGGCTCAAAGGACCTTGCTGCTGCCCTAGCTGTAGTCTACAGAAAGGTCTGTAACTTCAGGGTCAAGCTTATAGGCACTAGAGCCTGGGTTTAAAGCCTCCCCCAACCACTTGCTTAGCTGTGTGTGTGCGCGTGCTTGCCGCTTCATTCGTATCGAACTCTCTGCAACCCTATGGGCTATAGCCTGCCTGGCTCCTCTGTCCATGGGGACTCTCCAGGCGAGGAGTACTGAAGTGGGTTGCCATGCCCTCCTCCAGGGCATCTTCCCAACCCAGAGATTGAACCTAAACCTCCTGCATTGCAGGCGGATTCTTTTTTTTTTTTTTAATCACTGAGCCACCGGGGAATTCATCTACAATCTACTGGATCTTCTCTGTGTAGCTTTTCTTATCTGTAAAATGGAGATAATAACAGGCCCCATCTCATAAGGCTGATGTGAGGATTAAATGAGGTAATACGAGTTACGTGCTCAGAACAGTGCCTAGCGTAGCAAGTACTTGGTAAATGATGCCTAGTGTTCTGATCCTGCCCACTTTCAGTTCCAAAAAATCTCTTTCCTGCCACCCCTGCCCAGACTCCATTTTATCCCCCTGCCCTCCCCTTCTCACTCCAAACCCTGAGACCCATCAACCTAGGCCCACCCTCCGTTTCTTCATCAGCTTCAAGATAAGTTTTGACCAGGGTCCCCTTGATGGACATGCCATGAAAACCCACCCTTTGCCTGGAAGTTCACTCTGAGGTCTATCCTGAGTCCCTTCTGCTGCCTCCTCACCTGCCTTGTGCTGCTCGGAAGTCCCTGGGCTCTTGCTTGGTAACGTGGGGCTCTTTGACAGCAGGGGCAGACTCATGACCCCTCCACAGCTGTACTCTGCCCTGAAGCTGGATCCAGCAGAGACAGCAAAGAGAAGGTTCTGGGCAGGTGTGCTGTTCCTTCTAGCACCCCACCTCCAAGGAGCCAGCTGCCTAGGGCGGGGACAGAGCTGAGATGGGAGGGGCGGGCAGAGGGGCCACTTCTGTACCAGATTCCCCCAAAGGATAGGGGCTCTATCCGCTCTGCCATTCTCCCAGGAATCACACCCTGCCGACCTGCCTCATTAACTCGCTGGCCCACAGGACAGAGATGCTGGTGCAGGCCAGATCCCCAGACCCCAGAGAGAGGGCCAAGAGCCACAGCAGGACCTGCCCCCCACTCTCAGCCAGGGCCAGGCATCCTTATGCCGGCCGGCTCTTCCTGTCTCTGTCTATCTCTGGCCGTCTTTCTTTGAGCATACTAGGGCCTAAAACCTGCTCAGAACAGGAGGAGGGCTGTAGGCTCACAGGACCCAGGGAGGGAGAAGACATAGGGGCTGAGAAAGAATTAGTGAGGCAGACCAGTAAGAGAACTGGCTGGATCACAGGAATCGTTCTGCACTGACTAGAGAGTGAATGGGATCCACTAAAGGAATCTGATGTAACCGCTGGTACCTTCTGATACGTGAGTCTTCTCCACCTCACCTCTTTGCCAAGGATTCCCTGGTTTCTGCTTGTTTGCCTCTAGTGACAGAGAGCTCAGTATTTTAGAACTGAGCAGAGGGGTAAGGACCAAGAGCAGAGACTTTTTTTATGTATATAATTCATTTCTACTGGAGTACAGTTGCTTGTCAGTGTCGTGTTAGTTTCTGCTTCACAGCACAATGAATCAGCTGTACGTAATCCTAGGTCCCCTCCCTTCTGGACTTCCTTCCTATTCAGGTCACTGCTGCGCATTAAGAAGAGTTCCCTGTGCAATACAGTATGCTTCCATTAGTGATCTATTTCATGTGTAGTATCAACAGTGTAGATGTGTGTCAGCCCCCATCTCTCAATTCCTCCCACCACCATGCTTCCGCCTTGGGATCCATATATTTTTTCTCTACATCTGTGTCTCTGTTTCTGCTGTCTCTTTCCTCTGTCTCTCACCCTCCTCTTTCTCCTTCAGTCTCTCTCTCTATAGCTCTGTCTCTGGAACCGAATTTGCTTGTCTCTTTACGAAACTGAGGTTTCCTCTGATTCAGAGGAGGAAGTCACCAGTACCCGAATGATAACAAAGTACCAAATTCAGCAGCCTGCCCACTCTGGACCACAGTACCTGGTAAGCATTTCTGTGGTTAACGGTAAGATGTGACAGTCAACATTTACAGCAAATACTGATGACAGGAGATAGCATGACACCCAAGGCCATCTAAGACTTTCAAAGCAAGCTCCCTGAGGGCACTGAAATCCCCAGCCCCACGTTATAATGTACAGCCACCTTTCAGGAGGCAAATGTTGTGTAATTCTGGGAACTCTCACAAAAATTCCAAAGAGGAGCCTGTGAATAATCTGAATCCAGTTTCCTGCTGCTCCCCAAGCTCCCCCAGCCACACCCCAGCTGCACTTTGAGTGTATCCAGAGATTGACAAGTGTATCCTCAAGGCTAAGGTTGGCATCAGAGGTGCCATGGCATGGAGCCGGGGGTGAGGTCCCCAGATGTGAGCCCTTAGAGGCAGATCTTGGGGAAAGAGAGTGGGTTTGGGGCTCAGGGAGATGAGGGGAATGGAACATACCAGGGGCCATCAGCTCTTCCCCAGGAATCAGATTCTGCTCGAAAGAAAACCCCTGTTTACAAACCAACACACTGAGAATGAAAGGTTCACCAGCTTTGCCAGGCACGGAACAGAGGGACTGCTTTAATAAACGGAATACTTTGCAATTAACAGGCCATATCAATTCAGAATTAGCACCGAAGCAAGCTCTTTGAAAAGTTTCTCTCCTGCCCCTCAAGATTTATTCTTATTTCTGACTACAGAAGGAATACCCAGTCATCATAGAAGATCTGAAAATACAAATACATGTAAAAAGGAAAACACCCTCACACCTTTACCCTATAATTTTATCATCCAGAGATGTTTTGCCAATACTGTGGTGTATTTTCCTTAAGTCATTTTTCTAGACTTTTCCTTTCGTTAAAGAGTTTTAACTGCTCCCCCCATCCCCACCCCACCAACCTTATTATTCAGAAAAGTCCCTCTCTGGCGTGCAAAGGCCAGAGTTAGTGCAGCCTCTGCCCTGGGGTCTGAGTCCTGACCCAAGGAGGGTTTTCCAGAACTTTCCAGAGCTAGTCGTCTCTGTCGTTGCTGTGTCCAGGCAGGTGGAACAGGAGCCAAGGCGCAGGAAACCCAGGGAGGTGGCCAGCCCACCCTGGCCAGGCTAGCGCCTCAGGAGCAGCAGCCAGCTCTCTTTGGAGGCCTCTCGGGGGCCACCTCCACCAGCGAGCCCTTCAGGCGCTCTTCTTGCATCTTGAGTAACCTGCGTGAAGATGCCCAGGCATCAGTCCTCTCTCTTGCCTGCCAGAGGCAGCAGGGAGGGACCCAAGGGTGCAGCTGGGGGCTGGACCCCCTGAACTTCCTCTCTGCCCCTGCCCTGCATTCCACATGGCATGAAACACCTTTCTGTCTCTTCCCTAGCATTCTCTGCAGCCTACTGTATGCCAGAGGCAAGGGACTCTGATTATGACCGTGAAGCCAGCAGGTCTTGCCTTGCATAGTGTGGGAGACTGAGACGGTAAGGGGCGATCAGGACCCAGGAATGGGGCGGCACACAGAGGGACTTCACACCAGATCCTGGAGGGATTTAGGGTGCAAGGAAGCAGTGCTGGAGCCGAGATGGAGCACTGGACAAAGGTCCACTTGCAAAAAGGAGGGCAGGGTGAGTTCTAGGCAGAGGGCAAAGGCTTAGTGTCAAGAGAGAGCTAGGGGATTGATGAAGCACAGCCTCTCTGTTCATTTGTTTATTCACAGTATATTTCCTGTGTGCATGGCACTGTCCTAAATCACAGAGCCGAAGGGCTGAAACGGCCAGAAAGAAGCCCTGCAGGCAGCAAGGATTCAGGGCTCTGCCAGCCAGGAAGCCACAAGTAGGGCTTTTATTCTAAAGCAAAGGGAAGTCATTGAGCAGTTTCCTGTCCCGGGGATCAGACGAGATCAGGTTGGCAGTTCAGCAAGCTCACTCTGAAAGTTGCTTTGTCAGAGAAGGGGCCTAGAGATCATGTCGTCTAGGACCCCTCCCACCTCACTTTTCATTCATTAGTTGCACACCGACGTGTGCCAGGCTCCAGGGGCAGGAAGTGTTAGTCACTCAGTCGTGTCCGACTCTTTTCGACCCCGTGGGCTACAGGCCACCACGCTCTTCTGCTCATGAAATTCTCCAGGCAAGAATACTGGAGTGGGTTGCCATTTCCTTCTCCAGAGGATCTTTCCAACTCAGGGACTGAACCAGGAGGAGCTGAACCAAAAAGACCTGGCCCTGCAGGAGCTCCAACATGGTAGGAAAGGCAGCCGGCATCCAGAAAACAGACAAACTTGACAGTTTGCCAAGAAAGGCTTTGTGGAACTTCCCTGGCAGTCCAGTGGTTAGGACTCCAAGCTCTCACTCTGAGGGCCTGGGTTCCATCCCTAGCCAGGGAACTAAGATCCCTCAAGCTGCTGTTTGCAGCCGGCAGGGGTGGGGGTGGGGTGGGGAGGAAAGGGCTTTGAGGGACACAGAGAAGAGATTCAGAAGAGTGGTGGGAGGGGGTGTGGTCAGGGAGGGTTCCTCTCTGAGTGGCTGAAGCTTATGACTGAGGGGGTCGGGTGGGGAACAGGGAGATGGCATTGGAGCCAATCCAGGCCATTGGGAGGCATCTGAATTTTATTCTAAATGCAGTGGAAGTCACTGGAAGCTTGGGAGGGCAAGGAGGCTCAGAGAGGGAGGGGGAGACTTCCTGGAGGTGGGGCGGCTGCCAGGACTGGTAGAACTGAGTCAGGGGACTCCTCGCAGGGCTCTCAGTCCTTCCCCAGGCTTCTGAGCCTGTGCTTTCTCAGGCGCTTCCTCAGATGGGCCTCCCCTCCCGCCTGAGTCAGCTAAAGGCTGTCCAGAAGATTCTGGGTGGGGAGGAGGAGGGCGGCACTCACCGCGCCAGGTGCACCACGGGCTCCAGGATGTTGTGACCCAGCGCAGCGCTGCACTCTTCAAAGGAGACGCCCAGCTCCTGCAGCCAGATAGATGGGGGTATGAGTGCCGGGTGGGGGGAGACCCCCGAGAGTCCAGGCGGCAGCCCCTGCCACCAAAGACCCGACCGCCAGAGAGTCCCATCCAGTACATCCCCAAGCCAACCCCAACGGGCGAGACAGCCTGTCTCTGTCTCCTCATCTCCATGGTCCACAGCCTTGCCCCTCTGCCCACTGTCTCTCCATTTTGGCTGGCCAAGATGTCAAAGATGCCACCCGGACACACTCCACAGCCTTCAGAGTGATGGTGGGAAGCTGGCATTCCAACTAGGAGAAATGTCCTTGGGGACATTTCTAAGTTGTTTGTGTCTGCTCAGTCGTGTCAGACTCTTTTGCGACCCATGGGCTGCAGCCCATCAGACTCCTCTGTCCATGGAATTTTCCAGACAAGAATACTGAAAGGGGATGCCATTTCCTACTCCAGCGGATCTTGCTGACCCAGAGATCGAACCTGTGTCTCTTGCACCTCCTGCATTGCAGGTGGATTCTTTACCACCTGGGAAGCTCTTTAAAGTCATTCGTTGTGTGTGTGTTTTATATATATGTATATATTTATATATATATATATATATTAATTTCAAAAGTATTGAATTGGGGGAAATATTGGGAAATGCAGCATAAAAAAGTGTAAGTACAGGGCTTCCCTGGTGGCTCAATGGTAAAGAGTCTGCCTACTAATGCAGGAGACACAGGTTCCATCCCAGATCTGGGAAGATCCCACATGCTGTGTGCCGCAGCCATGGAGCTTGTGGTCTAGAGTCTGGGAGCCGCAATTACAGAGCTCAGGCGCCCTAGAGCACGTGGTCTGCAACAAGGCAAACCACTGCAATGAGAAGCCAGCCCACCGCAACTGGATTGTGGCCCCCACTTGCCGCAACTAGAGAAAGCCCACTCAGCAATGAAGACCCAGCACAGCCAGAAATAAATAAATAAGTAAATAAATATTTTTAGTGAAAAATGTAAGTGCAAATGATAAACCACTTCTGCTAGTGTTTGAATACATATTGAGTTGACCCAAAAGTTCTTTAGAAAAGAACAGGACGAACTTTTTGGCCAATCCAATATTTCCGTTCTGTTTTATCTGATCCTTTTATTGGGGGTGTGGAGTGTGGGCTAAACATCATTATACTGTTAGGTTAAACTGTATGAAACCGCTCTTCTGATAGATACCAGTCAAATATCAGCAATCTCAAATGATTCAACCTAACCTGTCCCCAGAGACATGGCTATTTTTCTGACTTCACATTATATTGTAAGCATTTCCTCCACATCCTTATATATTTTTCAGAACAGGATTCTTCATAGTGAATGCTAGCTTTTTGCATGAAGCTCCACAAGTTAACCACCAAATGTTGCCAAGTGTTTGTTCTCATAAAGAACATTCTCATACAAACATGTTCAATTATACACAGGATCTATTATGTTCTTCTTTTAGGAATTATTATTTCTGACTCTTTCCTTAGGATAAATTGCTAGAGCAGGAGTTCCTGTCAAGGTGGTGAGTGACTACTTTTAAGAGGAAAAAATTCCCACCAACCAGGAGCCACAATGATGACCTCATGGTTAGGAGAAATGAGAGAAGAAATGGGAAGGAAATTCGATATGGAAATGTCAAGGGGGTGGTGTCAGAAGTAGGGCGGAGAGGGAGACTTTTTTCCATCTTAATTATTCTCCAGATTTTCTGGAATGTAGATCAATTCTACTCAAAAATAAATTGTATCCACACTTCCCTGTCTGGTGGTGGGGCTTTTGATGCAATCTTCCCAGAGAAGAATTTGGGTCTTAAGATAGAATAAATTAGAAGGAATGTTATGTTAATTAGAGACCAGAGATAAAATGAAGATTTGATTGGGAATTTTAAGTGAAGCTTGAAAAGCTTTATACTCTGAAGGTAATTTTTACGTAGGTCAGGACACCGTGGGGTTTGCTAATGCAACAGTAAGGTGTCTGGGCCTTGGGCCCGAGTGGGTGGAAGGCTGTTAGTCTCTGAGCAGCGGCAGGAGTGCAGTGTTCTCTGTGGCCCAGGCCAGGGTGACCTACTCATTACCCTCCGGGGAGGGGTCTGCCCGGTCCAGGCTGGGGGAGAGGCTGATGCCCAGCTGCTCACCTGGGCCAGTTGCTGCCCGGCCTCAGTGGACACTTGCCGATCCTCCTCACAGTCCGTCTTGTTCCCCAAGAGAAGGATGACCACATCATCAGACTCTGCATCCTGCACACAGAATGTGTTCCCTCAGCCACACGTGTCAGGCACCTGCTGCGAGCCAGGCCCTGGGTGGATCTGACCCTGCCCTCCAGGAAAAGCTGACCCTGTGCCACTTCCCCCCCTACACACACAGTCCACTTTCTATATCACACCCGCTCCATGCTCTTCCCACCTCGGACACATTCCCTTCCATCTGCAGCAAACCCACCCCTCTTCTCAGCCTGCAAACATGGCACCCATCCCCCAAGGACAACCTCAGAGTCACCTCCCCTAGGAAGCCTTCCTGGATTGCTCCTCCCCATGCCTGTCTTTTCCTGCCTGTGCTGAACAGCCTAGCGTTACATTACACAGGCTGCCTTGACTCATCTCCTAACTGTTCCATGGATGATAATAATAACAGCTTCTGTTAACGGAGAGTTTACTATATACCAGGTACTGTGCTGAAAGCAGTTACAGCAGTTAATCCTCACAACTCCTCTATGAGGAAAGTTGGGCAATCGAATTCAGAGAGTTTAAGTCACTTGTCCGAGGTTACAGAGTTAGGATGGGGTAGCTGGGATTCAAACCCAGGTCCCAGCAGAACCCAGAACCCAGTTTCCCTCAAATATTACTTTATTCTGCTTCCTTTGTATCTCTTCAACTAGACCAGAAACTTCTAGAGAGAAGGCAACATGTCTTTCTTCATATCCCTCTTCGGGGCTACTACGTACTATAGAATTTCAGCATAAGAATTTCATTCATACGTGCATCAAGTACATACGTGGGGGAAAGGACTGGAGATATATGGACAAAGGAGGGATCAGTAGAGTGGCACCGGGCTTGCATTATCCCCAGGTGTTAAGAATACATCACAGAGCTTTAGTGTACAGGAAAGAAATGGTCACAGGAAGGATACACGAGACCATACTACGAGCCACATGCCCTCAGCATGTCTGTTGTGACCTTTGAAATCCTGGAGAAAAAAAGGAGTGGGAAAGACACGAGTTCCCCTTTGACTGCACACCAGGGCCAGCCCCAGCAGCCGGCAGCTCACCTGGAGACAGCCCAGCCAGTAGCGCACGTGGACAAAGCTCTCCTGGGAGGTGATGTCGTACATGAGCACCACGCCGTCAGCCTTGCGGAGCAGCTGCCGGCTCACGCTGTGGTACCTGCCCAGAGAGTCCGCGCCAGGGGATGCCAGCTGCCCTGACCCCAGGCTCCGGCCTCTCTAGGCCTCAGCTGCTACATCGGCTTCTAACTGCTTCCCAAAGAGGGTGTGCGTGTATTTTCCTTCTTACGATGTGCTTACTGTTGAATCGGTTAGCATTTTTCATGGCTCAGATTTCAAAAGGTACCAAAGGGCATCTAACGAAAAAGTCTCTCTCAGGCGACTCTACCTTCATCCTGCAGCCACCCAGCCCTCCTCCCCAGAGGCAACCAGAGTTACCCATTATTTAAATAGTCTCCCAGGGATATTGTATGTATATACATAAATGCATATATATATACTCATACACACACTGTTTAAACAAATACGATGTAAAACACTGTACTCATTAATATTCAATATTCTGTTCTTTGTTTTCTCCAGATAATAAAATGTCTTAGAGATATTTCCCTATTGGTACAGAAAGGGTGACTTTCCTGGTGACTCAGCTGGTAAAGAACCTGCCTGCAAGGCAGGAGATCCAGGTTCAATCCCTGGGTTGGGAAGATCCTCTGGAGAAGGGAATGGCTACCCACGCCAGTATTCTTGCCTGGAGAATTCCATGGACAGAGGAGCCCGGAGGGCTACAGTCCATGGGGTTACAAAGATGCATAAAGAGGATCCTCCATCTTCTCTCTGGCTTCATTATACTCTATTGTGTGAAGAAACTCTAACTTATTTAACTGGCCCACTACTGATGGTGCTTAGGAGGCCTCCAATGTTTCGTAATGTAAACACTATTGCTGTAAACAGTCTTGGTCCTTTTGATAATATAGTGTGAGTGTATCAGTAGAATGAACTTCTAGAAGTAGAGCTTCTAGGTCATAGACGATGTCCCTTTTCAGTTCTGATCGCTACTGCTTAACTAGAAAGTCGAAAGCTAATATTTTCAGGATAGGTGAGAGGACTTCCCTGGAAGACCAGTGGCTGGAGCCCAAGCCTCCACATCAATCCCTGGTTGGAGAACGAAGATCCCGCATGCCACAAGGCATGGCCAGAAAAATAAGTGATTGGGTAGCCGCTCCCTGAGGGCCGTGTTGGGACGGCCCTCACAGTTGGCCCACCAGGCTGCGGGCGCCTCTGGGTGTGCTCTCCTGCCCTGGGCCTGGACTCATCTCTCCATCCCCCACCTCCTGAATCCTGAGGGGAGCTGCGTGCGCCCTTGCTAGGACTCGGGTCAGGGCTGGGCTCCACTGCTCTGCAGTCTAGGCTCGGCCACCAATGTCGACAGCGTCCATTACCTCTCCTGGCCAGCTGTGTCCCAGAGCTGCAGTGCAAAGCGCTTGTTGTCCACCAGCAGGTTTTTGACTCGAAAATCCACTCCTAGGACACACAGATAAGAGTCAAGCCTACTTTCAAGTTGCCATCCAGGACTTGGAGCCGATGCCTGCCTGTACCAGCCATGGGAGGAGGGGAACTTTCCGCAGCTGGGCTTCCCTTCTGCTCTCCAAAGCCCATCCACACTAGAGGGTCCACATCCTCCGAAAAGCCTGCTCTGCCTACCCAGCTCCCACTGCACTTCTGCCCTGACAGCTGGCTGACATGAGGCACCCTGCCTTGTTTTTACCTCTATGAAAATATCTGTCTTCTCATCTACATGGCAATGTTTATTCCTCAGGCTACTCAGGAAAATCAGTTTTGTTCATTTATTTTTTTATAATACTTCCTGTTTCGTTCCTAATTATTGCATGCATCTTCCTTCTCTACACAGACAGCAGGGCAGACAGGCAACCTGTGAGGGTGAAGGGAGTGCTGGCTTCAAGGACGACCGGTGGGGCTGTGAGCTGCCCACCCTCTGCTGCACTACTGCCTGTGTGGGTCACTTCACCTCTCTGAGCCTTCTTTCCTTATCTTCAAGGTGGCAATTTAAAAAGACCCACATCACTGGGTGATTGGGAGGATTAAATAACTTACGTTCAAGGTCTGGTCCAGTGTCTAGGGGCTGCTTGGGAAGTGGTCATTTTTATTATCTACTGTGAACTCTCAACTTTCTGAACCTCCACCTCCTCAAAATTTCACAGACCAACCCCTCCCTGGGTCGTGGTTCCAGACCCCTCCTGTCCCTGGAAATGTAGAAGTACTAGTGAAATCCCCAGGAGGTTTGGAATCTTTGGGGAGCAACTTCCTGCCAATCCCCAGTTCCCAGAGACACTCAGTGGGATGGGAGTGATGGAGAGGGGCTGTTTTGTCCCTGCTGAGCGCACCATGGGGCCCAGACCAGCTCAGGAAAGAGGCAACTCCTCACATGATCCCTGAACTGGTAGAGACCTTCCTCAAGGTGACACACGGTGACCCCCACAAGCTCCTACTTCTGCCCCCAGTGGTGACAAGCCACAGATGTCCCCATCCGTGCTCCCCAGAGGAGACTGAGAGAAGTAGAAGCTGGGAAGTCCTGACCTCAGCAGAAGTCTGTCTGCAGCATCCATTTCTCTTTACTGCCCCCTTTCCTGAAGGTCTAAGGAAGCCCAGGATTTGCAGAAACTTCTGCGGTTATCCAGTCCCACCCCCTGGGATGACATCCAGCCTCTGCTTAAACATCCACTACATGATCTATAGAGCAACCCTCTATAGGATCTATAGGAACCCTCACGATTATTCTTTGCATTTAGTAACTCTGATTACTCCCACTTTCTGCCTCCCTGTCCATCGCCCACCCTCAGTCTACCCACATATCCCCACATGTTACAACTTAAACCACATTAACTGTCAAAATATAATGTCTCCTGCTTCCCAAGAAATCTGCTGTTTTACTTGAACAACCCCAGGGAGTGAGCAGTGCTGAGTGCATAGAAGCGTAGAGCTTCTGCGGTGAGGGCCTGTGCTTTGCAGGCAGGAGGGCCGAAAAGTTAACCATGAATTCAGTTCTGCTTTCCTCATCTGTAAAATGGGGATAGCTGCAGAGAAACCTCACAAAAATGCGCGGTCAGCTATAATTCAACTGGCTCTGGCTCTGGTCCTCCACCCGCCCTGTTCTCCAAGGCAAACAGGTGAGAAAGCGAGGTGGAAACAGAGGAAGGTGATGCTGAGTGGGGAGATATTTACAACTGAGGAAGCTAGAATCGTCCCCAGTGGCAGGTAAGCCCGAAGGATGACAGCAACCAAAGGTACCAAACCACAGCTAAGTGAGGGACAGATTTGGGTATCAGGGCTTCCCTGGTGGCTCAGCTGGTAAAGAATTGGCCTGCAGTGCAGGAGAACTGGATTCGATCCCTGGGTTGGGAAGATTCCCTGGAGGAGGGAAAGGCTACCCACTCTAGTATTCTGGCTTGGAGAATTCCATGGACTGTATAGTTCATGGCGTCACAAAGAGTTGGCATGACTGAGCAACTTTCACACACACACACTCCTCTCGGCCAACTAGTAGTGCATGCAGGCTTGCCTTGTCTTTTTACAGTTACGCAACCCGTATTTTCTCTATTGAATTTCGTGGAAACGTCTTACCACGTGATAATGGGAGAGGCTCATAGGCACGAGCGGGCTCTCATGCGGAATAAGGAAAGTCTGCCTGGTGCATTGTAGATGGTCAGTAACCAGTAGCTTGGGTCAGCAGTTCTTAAACTTTTTGAGACCAGGGACCGGTTTCTTGGAAGACAATGTTTCCATGGACTAGGGTGGCGGGAGTGGGTGGTAGTTTCAGGGTGATTCAAGTGCATCATATTTATTGTGCATTTTATTTCTACTGCTATTACAGCAACACCTTAGATCATCAGACATTAGATCCTGGAGGTTGGGGACCCCTGGCTTGGGTGATTAATGATGGTGGCTTTGCAGACCTTGTGACCCTGTTCAACATCAGAACAGACCTCCTATGGGTCTCCTCTTCCTGACAACACTGCATTTTTAACTGGCTCCCCAGGTGAGACTTCTCAGGCAGAGAGAAGTTTGAGAACCTGTCCTGGGTGAGAGGGTAAGGGACTCTCTTAGGTACAGTTTGAGAACTTCACCCACCGGTCTAGCACTGGTGCCCAGATAGCACGCACCTAGATAGACACAAAGACGTGGATCCCTCCACTTTTACCCCAAGCCAAACATTCCCACGAGCTCTTTTCTATGGCTACAAGTGGCCACATAGCCCAATATTCTAGGAAGAGGAGGCTTTGTGCTTTAGGACATTTCCTTTGCAAAAGCCACTGGACTAGACATTATCAAAAATGTACTTATAATAATAATAACAACCATAAAAATAGCTAATAACTGAGCACTTACTATGTGCCGGATAGCACGCTAAGACTTTGATATGTACTAACTGAACTAACTCTTACAGCCCTTTC
The DNA here is from genome assembly GCA_007570785.1 of Antilocapra americana. Lineage (NCBI taxonomy): Eukaryota > Metazoa > Chordata > Mammalia > Artiodactyla > Antilocapridae > Antilocapra > Antilocapra americana. The sequence goes on from ML661332.1 coordinate 14,105,279, forward strand.
AGAGGTTGCCCCCGTTATGCTCAGAGGGCTTGAATAATTTGCTCAAGTTCATACCACTAGTAAGTGGCAGAGCTGGGTTCTGAACTCAGGCACGGGTGTTCCTAACTTACCCCACTCTATAAAAACATTCTGTGTAAAATATTCAACTTGCCCAAGGTAGCTTCCTGCCAGAGCCTGGCTGACTGGCCTAGGGCTGGTCTTGGGCAAATTCAAGCAGCGGGGTCCCTGAGGTGGCCTGCCCAGGGGCCACGTGGGTGGAAACTGGCTTGTTTTCACCATCAGCCAGTGCTGCCACCTAAATTGTAGGTGCTTTGTTAACGTGGCATATTATTAGCTAATCAGATCAATGCAGAGAAAGCAAATTACCTATAATTAGAGATGATTAGTAAAATAGCCAGGTTACGCCCGTATAAAATAATGTCTAACGCAGGGCCTGTGGCGAGGGCAGAACCTACAGCTTTCTCGGGGATGGTTTGCTCTGGGTCTGCTCCAGCTTGCCAGCCCAGTCCCCCGGGTCTCCCCTCCCTCCGCTGCCACCCTCGCCAGGCGGCTCTTACCCACAGTTGCTGTCAGCCCAGTGGCAAAGGTGTTCTGGTGTAACAGGTGCAGAAAGGAGGTTTTGCCCACGTTCGCATCTCCCAGGAAGATGACATGGAAGGTGTAATCAGGGTTGGCCAAAGGTTCGCTGGCCGCGCGGTCCCCGGGTGATGAGGTCAGCCCCGGGCCTCTGGAGTCTGTTCTTGGATCTTCAGGCCTGTTCTCTGCCCTTGGCTCCCTGAACTTAGAGGGGGCTTGTTCTCCTTCTGTGTGGGCAGTTGTAGGCCGGGGCCTGGGTTGGGCTTCCAGCTCAGCCCTGGTGGGAAGGGTTTGTGTGGGCTCTGGGGGCCCTGCTCCATCGCCAGACTGAGCCCCCATGTGGGGAAAGCCCCCTGATGGTTTCCTGGGAGCTAGGGCTTCTGCTTCAGCCTCAGCCTGCATTCTGTCAGGTGGGTGAGGCGTGGGCTGGGAATCGAGCTGGGGGAGTTCTGAGTGCTCGGTTTTCAGGCCACGAGCCTCGACGATCAGCTCTGACCTGAAATACCGCCCTCCCTGGTTCACTGCTTTCCTTTCCTCAGCCCTGTGCTCCTCTTCAAGGCTCTGGGGGAGGACAGCGGGCAGCCCAGGGACTCGGCCATGAGCCTCCTGCAGCTCCTCTGTACGGTCCTCTGGTGTGTCTGGGCTCCGCTTGCCCCTCTCCGAGCAGTCGGTGGGAGCCTGACCCCCAGGCACCAGGCCCTGGGAGGGCTCACCCAGTGTCACCGTGAGGGCTCCAGCTCCTGAGGACCCCGGCCGTGGCTCAGAGCCAGCAGATTGGGGGTCCTGATAGAGGGCCTCTCTCTGCCGGGGCTGCTTGGGTGGGACCGGACAGGGGCCAGAGCCCTCGTCATGCGGGAGTGAGGCCTGGAACTGTGCGCTGGGCCCAGCTGAGGCCCCGGGAGGGGGCGAGGTCACTTGAGGAGGGGGCCCATCCTCCAAAGGAACAAGCACCTGGAGCGCAGCTGCCACCAGGCTCCCTGACTCCCCAGCTTGCACCCCCGGGAGACCCCAGGGGAAGTGGACCCCGGGGCCAAGCCCTGACTCCTCCTTAGGTTCTGGGCTGGGGGGCTCTCCGGTCTGCTCTGGGGGGCTCGTGTCCAGACCATCTGGGTGGGCTCCTTTCTCTTCGTCGGTCCCAGAAGGCACCCCAGGGGGGCTCCTTGGAGAGCCGCCTGGATCTGAAGAGGGCTCCTGAGCAAACAGAAGAGCATGTGGCTCCGAGATGGAGATCTGCCTGACCACTCGGGGCGTTGGGGGGCCTGAGGGGGCTTTCGGGGTTGGGGGCGGGCTCCAGGAGAGCTGCAGGGCACTGAGGGGGGTGCTGCCGACGCCGCTGAGGAGCTGGTCCCAGTCATCATTTTCCCCGAACAGTCCAGGCAGGGGAGCCTCCTCAGAGGAGACTGCCTGAGTGTCTGGAGCCTTCTCCTCAACTGCTCTGGGGACACTAGGAAGGGTGTGGGAAGCTAGGGTCAGGGGAGGGGCAGGTGGCTGTCACACCCATCCTGTCTGCACCCTTCAGCACCAGGCTCACACCTCACAGCTAGCCCTCCCTCTCAGCACAGGGCTTCTCACCAAGCACTCATTCCCCACCCCTCCCCTCATCGACCCTGCTCATCCTTCAGGGCCATGTGGAGTCTCACCTCCTCCAGGAAGCCTTCCTGCCATTCCAGCCCATTCCACTTTGCCAAGAACCCAGCACTTCGCTAGCCTCTGTGCGTGTGTGTGTGTGAATCCCAGTTGTGTGAGTCGTGTGTCATGTGTGTCCAAGCATGTGATTTCCCCCCCTCTGCCCCCTTGTCTGAGAAATGGGCATGACAATCCCAGCCCGGTGGGATTGTTGTGAGGTTTAAGGAGGGAGTCTGTGTGTGGCTTCCCTGGTGGATCACACAGTAAAGAGTCTTCCTGCAATGCAGGAGACCCTGGTTTGATCCCTGGATTGGGAAGATCCCCTGGAGAAGGAAATGGCTACCTCTCCAAGTATTCTTGCCCAGAGAATCCCAGGGACAGAGGCCCCTGGCGAGCTACAGTCCATGGGGTCGCAGAAAGAGTCGGACACGACTGAGCGACTTTCACTTTTCACTTGCACTGTGAGCTCTGAAGGCTGAACAGTCTTTGAGAACCCAAAGCCTTTCTCCCTTCTTGCAGGAAGTCCCTGGTCTGCAGCCCAGCCCAGGGGTGGCAACTACTTGCCTGGGTTCCTCCTCCATCTGCCAGGATACTCGGGCCCTGGCAGCATCCAGGTGCCCCCTGGTCACTTTCAGCTGTCCCCGCACCTCTTCCAGCCGCCCAGCCAGGTCCTGCTCAGCCTCCCGAAGCTGCCGGTTCTCCGAGCTGGCCTCCTGGTATGTGCTGCTGAGACGGTGGAGCTGGGCCTCCAGCTGCAGGAGGTGGCAGATGAGCGGGAGAGAAGCCCAGTTGCCCACAGGGGAACTAAACAGCCTCCCAAGACCATGGTGGGGCACAGACTCCAGGCTCCTGGAGACCCAGCTTAAAACATAGGATCGGGTGTTACCCCTCATTGGCCTAATTAGCCCCATTACCTCCCACTTGGGACAGACATCAGAATTGTCGGGATGGGGACGGGAGAGGGGAAACTGTGTAAGAAGCACAGGCTGCCAGCACCACCAGGGACCACACCCTCCTCTGCTCAGTGCTCTGCAATGGCTGCTCATCTCTCAGCCCATGTGGTCGGTAAGGAGCTCCTGATCCAGTGGCCGGTCACAAGACTGGGAGATGGAGAGCTGTTCGACCATGCCAAATGGAAGGCAAGTTCCTCACGACAGCCTCCAGGACCCACAGTCTCCCCGCACCCCACCCCTGTTACATCTCTGACCACCTCTCCCACTACCCTGCTCCCTGCCCCCTCAGTCTCTTCCAGCCCCCAGGTCCCTTTACTGATCCTTGAACATTCACAGTGTATCACGCCCACCTCAGGGCCTTTGCACTCGCTGTGCCCTCTGCCTGGACTGCTCCTCCCTCAGATAACACAAGGCCCACTCCTCACTTCCTTCAGGCCTCTACTCCAAAGTCATCACCCTAAGTGAGGCTTCCTTGACCCCACCTGTCAAAACCCTCCTATCCTGCTGCCCTGTTTTACTTTATTCTCCTTAGCGCTTTCACTATCTAATATGTTATAGATTTTACTTGCTTATTTAGTTTATCATCTATTTCCCTGACCAGACAATAACTCCACAGGCAGGAGATATGTGTCTGTTATGCTCCCTGGGAGCTAACACGATGCCTAGCACAGAGTGGGTGCACCATAAATAGTGGTTGGATGGAGGAATGCATGGCCTTGGGGGGAGAGGCTTCACATCCACAGGGGATAGGACAGAACGGTCCTGTGTGGAAAGTCCAACCTCCTCCATCACCAAAAGGGGCCTGTCTCAGTCTCCAAGGCTCCAAGTCCACAAGGGCTCCCCTTGTGGCTCAGCTGGTAAAGAATCTGCCTGCAATGTGGGAGACCTGGGTTCTATCCCTGGGATGGGAAGATCCCCTGGAGAAGAGAAAGGCTACCCACTCTACTATTCTGGCCTGGAGAATTCCATGGACTATATAGTCCGCGGGGTCGCAAAGAGTCAGACACGACTGAGAGACCTTCACTTTCACTTCACTTCGCTTTCATTCTCCAATGGGCAGCTACTACAGAGGCTCCTGGGAAATCCACCTGTGTCAGGAAGGTGAGACCAGGTAGCAGGACCAGCTAGAGAGAAGGCAGGGAAGGCTGTGGGAACCTGGTCCAGTGATGAAGGGATGCTGGTTGTCCTGGTTACAACAGATGGTGATTTTACTAAGGTCAGAGGTCTGCAAGTTGAGGAAGGAAGAGACAATGGGGCTGGGTCTCAGACCCAAAGGCTTAGCCATAATGCCAATTGAAAGTGATTACAGGTTATAAGACCTGGGGTGTTGGGGGAGCAGGTATTCTAACCAGGAAGCTAGGTCAGGTTCAGAGATAGTAGTGACTATGATGTATTGGGCTGGCTAAAAAGTTTGTTCAGATTTTACCATAAGATGTTAAGAAAAAACCCAAACACACTTTTTGGCCAAGTCAATATAAAGCATCTATTAATGACTACATCATGAGAAACAATGGGCTGGATGAAGCCCAAGCTGGAATGAAAATTGCTGGAATGAAAATTGCCGGGAGAAGTATCAATATCCTCAGATATGCAGATGACACCATCCTTATGGCAGAAAGTGAAGAACTAGAGACTCTTGATGAAAGTGAAAGGAGAATGAAAAAGTTGGCTTAAGGCTCAACATTCAGAAAACTAAGATCATGGCATCTGGTCCCATCACTTCATGGGAAATAGATGGGGAAACAGTGGAAACAGTGGCTGACTTGATTTTTCTGGGCTCCAAAATCACTGCAGATGGTGACTGCAGCCATGAAATTAAAAGACGCTTACTCCTTGGAACCTAGACAGCATATTAAAAAGCAGAGACATTAATTTGCCAACAAAGGTCCGTCTAGTCAAAGCTCTGGTTTTTCCAGTGGTCATGTATGGATGTGAGAGTTGGACTATAAAGAAAGCTGAGCACCAAAGAATTGATGCCTTTAAACTGTGGTGTTGGAGGACTCTTGAGAGTCTCTTGGACTGCAAGGAGATCCAACCAGTCACTCCTAAAAGAAATCAGTCCTAGGTGTTCATTGGAAGGACTGATGTTGAAGCTGAAACTCCAGTATCTTGGCCACCTGATGCAAAGAGCTGGCTCATTTGAAAAGACCCTGATGTTGGGAAAGATTGAAGGCAGGAAGAGAAGGGGACAATAGAGGATGTGATGGTTGGATGGCATCACCGACTCAATGGACATGAGTTTGGGTAAACTCCAGGAGTTGGTGATGGACAGGGAGGCCTGGTGTGCTGCGGTTCATGGGGTCACAAAGAGTCGGACATGACTGAGCGACTGAACTCAACTGAACATGCCAGGCACCTCCTTAGGCCCTCAAATACAGTATCTCTAATCATCATGGCAGCCTCCTAAGGCAAAAATTCTGATTCTCATTTCTCTGATGAGGAAACCAAGGCTCAGAGAGGTTAAAATCCTGCCCAAGGTCACTCAGCTGACAGTGGAGATGAGTTGAGCACCATCTCATCACCAAGCCTCTCCAATGTTGAGACTTCACATTTGCCTGGTACTTTCTGGTTTCAAAGGGCTTTTAAATTTATTACCTCTTTTGACACAACTAGTAGTGAGCTGCAGTAGATGTGACTATTCCCATTTTACAGATGGAGAAACTAAGGCCAAGACAAGCAAAGCTCTTTCCTGAGATTCACGTGGCTTTTAATTGGAACAGCAGGCATTTGAACCTGGACCTTCTGATTCGTGTCCCACGGCTGCCATGGCCCTTACTTGGCCTCGTCTCAGAAAAAGGGCCAGAGACATCACTTTCCTAGGGGAGCCAGCTCTGATGCAGGAGCACAGCAGCCCAGTGAACCCTCCGGAGGTGGGTGTCAGGGTCCTCGAATCCTCAGAAACTGGGCTTCCAGGGGAGCCCTTGTCACTCACCTCCTTCTGGCCCTCGGTCAGCCACTGCACCTCATGCTCCTTGGCCTCCAACACCTCCTGCATCTGGGAGCTGAGGGCCAGGCCCCGGGAGTCGCTCTGGGGAACAGGGAGGTCTCAGCTCCCCCTGTGTGGCCGAGTCCAAGACTCAGCTGGCCTGGGTCGGCCCTCCCCACGTGCCACCTCCCCCCAGGCCTGGGGCGCCAGGTCCAGGATGTGTCCACAAGGAGGGGGGTCTGAGGACAACTTTCCCTGGCCCAGGCAACAAGGAGACAGGCCCAGAGAGTGGGAGGAGAGGCCCCGGGGTACACCTGAGAGCTGGCAGCAATAAGCGCTCCCCACCCTGTCTGTCTGAGCAAACTGTCTCTCTGACGCTAGGGGGGATGAGACAATCCGCTCGCAGCAGCCTCCCGCTGCCCCACGCTGGCCAGTCCCAGGCTCACTGCGCGGGCAGCAGAGGGGTCCAGGGCTGGGGGAGAGGCTGGCTGGGGCTGGGGGGCTTACCTCGGCCTGCAGCTGCTGCTTCTCCCGCTGTATCTGCTGCTCCATCTCCTCATAGAGCTGCTGGACCTCGCGGTGGTGGTCAGTGTCCCTCCTGGAAGGGGGAGGGGGAAGGCAGCACCCTGCTGCTGGCAGGGGCTGTCTGGACCCGTGTTTAGAGCCTACCCTACTGCTCAGCTCACTCTGCCAGCGGTCACTGATCCCTGTCACCCTGAGAACTATCATCCCAGTAACAGCTCCTGACCTTGACATAAGCCCTTGATATCAGTCATCTGAGCTCATCCTGCTGACTCCGTAACCATCATCGGGATGTTGGTTCCTGTCTCACAGTCCTCATCACCCCATCACTCTGTCCCCACTTCCCGCTGTCACCATCCTCCTACCCACCCCCCAAGCACAGACTCCCTGACAGGGCTGAGCCCATGCCAACCCCAGGATCCCCACACACATGGCAATCTATGTGAGTGGTGCCCTGGAGTTAGGTGCCCCAGTGGCCCTGCACCAGGATACACTGGCCCATCTCCTCTTTGGCTGAAGGCCTCACTCTGTCCTTCCCAATAGATTCCCTCAGTTACCCCTTCTTCTAGCTCAGCTCTGCCCATCCAGCTCCCAGGCTTTGCTGTGGACCCCGGCCTCCGTTCTTCTAGAGCTGAGAAAATTCACTTAAGATTCAACGAAGGGATTTCCCTGGTGGTCCAGTGGTTAAAACTCTGTGTTTCCACTGCGGGGAGTACGGATTCAATCCCTGGTCGGGGAACTAAGATCCCACACGCTGCCATTAGCATAGCCCAAAATAAAAAAGATTCAACTGATGTAAAGGGCATCCACTGTGTGCCAACCTGGCCCCAACTCACTTCCTCAGAGTCAGCTCCAGAACCTCCTTGTCGGCCCGTGCCTCCTGCAGGCGACTGTTCATCTTGGCCAGAAAGCCCTCCAGGTTGCCTGCCAGCTGGGGCTCCTCCTGCCGCAGCTTTCTCCACAGCTGCCAGATTTCCGCCTGCCTGTGAGGGGAGGACGGCCAGAGATCACCCTTGAGTGGGACCAGGAGGCAGAGGGAAGCCCACTCCTAGGTTTCAGTGGCCACACTCCAAGAGACTTGGGCAGCTGGGTCACAAAAATCTCTTTATACTCTGCAAGGTGCAGCTCAAGTACCACCTCCTCCAGGAACCTCTCCCACGTGTGCCCTTACCCCTTCGTGAACCCCCACATCCCATTGTCTCTCTAGGGTTTGGTGATTCATTGTGGGGCGGGGGGATCTGGGAGTCTGATGGCCCAGAGCTTCCATCTGCCTTCTCTCTTCTCCCATTCTGTGGCTGCATGACCTTTAGCAAGTCCCACGACTTCTCTGAGCTTATTTGTAAAATGGCCACTGGAGAATGAGACATGCCCAATGGAAAGCACCAGCCTGGGGTCTGGCACTGAGTTGGCATTCAATAAATTCTGCATTCACGTGGATTTAATTAAGTCGTGAAGACAGATGCCTGAGGGCTGAGCCCAGGCCAAGCTGCCAAGTAGGTAAATCACTTGTCACCACACCTGCCCTGCCAGCCTGTACCCCAGTCCCACCCTGCCTGCCTACAGCGCCTGCCCCACCCTCTGAGAGCTTGTCCTCACAGAGCCCCGTGGGGCAGGGGAACCTGGGAAAACCTGGGCAGATGGGCGAGGGCAATTCCCTTGCTAGTTCTAACAGAGCCAGTGGGAACCTGGAGGGGTATGAGAGGGGTATTTTCAGGCAGGGTCCCTTTCTCTAAGTATGAGTGAACCCCAAAATCCCAGAGCCCAAGACCATCTCCAAGCCCTCCTGTCTCCAAGCCTGCCCAACTCAGAGCATCACCACACCTGACATCACTCCACTGGGGGACCCTGTTTTGGGGGAAAAGGCACCCTTGGGAGGTTTGTCTTTTTGCAAATGTGGGTCCTGGAACTCCCCTGGAAGTACAATGGTTAAGACTCTGCACTTCCAATGCAGGGGGCGCAGGTTCGATCCTTGAGGAGCTAAGATCCCATATGCCATGCGAAGTGACCAAAAAAAAATAAAATAGATCATGGGTCCCTTTAGGGAGCTGATCCTTCAACTTGCCAATCTTTCTGGGGAGTGACCTTGTAGGGCAGGACAGGGAGGGAGGGCTTGAGTGGGATGGACTCCCAGTAGGTAGGCTTTCTCCACCAGGGGCTTCATTTAATCCCACAGCAGTTCTTATGCTCACCCTGCAGCCAGGGAAATGCAGGTCAGAGGTTAGGCTACTTGCCTGCAGTCACACAGCTAACGAGTGGCCAAACCAGGATATCCGCCCAACACTACCTGGCGGCTCCCATTTGATCCCTTGTCTGGGCCAGTTCTCGCTGCCTCTGACAGGTGGTGCCTCCCCCACACCCCCAACCCTGCTGGCGTTACTCAGGAAGTGAGTTGCTGGCTCCTAGTTGCTCCATGAAGGCAAAGAACGCCTCCTTCTCCTCACTGTTGGCCTCCTCCACCACCGGGAAGCTGGTGGCTACAGATCCTCGCTTGGAGAGAAGCGGCCTCTTTCTGTGGAGCCTGTGGGTGCTCGAGCTGGAGCCAAAGATGTTCTCTGTGGGACAAAGGGGGACAGAAAGGGCAAGAGTGGGGTTGGGCTCCATCGCTTGACTTCCCACCTTGCTCTGCTCCAGCCCTTGGGGAAATAGTTCTGTCTGTGTCAGTCACATTTATACAGGGCCAGGGTCATACATTCCTCACATCAACCTTGGGAGTCTACTCAACGTAGATCCTGTGCCCATTCTACACGAGCATCTGAGGCCCAGAGAGGCCAAGAGACTTGTTAGAAGTCACACAGCAGCTCCACAGTGGCCAATACATTCTTTTCACTCGGTGAAGGGATATTCATTGAGCATCTATTATGTGCTGAGGACAAAACTGGCCAAAATCTCTGCCCTGGTGGAGCCGACATTCTATGAATACTGAAAAGGACACGTTTAATAAATAAATAAATTTTCCAAGTGGGCTAAAGGGAGGAAGAGGGTAATTTCCATTGAGAGACTAGACAGGGTGGTCAGGAGGATCCTGAGGAAGTGACATTGGAACTGAGATGTGACTAAAAGGAAGGAGCAAGTGATGTGGTTTTCTCGGGAAGCATATTCCAGGTTGCAAGAACAGCGCATGCAAAAGCCCTGAGGTCGGAGTTAGATTGGCGGGCTGGAGAAGGTGAGTGGTACTGAGGGAGCTGAAGAGGTTGGGAGGGTCTCAATAGTACTAGCCTGTAGGCCCTGGGAAGGGAGTTGAATTTTTTTTAGGCATCGGGAAGTCCCCTGGATACTGGACACAACTGGACATAGATGTGAAGATGGCCCCTTGGGGCTACATGGACAACAGTGTTCCCTCTGCTGCACCCCTAATTTTCCCTCCCTACTCCCAGCTTCTCAATCACCAGAACCAGAGCAACCATCTCCGGTGAGGGCCCAACATATGAATGCAGATTCCTGGCCTCCCCTTTCTGTTGTCTCCCAAACTCTTGGAGACTCAGCAGACCCAAGAACTCGGGGTGGCTTTGGCTACATTAAAGGCTGACAAAGCTTTTCAGGGTCTCTACAAGGACACCACTCCTTCCCTTCCCTGGACCAAAGGTCTTCCCTCGTTAAGCTCAGCTGGAATATTGTGCATTTCCAGCTTTGATGTCTCTAGGTCCTTCTAGTTCTGTCTCAAGAAGCCAGTGTTTGAGTTGCCCTGCCCACTGGGGGCTAAGGGCCTGCGGAGCCCCCACTCACTAAATATCACCCTCTGCTGCTCCCTGGGGCCTCATATTCCTTTAACCAAAGCCAGAATGTGACCTTTTCCAGGCAGAAACAAGGCCTGTGGTCTCAAGAACAGAGGATGTCTAACCTCCTGCTCAAGGGAAAGCTTTACTGGGGAGAAGATAAGAGAGGCATCAGAACGCAATCCTGGAAGCCTCTCTGGAGGAGGGGAATGCTCAGGGGACGCCCCACCCACAGCCCCCCAGCAATGATTTGCTCTTGTTGTTGGAAAGGAAGTGAGGTTTCCTGGGCTAGAGCCTTAAGTCGCGGCTCTTCCTCAAACCAACTGGCTTCCCATCCAGGATTAGTGTTCTCATCTCTAGGGTCATTCATGTGTCATCCACACCCAGAACTGCCCTCAGGGGTGTCATGAGGGCCTGTGATGGGTCACTGCAACCTTTCCTGTCTGCCCAGCCTCGCCTCATGCTCAGTACACCCCCCGGAGGCCTTTCCAAGACATACTGAGCCCGGAGCTGAACTCTTCGAGGGAGAGGCGTCCCTTCCGCTCCACATCCACCCAGTCAAAGATCATCTCCAGCTCATCCTCACTGCTCAGGAAGCTGAACTTGGCCGCCTGCAAGGAAGAGGTAAGTTGGGCGCTGTTCCCACCAGGGAAGGCTCTGGGCCACTCTCAGAAAAGGAGAGGTGTTTATCTTCAGCCACCCCTACCTCCCTTCTCCCCATTTTCTGAGTCCAACCCTCAACCTGACCTCAAGACCGGCCCCTGAGTCTCTTGGACCCTAGCAGAACCTTGAACTTCATCCTCAGTTTTTTGCTTCCTTCGTCCAGCATTAAAACCTGCCCCTTCTGAGTCTCAGAAGACTCTAAAAAAGGACAGTAAGGACTCTAAAAAAGGACAGTAGCCAATCCTCCCCAAAACATGTTTATCACTATTCAAAAATGACCTAAAACTGGAAAATAAGTCCCCAAAGTGGACAGCACACCCTTTCAGGATTCTACAGGGGCCAAGGCCACCCAAGCATCTTCTAGATTCTACAAATGTACTTTGTCTCATGGTACTGATTAGAGATCCCAGTCTAAAAGAAGTCACATGTTAACCTGTAGATTCTGTTTAAGAGAGGTGTAAATAAGTTTTGCCTGATGGAACAAGATAATCCCAAAGATTTATGACCTGTTGTACATTAACCAGCTTTAATCAATCTCTGTCAGCAACCTGATTCTAACATTTCTCTGTTAAGTTATCCTGCTTTTCAAATGCTCTTTCAACCATTCAGAACATCTCCTATTAATAAATGAGTTAAATAAAATCTCTTGTATAGATTCATTTTATTTTTCTCTAAGGGTCATGATTTTATCTTCTTGGAAATTCTGCTCTAGTGGTTTTGGAAGTTCCATGGAGATGCCCCAGTGGACTTGGCTGTCAGAACCCAGTAAATTGTGTTGCTGGAAAAGAGCCCTAAATGGGCTCTGGGAACACAGGCACTTCTATATATATATTTTGTTGTTTTTGTTGTTGTTCGTTTGTTTGTTTGGCTCTGCTGGGTCTAAGATGTGACATGTGGGATCTAGTTCCCTGACCGGGAATGGAACCCAGGCCCCCTGCACTGGGAACACGGAACCTTAACCCCTGGACCATCAGGGAAGTCCTGGGCACTTCTTTCCTTGGCTCTTGAAGGGAATCCCAAGTGTGATAGAACTTTGTTTGCTGATTCTGTTTCTCCAGTTTTTATGTGTTTGATTTTACAGATTTTCTGCTTTTGATTTTAGCAGTAGCCATGATGGGGAATTCCATCTCGTGGACTGACCATTTGGAGATCTCCATGGGATACATGAAGGAGACCTAGTGTCTGTCGGTTGAGACACAGTGGAAAATCTGGTTTGCTAATCTTTTGTTGTTGGTGGTTGTGTGTTTGTTTTTCTGTGAATGACCTCAAATCGGTTAAGAATTTTGTGCCCACTGGGGAGGAGAAGAGCTCTTTGAAATCTGAACTGGAGTTTTTGTGTTTCTTGTTTACTTTTGAACTGTGGTCGGAATCGTAGAAAAGAAGCCAGACTGTCTGTAATTCAGAAAGGCCCTTAACTCTCATTGTGAGTGTGAGCGTTTTTTTCTATACTTGGGAATTAATGGCTTAGAGTACTACGTCCCTTACAGGGGCTCTGGGTGGATTGGTTTGTAGAGACAAAGCAGTGTCTGATGGCCCCCAAAGTCACGGAAGATAAAGAAACCAAACTTCTAAGGCTTTAAATGTGCTGCACTTAAAAAAAAAATTCCTCTTATGAGAACTAGCTAACTCAGAAAATTTTAAAGGAGCCAGGTTCAGATAATTAAGGTGAATCTTTGATCAATTAAATTGGTTTAATAATTCTGGTTTACAAAAGATAAATAATAGCAGTCTGTGTTTCCCCCATCTTATATTAATATAACACAAGGATACATTCTACCGCAAATTTTATATTATGTATATTCTGTCACAATTTTTTAAAGTTGTGCAAGGCGTATGTATGACTGTAGAAAGTTGTGTTATGTATATTTGTGAGCTTTACTAGTTTACTAAAATGTTGTCCAAGACAGTTCTCAATTATTTACCCATCAATTTTTTTCTGGGAAATAAAAGCTGATTACTTTGTTAAAAGTTATAATCACTACAGTGTTTTTTACTTGATACTAGAAATAGGAGTGACAGAAAAACAACTGTGTCTGCAAGGAAAATGGGATGTGTTTTTGCTCTTCAGAAGATAAAGGAAGTGGTTTTGTTTTAAAGTGTCTGGCAAAATCTGAATGGATATAGGGGATTGTAGAGGGTTTGTTGAAAGGGAATCTTATTTGTCTTGATTTTATAATACCTGAGTCTGAAAATAGGCTATAAAGTTTATGTTAACATTTTGACAAATCTGGTTCAGTTTTGATGGGTTTATAAATAAAGAAGTAAAACTTGTGAAACTTTGACTGCCACATGTTAATTCATGCAAAACTAGAATATTTTTAGGCTCTATCTCTATTAAAATGATAAACTGGTCTTAGAGCTCCAGGCAAGGGTTAAAAGAGGGTTACTGTTAGTCTTCTGTGTAAGTTGTCCAGATAGCTGTTTCCATGTCTCAGCAGAATAATTTTCTCTGCTTTGTTTTGGCTCAGTTGTGTTCTGCTTTTCATAAAAACATAAAGCAAAGCCACTTCCCATAGAAAAGAGCTAAATAACCTTGCAGTAGTATTGCCTTCTAATAGAGTTGGACTTCCCTGGTGGCCCAGCATTAAAGAATCCTCCTGCCTGCGTAGGAGATGCCCTGCAGAAAGATATGGCAACCCACTCCAGTATTCTTGGCTGGGAAATCCCATGGACAGAGGAGCCTGGTGGGCTACAGTCCAGGGGGTCACAAAGAGTCAGACACGACTTAGAGACTAAACAGCAGAAGTGTTGCCTTCTTTTATGTTTATTTCAAAATGCTTTATTTTACTGTCACTGATTAAATAGGAAACCCAGCACTATTTCTCAGAATCCCATGATTATATCTTAATCTAGCACCCTTCCTTTTCTGATACCTCTTTGGATTTGCCTTCCCAACATCAGATTCTAAATTTAGAAGAAAAAAATAAAAATGTCAAGCTATCATTCTCTTTATTTGTTAAATACCTCATCACTATTATAAGAGCATCATGGGAAGAGCTGTCAGATCAGAAGAGATATCCAGCCTTTCCTAGGCTAAGTTTACATAGGTAAAAAGCCTTTATATAAATGTTTCATAAATTGCATGCTTTAGGAAAGGGCCCTAAAGATTTCTCAATGTCTTTGCTATGCAAACTATGTTCTTTAGGGGAAATACTGATCAAACTTCATGAGATAGCTACATACTGTATCCCAAATGTAGAATGCAGAACTCCCTGCCATTCTGACACTATTGGATCACTGTAAGAAGCTAGCGGGGAGCTGCTATATAGCACAGGGAGCTCAACTTGGTACTCTGTGATGACCTAGAGGGGTGGGATGGGAGGGGGGGAGGGAAGCTCAAGAGGGAGGGGATATATGTATACATTGACTGATTCACGATGTTGTACAGCAGAAACTAATAAGACATGGCAAAGCAACTCTACGCCAATACAAAATGCAAAAAAAAAAAAAACAAGCCACAGGCTTTCAGTCTCCTTACTAAACACATTTCTGCTTTCCTACCCTTTCCAACCTACCCTGAAGGCCTGGTTACAAGCCAGCTCAGATTGTGCCTTCCACAAAGCGCAGTATCAAAGCCTTGTGGGAAAGGGCTGCACCAGGTTCTATTAACTATTGCTGCTTCACTTGGGTACAGGGTTCTAAGCTGACAATAGCCAACTTTCAGACTGAGCCAATGAATTACAGTTGCTAGAACTCTTTTTAGTCCAGAAGCAGCCAGCTTACCCAAGATCCAGTAGATCAAGAATTAATCACATGGAACTAAATCAATGGTTGAAGAAAACTGAGTTACAGTTATTTGTTGGGAACACAATTGGTGTGATTATTACTACTGTTTTGTTTATTTGGCTGGATTGGCTCCTAGTTACAGCCTGCAGGATCTTTTATTGCGGTACCGGACTCTCAGGTTACGGTGCACAGGCTCAGAATTTACGATGCTCTGGCTTAGCTGCTGTTAAGCATGTAGGATCACATTCCCCAACCAGGGATCTAACCTGTAGCCCCTGCATTGCAAGCTGGATTCTTAGCCACTGGACCACCAAGAAAGGCCCAGTACTACTTTTTATTGTTTTATTTTTATGAATATTATGAGGAAGTCCTCTCTCTGGCTTCTTGAGCTATCTCTAATTTTCAGTTTAGGAGATTATGCTTTTGTAAACTGAAATTTGGGCTTCTCTGGTGACTTAGATGGTAAAGAATCTACCTGCAATGCAGGAGACCTGGGTTCGATTCCTGGGTTAGGAAGATCCCCTGGAGAAGGGAAAGACTACCCACTAGAGTATTCTTGCCTGGAGAATCCCCATGGACAGAGGAGCCTGACGGGCTACAGTCCATGGAGTCACAAAGAGTCAGACATGAGTGAGCGACTAACACTTTCACTTCACTTTCAAACTGAAATTTAATATTTTAAGTGGTATTTGAATCTCACTGATCCCTTCCTGACTCAGAAATCAATACTTTTCCTGAATCTCCTTCCTTTCTCTGGCAATATAGTTATTTACACAGATTCAGTAAGAATCTGTCCTCCTTTTCACTGGGATACAGTTGGACAGATCAACTGTTTAACCGGATGTTGGTTTAAAGGATGATTCTCATTTAATCAGGTGTGACAAGTCCACTGTAAGGAGTGCTCATTGAAGCAACGCCTGCAAAGCTGGCCTGAAAACAGGTAATGTGAAAGGTTACTTTTGGGCAGGAGAGGGACCTTAGAAAATTTGAGAACCTCAAGAAGAGAAGTCCCACACATGTGTAGGTGAAAACTAGTGGGGAGAGTCTTGTGCTTAGTTTCCATAGAAGTAGGAAAGCCAGCTGGTTTAAATTTG
The DNA here is from genome assembly GCA_007570785.1 of Antilocapra americana. Taxonomy (NCBI): domain Eukaryota; kingdom Metazoa; phylum Chordata; class Mammalia; order Artiodactyla; family Antilocapridae; genus Antilocapra; species Antilocapra americana. Next base: position 14,121,078 of record ML661332.1, read on the forward strand.
CCCAAGACTTTCCCAGTTTTAACACTGAAAGTCCCACATCCCAGGTAACCCTCCAATGCAGGCAAACTTGTACAGAAGGTCACTCTAGAAAGAAAAGCCAATTTCAGAGGTTTTTAAATCTCAGCTTCAGCTTCCATACGAAAACTTCTGGAGAGAAGCTAAAATGGCTCAATACTTCAAAATTTCAGACTTGCAGAGCCCAGTCAGGAAACCCACCTGTTTATTTGTACCCTCACTACACCTACAGAAGTGATCAAGCCAAACCGAATGAGATCAGCCTTTTTTATGTCAAGAGTAAGCTTTGCAGATTATTTATGATCACAGGAAATTACTGGACACTTGGGAATAAGGTGAAAAGGTTCACAGCACATCCTTTCAATATTATATGGGAGTAAAGACTACCCAAGCCTTGTCTAGACAAGTGGAATGCACTTAGTTCATCTCATTGTTTACCTTTCATGAAGAGTCTGACATATTGAAGTTACTTGTTAACTTGTAGATTTTGTCCAAGAGAGTTGAGAATAATTTTTGTCTAGTAGTACAGACAACCCCAAAGATTTGTGGCCTGTCAGACATTAGTCATTTTCAAAAATGAACTCAGCAAACTTGTCCTGCCACTCTTCTGTCAAATTGCCTATGGTGGTGGTAGTTTAGTCCCTAAGTCGTGTCCAGCTCTTGTGACCTCATAGACTGTAGCCTGCCAGGCTCCTCTGTCCATGGGGATTTTCCAGGCAAGAACACTGGAGTGGGTTGCCATTTCCTTCTCCAGGAGATCTTCCCAACCCAGGAATTGAACCCAGGTCTCCTGCATTGCAGGCAGATTCTTTACCGACTGAGCTACAAGGGAAGCCCAAATTGCCTATCAATACTTGCAGCTTCTCAAATGCTCCTTGAGCCTGTTGTAACATCATACTGCGTCCCTCACTGACTGATAATAATAATAATCATAATGAATTAGCTAGACCTTTGATAAGTATTGATTTTATATTTACTCAAAAGTCTTTCTTCTTTACCATTTTGAAAATTATATTTTAACATCAGCCATTTGTACTTTTTTGTGGCTCTGAGGGTAGAATATAGATAGGAAGGGTCAGTTTTGATGCAGAAAAGACATGAGCATGGAGCAAAATCAGGAGACAGCAGGTCCAGTGAGATATCAGCAACTCACATAGGACACTTTGTAGAAAATGAAGAAAAAACAAACAAACAAAAATCAGCCAATCTCAGTCTAGGTCACAGCCTAAGATTCCTTATTGGTAGATACAACATTGGCTGGTCTGTTTCACTGAAGTTTGCAGACATTAGCAGGGTTTTATTTCCAGGGCCATGACTGCTCCCCAAGATAAACTTCCCTGCTAAATGGGCTTAAAATTATACCATGCGTAAGTTCCTTCTTTGACTTAAAACCTTTCCTTTATTAAAATGCAAGTGTTTCTGGAAGAGGGTAACACAAAATACCTTGTCAGTCATTTCCACCTTAGTATAAATAAATCCTTAGCCTTTCCTAAAAGCAAATTTGAGGTGAGAGAAAGGGAAAAGAGTAGGCAAGTTCTGCCTTCCTGGGAAGGGGAGTCTCAGAAGGCAGAAGCAAAGGGATTCAGGGGATGGGATGGGGCCTTGGACTCACCGCCAGGTCCTCTCGAGTGACAAAGCCCCTCTCCTGGGCACCGCAGTCCTGGAAGAAGCTCTGCAGTTCTTCAGCTGACTGGAAGGACCAGGACTCCGGCTCGGGGGCCACAGGCGCATCCTGGCCATCAGCTGGCTCTCGCATCTGCCGCCGGCGGCTGGAGCCTAGCTTCCGTCCTTTCCGGATCACTCCGTGTCCACTCTCCATGGTGCTTTGGCCTGGAGACAGAGAGGTGAGGGGGCACTGGGCTGCTGAACACGGTCACTCCGTGCTCAAAACTTTCCCACGACTCCCCATCACCCCTGAAGAAAGTCCACCGTGGCCGATGGAGGAGCCCTGCCTGACCTGACGTGTGCTGGCCTCTCGGACCTCAGAATCCCCCTCGACCTGAGGGCTCCAACACATCCCACTCAGGGCCTTTGCTCTTTCTGTTCCCTCGGGCTGGAATGCCCTTCCTGGAGCTATCCACACACTCTCATCTCCTTCAATTCTCCGCTCAACTGTGAGAAGTCTTCTGCAGCCTTGCTAGATTCTATTTTTTGACTTGGGGGTGGTTACACAGGGTGGTCCAGGATCTCGCTGTCTGAAGGACCAGGGGCAACTGAGCCATCCCTCCTCCTGCTCCTCCAGCTCCTCTCCTCCCCTCTCACCTTCCTGGAGGGGCTCCTCCACCCTCCTCTCCCCGCTCTCTCAGCCTCAGCTCGTCCTCAGCCTCTTTTTCCTCCTCGACAACATTTCTCCACCTCTTTGACATATGCACCAGGGAATCAGTAGCTCCTCACGTAGCTCTTATGGCCTTTCAAGATGTGTCCATCCTTCACTCCCTCAGCTCTGCATCCCATCATGGTCCATGTCAACCTTTCTGAACCACCCACCGTTCCTGGAATTCCAGATTCTCCCCCATGCTTGCTCTTTTTGCCCCAAATCTCCCTGATTCTCCCACCCCCTTGCCTAGTTGATACCTCTTCCTGCATCACCATAGGGGCCACCTCCTCTGAGATCTTCCCTGAAGCCTCCTTCCATACTTTATGTGACCTGATGATGTTCTGGGCTCACCCATATGAATGTTAAGTTACTCTGTGCCGCGGTCCACACTGCTCCTAGCTTCCCAGCATATTCATCAGTGCTAAGTCGCTTCAGTCAAGTCCGAGTGGGTGGCTGTGCCCTCCTCCAGAGGATCGTCCCAACCCAGGGATCGAACCCAGGTCTCTTAGGTCTCCTGCCTTGGCAGGCAGGCTCTTTACCACTAGCGCCACCTGGGAAGCCCCTCCTTAGCACATAGTAGGTGCTCAAGTAAGGGTTGTTCAAATCATTCATTGGGGTACTTTCATCTGACACTGAAGGTCCATTAGTCAGTTGATAAGGATTTTGATGGATAAAGATTTGTCCAGGTGAGGCCTCAAGGTAGGAGAGAAGGAGGCTGGAATCTGGAAGGAGTAGAGCCAGGTCCCATGCTGGTGGGAGGGAGGGGGCCTAGGGGGTAGTAAGTCCTGCGTACATAAAGCTGTATTGAGGGGAGGGGACTGACATGTACAAAGGCAGCTTCGTGCAGGCTGTGAAATTTGAGTCAAGCTCTAAAGGGGACCGGTAGGATTTAGAAGACTTCAACAGCATGTGTGAAGGGACCAGGGCAGCGGAACCCCACCCACTCTGGGCTTTCTTTGTTGGGTCAAAGGTCACAGACAAGCAGAGTAGAAGGATCAGGTGGCTCTGCCTCAGGGGTAACTGGCTCATGGCAGGAGTCTGGGGCCACTGATCTAGGCTCCCCTTAAGCAAGTTCCTTTACAAAGGTTGCACAGGAGCTGAATGAAGCAATTCCTCACTCTTGAGGAGGCCCCAAACTTTTAAGTGAGGTCCAGTCTCTGTCTCTCTCTGGCTCCCCATCAGTTATTGCCTTTTTCTCTTCCCTTCCTGCTTTTTTCTCTCCACCTGGTTTCTCTCCATTTCTCTCTGTCTCTATCTGTCTCTCTCTCTCTCTCAGGGACTTCAAAGTCTGCTGCAGATGCAGTTTTGAGATTACAGATATAAGGGACTTCCCTGGTGGCACAGTGAATAGGAATTCACCTGCCAACCTAGAGGATGCAGGTTCAATCCCTGGCCCAGCAGGATCCTGCATGCCACAGAGCAACAGAGCCCGTGCACCAGGACTACTGAAGCCCGCATGCCCTAGAGCCCATACTCCACAAAGAGAAGCCACCACAAGGAGAAGGCTGAGCACGGAAACCAGAAGCGCCCCCACTCACTGCAACTAGAGGAAGTCTGCAGGCAGCAAGGAAAGACTCAGCACAACCAAACATAAAATAAATAAATAATAAATAAATTGTTTTTTATAAAAAGATTACAGATGTCAAACTGCAGTGGTATGCTGCAGTCACAGCGTAGGGACTTGCAGAAAACCAGCTGTGAGTCTCTCTTGCCAACTCAGCAGCTTGAGATCAGCTGCTGTGGGAGTATTTACACCATGGGAATCAGCAAATGTTACAAATCAGAGTTTCTTCCCCTAAAGAACAGTCGCCAGCACATCCCTTCCCAGATCTAGCATGCATTTAAGTGACCACTGTCTACTGAACACCAACTGAATGCAGGCAGCGTGGGAAGCGAGCCTGCCATGGTGTGTGTGGCTCCATTAGGCAAATTAGGAAAAGGGTTCCTTCCTCCCGGCAGATGCAGCCCAGTACCAGGGCCCAAGGGTTGACGAGTGGACTGTTGGCTGGAGCCCAGTCTCCCCTCGCCCTCTTTGGCCAGGCACCTTCGTGCAGGACACAACCTACACACCCAAGTGGAGCCCCTGGCCCTTTACGTATATAGATGTGGACTAACTCCTGGTCTCCCTTGGAGGTACTCACACAGCTTCATGCAGAAGAAGACACAAGATTAATTACAGCATGGTGTAGAAGGGGCTGCGAGAGCACTGCAAAAGGAGCAACTCACTTGGCAGTGTGTATCAGGGAGGAATTCCTGGGGGAGGTGACATAATTTTGTAGTGAGTTCCAGGGCAGAAGAAATCAGACTTAACCCTGGATCCCCTCATGCTCCCCAGCCTTGTTCTGGGCATGTGTTGGACCCTCAGTTGCTCACTGTTTCCTCTTCTGATTCACACTGTCCCTCAGAATGTGGGATGTTCTACCAGGCAACTAGTAGACTCAAATAATATTGATGTTGTAAAAGAAAAAACAAGGCAAGGGGACTGTTTTACATCCAAGAGAATAAAAAATAAGGAATTCACTGGCAATCCAGTGGTTAGGACTTTGCACTCCCATTTCCAAGGGCCTAGGTTCAATCCCTGGTCAGGGAACTAAGATCCCACAGGCCTGTGGAGCAGCCAAAAAGAAAACAAAGAGAATAAAAATAAATGACACCTAAATATATTATGTGATTGTTAATTTGATTCACCTTAAAAAAAGACAGTAAGAAAAAGGGATATTTTGTGGACAGCTGGGGAAATTTGAATATGGACTTTATATCAGATAGTCTCTGAGCAATGTGAAATTTCTTAAGCATGACATGTGTTGTGATCATGTAGAAGAATCTATGTCTTTAAGGGATCCATGCTGAAGTATATATAATGTCTGCATTTCACTTTCAAAAGGCTCTGTGTAAATACATAAGCAAATTAAGAGGAAATAAGTGTGTGTGTGTGTGTGTGTGTGTGTGTGTGTGTGTGTGTGTGGAGAGAGTAAATGGGGCAAATTGTAAGCCATCTGTCCAATAACTTTCATTGTGCTATTTGCTCAACTTTTGTAGATTTGAAAGTTTTCTTAATAAAAAGCAGGGGAGATGGGAATTGCCTGGTTGTTCAGTGGTTAACTTTCAAATTGTGATGCTAGAAAAGACACTTAAGAGTCCCTTGGACTTCAAGGAAATCAAACCAGTCAATCCTAAAGGAAATCAACCCTGAATATTCATTGGAAGGACTGCTGCTGAAGTTGAAGCTCCAATACTTTGGCCACCTGATGTTAAGAGCCAGCTCACTGGAAAGACCCTGATGCTGGGGAAAATTGAGGGCACGAGGAGAAGTGAATAGCAGAGGATAAGATGATTTGCTGGCATCTTCAACTCAGTGGACACAAGTTTGAGTAAACTCCAGGAGACAGTAAAGGACCGGGAAGCCTGGTGCGCTGCAGTCCACGGGGCTGCAGACTCAGACACAGATGCGCGCCTGGACAACCAGCGGTTAGGACTTGGCGCTTGCCCTGTCAAGAGTTCAGGTTCAGTCCCTGGTTGAAGAGCTGAAATCTCTCAAGCCAAAGGGCAGGGTCAAAAAAGAAAAAGAAAAACCAGAGGAGGGAAAACCAAGCCAAGAATGAGATTCTGGGAGTTAGAGAATTTCATGCACAAACCCAGCTGTCCTTCCGCTAGTATCAATATCTCCACAGCCACATCACCCTCCAAGTTCTCCCTGGAGACAATGACGAGATACACACCCCTCCTTGGGATGCATCTGTCCACACCTGGAAGTCACCATCCATCCTCACTCACCGTCCCCCTAAGCGGGGAGTCTCCTTCCTCCGTGACCTGACAACTTTCCAATGGGCTGGGCCTTGGGCCTTGTGTGTTGTAATCAAGGAAACACTCCCTGAGCATCAGTACCAGAGGAGGGTCCATTCCCTTCTCTTGACCCATAAATGTGGGGGAAAAGGTCAAGAGACGCAGCGATTTCCAGTCCCACTGCTCTAGAGACAGGCAGACCCTGCCTCTCCGAGCCCTGCCGCTCACAGGCTCTGTGACCATGGGGAAGTCGCATAACTTCTCTGCCTTATTCTCCTCACTGGGGCATGAGACTAGTATCTATCACACAGGGTTGCCGTGAAGATGAAATAAGACAATTGAACTGGAAACACCACTTCCTATTCCCAGCAGAGCCCAACTCCTGTTTCAGCTTTACGTTTTTTTGTTGGTTTTTTTTAATTAATTTTTTTTGGTCTCACCACGTGGCTTGCAAGACCTGAGTTCCCTTGCCAGGGACCAAACCCATGCCCCCTGAAGTGAAATCTTGGATTCTTAACCTCTGGACCACCAGGGAATTTCCCCAGCTTTACTTTCTACCAGCGCTTGTCACCTTCCCAGAATAGAGTATTTTATTTATTTATTTTATAAAATTTGGATCTCTTCTTACTGAATAGAAGCCTCTTCTGTTCACTGCTTTATCTCAAATGTCTAGAACAGTGCCTTGCATACAGTCAGTGCTCAGCAAATGTTTGTTGAATGTATAATCAATGTAAAGCACTCAGAGCTATGGCCCAAATATGGCATAGGATAACCACTAAATAAAAGTAGCCCATGACATTGGTGGTGACAGCATGGATATGGGTGAAATTCCATTTGAGTCTCATAGAAGTCAGATGTTGTACAGATATGATTTTATACCCACTCAATAGATAAGAAAACTGAAGGAGGGAGGCTCTGAAAGGCAGAGACCACCAGCCCAAGCCATGACATCAGAAGCAAACCTGACACCAGATCCTCTCTCTGGGTTTGTCATAAGACAGACTTGCTCCAAGACCACTTCTTGGAGAAGCACCTCCTCAGTGGGCAGGAGACACTTCTGTGGATCACAGATGCCAGACGGAGCAGCCGTGATGGGCCAGGGCTTTGAAACAGAGCAGAGTGGGCAGGCTTTGCTCCGGCTGTCAGACTTAGAAACTCAAGTTCCACGTGTACTTCCATTGATGGAGATAACACACATGAGACAGAAAGATAAGATTGTTGTTGTGGAAGCTTCTAGAACTGAAGTCCTGGGGAGGAGAGTCTGCTGTGATGTGGGTGCCACGTCACTGAGGATGTCAGGTTCCCACAGGTGAAGGGAGTCACGATCCTGAAACAGAGTTCCTGTGGCCACATCGCAGGACGTGAGAGGCTCTTGGCAGCCTGTGGGGAAGTTCCTAGTTGAGCTGCACCCGTTTCCATCAGTCCCCTGACACTGTCTGAGAAAGCAGTGCCTACTGGACGCCTCGCTAGTCCCCACTGTGCCTCAGATCTCAGCGTCAGCCCTCTGGGCCCGTCGATTCTTCTCTCCCGAGACGGCACTCAGCAGCCCCCTCCTTGCCTGTCAGGAGTTCCGGGACTGAAAGGCAGCAGGTGCCCTAGGGCCAGCACCGCCTCAACGTACCTGCCACCATCAGTCAGGGACAGGGAGGTGCCCCTCACAGCTGAGAACAGTGCCCTAAAAACAGCCTGTGCCCCATCTAGGCCAGGGATGGCCACTCAGAAAGAATGGGAGCATCCTTCAGTCAGTTCTCACACATGTGTACCTGTGCATACACACAGGCATTTGCATGCACACACTCACACACACTACCTCCTCACAGTCAGACACCACACCTGTCACCACCTCTGGGGTGAACAAAGGTCCCTGCCCGCTCAGAGTCACTCAGAGCAAAACCCTCCGAGTCAGCCAGCAGGGGCACCCCTCCGTCAGCACCCCCTCCTCCGCCACATCCTCCCTTCTTTTCTTTTTTTCCGGCTGCACTGCAGGGCCTGTGGGTTCTTAGGTCCTTGACCAGGAATGGAACCCTGGCCCCCCAGCAGAGGAAGCGTGGAGTCCTAACCACTGGACCACCAGGGAAGTCCTTGCATTCCCCTCACTGGTCATCAGGGTCTCACACCTGTAACCGTGGGAAACACCATCCTGGCAGGGAGCACATGCATGCACGCACACACACACACACCCAGCACTACGCCTTCTCCCCACCTCACCCAAGAAACCGAATAAAGTTTGAGGCTAGAACTGAGGGCCAATGAATTCTGCTCCCAATCCTCCCAGAAATCAGCTCCCCATTGTAGGATTCGGTTCAGGGAGCAGGGACCACAGGCTTTCCCTCAGGGAGTGGAGAGCCTCGTAAGAGGATGCTGTGGGGACCGGAGCAGAATTGCAACAGGGCACCTGAAGGCACCTCAGGGCCTCCGCCCGTTCCATCATCCTCTCTTCAGAGGGGTGAGGACCTGGGTCCGCGTTTCACTCCACCACCTCCTTCAGTAACTACAAGTAATAGCGATAGTCACAGAACTCAAGCTGTCCAAGTCGACAGATCCGAGAGATCCTCTAGTATATTTATCCTCTCTCTTGCCCCCGCTAACCTCAAAGAGAAACCAAGGCTCTAAGAAGCCAGGTGACTTGCCCAGGGTCACACAACCACTTAAGGGTAGGTAAGTGGTCTCCTGAGTCTCCTGCCCAAATGCCATCCACTCGCTGCAGAGAGCTCCAGATTCATGAGAAAAAGGCTCAGCCCTTTGCACCTCTTCCCAGGAGCTGCGTGGGGACCGTAGCTCCCTCCCACACCCTCACTCCACCAAAGAAAAGAAACATTGCAATTCTGGGGTAGCTCCCACCTCTCAGAGGCTCCCAGTCGTGCACGCAGCCCCGTACCTCCTGGGCCCGGTGATGAGGCAAAAACTGCCCCCAGGAGACCACGAGCTCTGGAACTGTTAACAGTCTTGCCTCTTGCTTAACCACTCTTTCCGTTCCCTGGCGAGCCAATCTCCTGTGCTAATCTATGGGACTTCCTGTTGAAGTGACCAGCTGGTTATCCTTTCACAATCTTGCTTGGTACTCCTGAGACACCGTAGTCCTCAAATCTTGGAAATGAAGAAAGCTGGAGCTGGTGGAGAGACCCCTGTAATCAGAGGCTCAGAAAAGTAAGGTCCCCCAGTTCTCAATGGCGAAGTCAGAACTTGGACCTGAGTCTCTAGCTGCCAGAGGGATGCCTCAACTCATCTCAACCAGAGTGTTCAAAAGCACAGTTACAGCTAAAGCCCAGTGTATACACCATGACTTGCCTCAGATCCTCATTCTCAGACCATGTCTTAGAAATCCAGGGGAGGCCCACACCCAAAGTATTCTTTAGAGAATAGTCTAATCTAATATCAGAATATACTGTTGAACTGCATCCATTAGAACTGCATGGTTGGGTTCAGTTCAGTTGCCCAGTTGTGTCCATCTCTTTGCAACCCCATGAACTGCAGCACACCAGGCCTCCCTGTCCATCACCAACTCCCAGAGTTTACCCAAACTCATGTCCATCAAGTTGGTGATGCCATCCAACCACTTCATCCTCTGTCATCCCCTTCTCCTCCTGCCTTCAATCTTTCCCAGCATCAAGGTCTTTTCAAATGAGTCAGCTCTTTGCATCAGGTGGCCAAAGTATTGGAGTTTCAGCTTCAACATCGCTTCTTCCAATGAACATCCAGGACCGATCTCCTTTAGGATGGACTGGTTGGATCTCCTTGCAGTCCAAGGGACTCTCAAGAGTCTTCTCCAACACCACAATTGAAAAGTATCAATTCTTTGGTGCTCAGCTTTCTTTATAGTCCAACTCTCACATCCATTGGAGAAGGCAATGGCAACCCACTCCAGTACTCTTGCCTGGAAACTCCCATGGACAGAGGAGCCTGGTAGGCTGCAGTCCATGGAGTCGCGAAGAGTCAGACACGACTGAGCGACTTCACTTTCACTTTTGACTTTCATGCATTGGAGAAGGAAATGGCAACCCACTCCAGTGTTCTTGCCTGGAGAATCCCAGGGACGGGGGAGCCTGGTGGGCTGCTGTCTATGGGGTCGCACAGAGTCAGACACGACTGAAGTGACTTAGCAGCAGCAGCAGCAGCTCACATCCATACATGACTACTGGAAAAACCATAGCCTTGTCTAGATGGACCTTTGTTGGCAAAGTAACGTCTCTGCTTTTTAATATGCTGTCTAGGTTCCAAGGAGTAAGTGTCTTTTAATTTCATGGCTGCAGTCACCATCTGCAGTGATTTTGGAGCCCAGAAAAATAAAGTCAGCCACTGTTTCCACTGTTTCCCATCTATTTCCCATGAAGTGATGGGACCGGATGCCATGATCTTAGTTTTCTGAATGTTGAGTTTTAAGCCAACTTTTTCACTCCCCTTTTTCACTTTCATCAAGAGGCACTTTAATTCTTCTTCACTTTCTGCCATAAGGGTGATGTCATCTGCATATCTGAGGTTATTGATATTTCTCCCAGCAATCTTGATTCCAGCTTGTGCTTTTTTCAGCCCAGCATTTCTCATGATGTACTCTGCATAGAAGTTAAATAAGCAGGGTGACAATATACAGCCTTAACGTACTCCGTTTCCTATTTGGAACCAGTCTGTTGTTCCATGTCCAGTTCTAACTGTTGCTTCCTGACCTGCATACAGGTTTCTCAAGAGGCAGGTCAGGTGGTCTGGCATTCCCATCTCTTTCAGAATTTTCCACAGTTTATTGTGACCCACACAGTCAAAGGCTTTGGCCTAGTCAATGAAGCAGAAATAGATGTTTTTCTGAAACTCTCTTGCTTTCTCAATGATCCAGCGGATGTTTGCAATTTGATTTCTGGTTCCTCTCCCTTTTCTAAAACCAGCCTGAACATCTGGAAGTTCACAGTTCACATATTGCTGAAGCCTGGCTTGGAGAATTTTGAGCATTATTTTACTAGCTTGTGAGATGAGTGCAATTGTGTGGTACTGGAGCATGAATATCAGTGGATGAACTGATGGGGACAAAATAAAGAATAGAAAGGAATAGATTCACTTTATACGGGGAATTTATTGTGTAAAAAAGATGGCATTTCAAATTAGTAGAGAAAAGATGGTTTAGTCAATAAACTGTGAGAAGAATGGCCTAAGTATCTGCCAAAAATAAAGTTGGAGCTCTATCTCTAAAAGCATGCCAGATCAAAAGTTCAGGCATGGACTTCCCTGGTGGCCAAGTGCGTAAGAATCTGCCTGCTAATGCAGAGGACACAGGTTTGATCCCTGGTCTGGAAGACTCCACAAGCTGCAGAGCAATTAAGCCCATGTGCTGCAACTCCCGAAGCCGGTGCCCTGCAGCAAGAGAAGCCACTGCAGCGAGAAGCCCTCGAACCACGGCGAGCCCCAGCTCACCACAGCCAGAGAAAGCTCGCACGAAGCAACAAAGACCCAGGGCAGCCAAAAATAAATAAATAAAGCATTCTGGCTAAAAAAAAAAAAAAAAATTAAAACATTTAAGTGCTCACTTCAGCAATACATATACTAAAGTTGGAATGATACAGAGAAGGTTGGCATGGCCCTTGCACAAGGATGACATGCAAATTCATGAAGTGTTCCATGTTTTTTAATACAGAAAGACAAATATCATGATATTTCTTATATGTGGAAATCTTTTTTTATAAAAGGGCACAAATGAACTTTTTTTACAAAACAGAAGTAGAGTCACAGGGATATAGAAACAAACTTATGGCTACCAGTGGATAAGGTGGGAAGGGATAAATTGGGAGATTGGGACTGACATATATATATGCTACTATATACTGGACCCTTCCCTGGTGGCTCAGTGGTAAAGAATTCCCTTTTCAGTGCACGAGAAACAGGTTCAGTCCCTGGTCTGGGAAGATCCCATATTCCTCGGAGCAACCAAGTCTGTGAGCCACAGCTACTGATCCTGTGCTCTAGAGTCCAGGAACCTAAACTATTAAGCCCATGGACCACAACTACTGAAGCCCAAATGCTCTAGAGCCTGTGCTTCAAGAGAAGCCACTGCAGTGAGAAGCCCATGCGTCACAACTAGAGAGTAGCCCCCACTCGCCACTAGAGGAAAGCCCTCGAAGCAATGAAGACCCAGCACAGCCAAATAAATAAATAAGATTATTTTTTAAAAACGTAAAATAGATAACTAATAAGAAATTGCTGTAGAACATAGGAAACTCTACTCAGTACTCTGCAGTGGCCTATATGGGAAAAGAATCTAAACAAAGAGTGGATATGTGTATATGTATAAATCATTTTTCTGTATGCCTGAAACTTACACAGCATTGTAAATCAACTATACTCCACTAAAAAAATTAAAAAAAAAGAACTCTCTGCTGATGCAGATAATTTTTAATGTACTGAAAGTGAGTGGGAAATCAAAATTATCTGGAATTTTACCATTGTTATTTTTTGTACCTCTCTACAAATATGCCATTTATATTTTTTAAATTTTAAACATAAAAAGTTCATACAACTATATGTTGTTTGCAATTTGCTTCAAAATAGTCAAGGGATGAAGGAATGGGTGAGGCATAGCTGGAATGAGACAGAAGGCTCAAGTGTTAGTCACTCAGTCATGTCGTACTCTTAGGGACCCCATAAACTGTAGCCCACCAGGCTCCTCTGTCCATGGGATTTTCCAGGCAAGAATACTGGAGTGGTTGCCATGCCCTCCTTCAGGGAATCTTCCCAAACCAAGGATCAAACCCAGTTCTCCTGCATTGCAGGCAGATTCTTTACCTTCTGAACCACAAGAGAACCCACTCTGCCCTGTTCTGATTGATGTTAAAATTGTTGAGGGTACCGCTGGCTCCTTTCTTTCTACCTTTGTGTATGTTTGAACAAATGCCAAAAGAAATTATTGGGTAATTTAAAAAAATAACCTTGGAGCATTCAAGGCCTTTCTAGTCATATCACAAAGTGTTAGAAGCCACAAAAGAAAAGATTGAAATAGTCCACTAGAAACAAATTTTTTTAAAGAAAAAAATAAAACAACTGAATGGCAAAAAAAAAATTCACCGTTGATAAATCAAAAGGTAAACAAACTATGAAAAAGTATTTACGTAGCATGGAAAATAAATTAATTTCCTTTTCATTAATAGTTCATGAGTTCCTATAGATCAATGAAAAACCAGTAATACATGTGAGAAATTGGTATCATTTATGAACAGAAAACTTGTGAGAAATAAAATAGCTTTCAGATACATGAAGAATCTTTATTTTCACTTATGATAAAAGAAATAAAAAAATAAAGCTATAATGAGGTATCATTTTAAGTTAACCAGTTGGTAAAACAAAACAAAAAGGGGATAATATGTTGCATTATAAAGGATGTAGACAGACATTTTCACAAGTTGTAAGAATATATTTTGGTACATCTTTCATGAAAAGTAATGTGATAATATCTATCAACATTTAAAATGCAAAAAGCTTTTTACTCAGTGATTTCACTTCTAGTCGTTTGTCCTACAGGTGATATACAAAATGATGATATAAAAGGATATACATTACAGCACTGTCTGTCCTAACAGAAGATTGGAAACAACCTAAATTTCCACCAACAGGAAACTATTAATAAGTTCTGATACAAGCATGTGATGGACAATGAGAAAAATCCAGGCATGTATCTTTCTGATTTATGGTTTTCTCTGGGCAGTGCTGAGGAGTGGGATTGCTGGGTCATATGGTGGTTCTATTTTTAGTTTTTTAAGGACCCTTCACACTGTAGTGGCTGGACCAATTAACATTCCCACCAATAGTGAGGAGGGTTCCCTTTTCTCCACACTCTCTCCAGCATTTACTGTTTGTAGATTTTTTTTTATGATGGCTATTATGACCTGTGTCAACAAATATTTATTGAGCTTGTTTATTAGACAATATGAGCTAGCACTGAGGATACAAAAGTGGAAAAAAAAAGGAAAAATGCATATGCAATATAGTATCTGATAGCAATAAGTGTTATGAAGAAAACTAAAGCAGAGTGAATGGACTGAATGGGTGGGAGGTGTATTTTAGATGGTGTGGAGGAGTGGCGGCCAGGAGAAGTCTGTCCCAGGAACTGATACTGGGATAGAGTATGTGAGGAAGAAGTTTTGGAAGAAGCATGTTCAGAGAGAGAGAACAGTGAGTGCAAAGGCCCTGAGGCAAGAACTTGCTTTGTGTACATGAGAAGCAGAGAGGAAACCATTGTGGTTGAAGCTGGTAGTGGAGGGCAGAGTGAGATGAGGCCAGAGGTACGAAGTGTAGATCCTGTAAGGACATGGTTTTTATTGGAAGTGAGACAGAAGCCACTTGGAGGATGACAAGATCCTGCATGGGTTTTGAAAGGATCCTTGTGGCTGCTTTCATTGTGGAGAATAAACTGTGTTAGACAAAAGCAGAACGAAGCGGGAGACCAGTGAGGAGGCTGCTACAATAATCCAGACAAGTGACAGCTGGGACCAGAGGGGCAGTCGCAAGTAACGACCAGAGGCGACTGGACTCCAGATATATTCTGGAGGGGTAGCCAGCAGTGCTTGCTTCTGCATTTGGGCAATCGCAGGAGACCTGGGACCTTCTTCTCTCCAGCAAGGGACTCTCTCCACATCTCTGAGAGCAGAGTGAGTTTGGATGTTTAAGATCAAATCCCCAGGATCTCAAGGAATCCCAAGTCCATTTCCCCCCACCCCCCCACCCCACCTCCCCACCTCCCAGCAATGGAAGCAAAGGGGCACAGGGACAGCAGGGGGAGGTCACAGCCCTCTCTGATGGGCCTGTATCACAGAGGTGAATCTGTAGGTGGTGAGAGCTCAGCCTGGCCTCCCTTTCACACTGGTCCCAGGGGAGAAACCTGACCGTGAGACAGCTGGCAGGAAGACATAGCCTAATGCTAGGGGGAAAATTAGATGCAGGTCTTTGGGGACACAGTAGAGCTGACTTTAAAATACAGTGTCACTGGACTGAGCTCAGAGACTGTATCTTACAAAAACTGAATGGAATGAAGGAACAAGGATCAAAGACAGTGAGATGGTTTTGTGAATGGGAAAGTTCCACACTCACTGATTTTCTTTTTAAAAAATTTTTATAAGATAAGGCTGTTTATTGTTTGATTGATTGATTTTTAGTTATATTTTTTTGGCTGTGCAGCATGCAGGGTCTTAGTCCTCCAACCAGTCTTAACTGCTGGCCCTTCAGGGAGTTCCTAATTCTCTTTTTTTTTTTAACTTTTTATTTGTGTTGGAGTATAGCTGATTAACAATGCTGTGATAGTTTCAAGTGAACAGGGAAGGTAGAGAGTCCCTAATTTTCAATTCCCTAAAGGGCTTCCTTGGTGGCTCAGATGGTAAAGAATCTGCTTGCAATGCAGGAGACCTGGGTCCGATCCCTGGGTCAGGAAGACGCCCTGGAGAAGGGAATGGCAACCCACTCCAGTTTTCTCGCCTAGAGAAGTCCATGGACAGAGGAGCCTGGTGGGCTACAGTCCATGGGGTCGCAGAGTCGAATATGACTGAGTGACTAACACTTTCAAAGATGCTTGAATTCATGTCACAGTTTAGTAAACTGTGAAGCAAGATACTCTCTGTTCTGGGGTTCAGTGGTGAGAATTGGGGCTCAAACCGGGAGACCTGGGTTCCCTGTGTCCAGCTCCCAGCTCCAGACTATTTCCAGAATGAGCTTAGGTGAGCTGGTGATCTCAGGGGAAAGGAAAGCCAAGGAACTGGTTTTGAAGTTGCATTTATATAGCATGTTTACGTGAGACTGAGAAAATCTAAGCAATGTCAAAGACCGAGGAGGGACACAGAAGCAGACAGGTGCCCTAGCCTCCTCTGAAGAGCTGTCACGACGCTATGGCCCTGGGCGAGGCACTTCCCCTTTCTGGGTTATCGAGCAAGCAATATGACCTGGGTCATCAGCATGAATATCCTGGCTCCTCATCACTTCCTCGGGGTGTGACCTCAAGCATGTGACGTAAAGGTTTGTCGCCTCATTTTCTTATCTGTGAAACAGAGGCAATAATAGTGCCCACCTTGGAGGTGTGTCATAAGGATTTGATGCTATAAACCTTATAAAGCTTTTGGAACCGTGTTTGGCATATGATAATCAATGTCAGCTGTTGCTACTTTTATGGTTGTTGAAGGGAGACTGAGTTACAGAACTGCCAACTTCTCCATCCTAGCAATTTCAGGTAGCCTGATTCACACGCCAGACTGGTTATGGAGGGATGAGGGGCAGTGACGTGGGAGCTGGGATGGGGTGGGAGTGAAGTTGAGGACTGGGGCGAATGCTTGGGTCAAGGAAATTCAAGCCCCGGTGAATTTCAACAAATACTTTTCCAGCACCTATGATGTGCTGGGAACTTTCAAGGTGCTGGGAGACAGCAGTGAATACAAGAAGCAAAGACCTACCCTCATGATGCTCATATTTCTGTGGGCTCAGTGGGAAGGGTAAAGCTGCAGTGATCTTTGCCAACTTGCTCACCTGGGCACTAGGCTGGCTGACGGATTATAGCACCCACTGCTGACACCCCCACCCACATCCCCAGCGTCAAGTCTGTGTTCACCAAAAGTTTTGGTAAATAATTCCTGGCAGGGATACAGCATCTCACCCCAAATGCTTGCATCCTTCTGGTTTACTCTGGCATTGCCGAAACTACATCCACCCAAGCAGCAACCTGAACTTACTCCCGGAGGCTGCCCTCCATTGACAATGGCTGGCTTCCGTAGTTAAGTACCCCAGAGGTTCCTAGGCAAGTATCCTAAGAGAAAATCCTAGGACACGTTCCACACAGTCTCCTCAGACCTCCTGGTTGCACACAACAGAACTTGATCACCAATACCTCCATTGGCTTTTTTTTTTTAAGTGAAAGTCGCTCAGTCATGTCCAACTCTTTGTGACCCCATGGACTATACAGTCCATGGAATTCTCCAAGCCAGAATACTGGAGTGGGTAGCCGTTCCCTTCTCCAGAGGATCTTCCCAACCCAGAGATCGAATCCAGGTCTCCCATATTACAGGTGGATTCTTTACCACCTGAGTCACCAGGAAAGCCCTTTATTTATGTATTTATTTGGCTATGTCAGGTCTTAGCTGTGGCATGCGAGATCTAGTTCCCCAACCAGGGATCAAACCCAGGCTCTCAGCATTGGAAGCGCCAAGTCTCAGCCACTGGAACAAGAAAGTTCCCACTCCACTGGCTTTTTCCTTTCTTTTCCTTTCCCACATTCCCCACTCTCCATGCTTCCAGAACTACCTACCAAGTAAACCACCTACATACACACCCATGTCTCAGGTTGCTTTATGGGGGAAAAAAAAAAATCTAAGCAAGTTGGTACCAGAAGTGGCAGAAGGACTTCTGAAAATGGCTCCCTCACTGATGAGCTGACTACAGAGCCTGACGCTGGCAGTGAGTAGGGAGATGATAAGTTCCCTGTAGGCTGCGGCCTCCTGCTGACCAAGACCCAGCTGTGGGAGGTAGACCTGGGAGAGGTACAGAAAAATACAGGGCTATCCCTGGTGGCTCAGTCAGTAACGAATCCACCTGCAGTGTGGGAGAACTGGGTTCGATCCCTGGGTTGGGAAGATCCCTTGGAGGAAGGCATGGCAACCCTCTCCAGTATTCTTGCCTGGATAATTCCATGGACAGAGGAGCCTGGCAGGCTGCAGTCCATGGGGTCACAAAGAGTCGGACACAACTAAGCGACTAAGCACACACACATGATGATTATGAGGATTTGGCACTGGCTGACCTCTGTTAATTTCCCTAGAAGTCTTGAAGAAAGAGAATCATAGGCTCAACTCAGGGCAGACCATGGGAGACAAGAGACTTCCCATCAAATCATTTGAAATGGTCCTCATCTCTTGTGGCCCAAGGGCAGACTGTGCTGATAATCAGCCTCAGTTCAGTTCAGTCGCTCAGTTGTGTCCAGGCCGCCCTGTCCATCATCAACTCCTGGAGCCTACTCAAACTCATGTCCATTGAGTTGGTGATGCCATCCAACCACTTCATCCTCTGTCATCCCCTTCTTCTCCTGCCTTCAATCTTTCCCAGCATCAGGGTCTTTTCAAATGAGTCAGTTCTTCCCATCAGGTGGCCAAAGTATTGGAGTTTCAGCTTCAGCATCAGTCCTTCCAATGAACACCCAGGATTGATCCCCTTTAGGATGAACTGGTTGGATCTCCTTGCCGTTCAAGGGACTCTCAAGAGTCTTCTCCAACACCACAGTTCAAAAGCATCAAATCTTCGGTGCTCAGCTTTCTTTATAGTCCAAATCTTATATCCATACATAACTACTGGAAAAACCATAGTTTTGACTAATAATCATAGCTAATAATCATAGCTTTGATAATCAGCCCCCAGGGTTTGGTATAAAGGTGGTAGAGCTACAAAAGAGACCATGTGTGGCTGCAGCCAGCAAGGAAAGTAGGGCTCTGAGTCCTGGAATGGAGATGTTTGGATGGATGAATCTTACTCCCTGCTTCCCTGAGCCCTCCAGGCTGGCAGAATGCCCCTCCTCAGCTAGAGAACACTCACTCATCACATGAAGATTCACCCCACCTCCCCTCTCTACCTGTAGACAAGAGTCAGCAAATGCTTTAAGGACAAGAGAGTTAATATTTTAGGTTTGTGGGCCACATGGTGTCTGTCGCAACTACTCATTTCTGCTTTCATGCTACCTAAAGTACAACAAGCAAATGGCTATGCCTATATTGAAGTAAAACTCTATACAAAAATGGGCAGCTGGTCCCTGGAGCTAGGTTTTGTCAGCCTCATCTCTTAGACCAATAATTGGGTCAGGTCTCAGCATTGCCTGAGTAGAAAGAGTAGAGTTACAGCTACTGGAGTAAATAACTTGCAGAATGCTACAGGTCTGACTGATATGTACTGGTAGGAACAGGGCAAACATAGGGGAGGAGATATCAGGGTGTGGGACTGGGCCTGGGGCAGAGGAGGAATACAGGTAGCCAAAGACAGTGTTTACTGAGCCCTCTTTCTCAACCCAAGATTAAACATCCTGGGAAATTCCCTGGTGGTCAGGTGGTTAGGGCTCTGTACTCTCACAGCCCAGGACCCAGGATCAATTTCTGGTTGGGGAACTAAGCTCCCATAAGTCAAGCAGCGCTGTTCCCTCTTGGAGTCCAATGGATCCAAATGAGTCTGTGGCTACTTCCCAGCCCCTGAATGCAAATCGGGATGGATATACTCAGCAAGTAGCAGGACGCTCAGATTGGTTCCCTAACCGGTAAAATAAAAGCCATTAGGGAAAGGACTGAGTAGAAGTCTCTTCAGTTATCCCACTGGTCAAGACGGTAAATCAGAAGCAGTACCACATCCCTGGTAGAACTGCAAAGGTTAATCCTACCCTCAGAAACTTAAAGGACACAGTATTTCCCAATCTACCCCCACCTGCTCCTACAAAAAAACAAACGAAGCACAGTGATTGATAATGATCACATGACAGCCCCAGTTGCAGCCATTATATCATAAAGTATGGTATGTTTGCTAGAATAGTCTCCATAGCTCTGATTGTAAGAAGCTAATAACATGGCCAATGCATTCTTTCCAATTCATATCGGGAAAGTGGATCAAAAGTCACGACCACATCCCCCTATCATATTAGTTAAGGTTTAAATGGCCAACTGACTTGAGGCATGTCAGGACATTCCCTCTATGGTTGTTCAGTCACTAAGTAATCTCTGAGTCTTTGTGGCCCCATAAACTCCAGCACACCAGCTTCCCTGTCCTTCACTATCTCCTAGAGCTTGCTCAAACTCATGTCCATCGAGTCGGTGATGCCATCCAACCATCTCATCCTGCCTTCAATCTTTCCCAGCATCAGCGTCTTTTCCAATGAGTCAGTTCTTCACATCAGGTGGCTGAAGGATTGGCGCTTCAGCTTCAGCATCAGTCTTTAAAATGAATATTCAAGATTGATTTCCTTTAGGATGGACTGGTTTGATCTCCTTGCTGTCCAAGGAACTCTCAAGAGTCTTCTCCAACACAATTCAAAAGCATCAATTCATTGGCGCTCAGCCTTCTTTATGGTCCAGCTCTCACATCAGTGCATGACTACTGGGAAAAGCATAGCTTTGACTAGATCGACCTTTGTCGGCCAAGTGATGTCCCTGCTTTTTAATACAGTCTAGGTGCCCTACATGGTTAAAGGACAAATTATTATACTGTGGACATCCTACTGCTAAAAAGAGGCATAGTGCTGCTAGCCAACAGGGACTTTGGAGGCAGTATACTGCATACTGCTCCGGCTCATGCATTGGATGACTTATTTATGAAGTGGAATCCAGAGCTAAAGGGGCTCTGCAATAGGTCCTCACTACGGGGGAAACACTTGGGACATGTGTCCCAGCATAACCCATACTACTAGAACTATCCATGGGAGATAAGCAAGCAGTGTAAAGTCTCCAAAAGCCCCAAGGGCAGAGCCTCATCTCAGACCCTTAAGGTTCTGGAGCAAAGCCATGGTCCATATAACAGAGGATTATTCAGCATTTGAAAAGTAGTTCTTGGCCAAACTGCAGGATCCAGAGCAAAGAAATGATTATTCTTTTAAGCTACTAAGGCTTAGGGTTGATAAATATAAATAGATTATCAGAAGATTCATGTAGGAGTCCTTTGTTCTTTTTGTCATATAGGATTCCACTATATACAGATACCACAGTTTATGTATCTTTTCTTATGTTCTGGACATTTAGGTCGTTTCTGGTTAGGCTCTGTTATGAATAATACTGCTATGAAAATATCTTTTCGCACAAATGAGTATTTATTTCTCTTGAGAACAAACCTAAGAATGGAATTCCTAGTCATCAGGTAGGCTTGAGGGGAGGCATCTTTAGAAGATACTGCCAAAGAGTATTCCCAAGGAGATGAACTAGTTCACACTTTCACCAGGAGGTATGAGTTCCAATTGCTCTGTATCCTTACCAACACTTGGCATTGTCAGTCTTTTTCATATTAGTCGTTCTGGTAGATGTGTACTGGTATCTTATTGTGATTTTAATTTGCATTTTCCTGATGAGTCACAATATATTCTTTACTTTTAAAAAGACCACACACAAGAACCCAAAATATTGACAGTGGCAATCTGCAGAGGTGTGATGATTTATTGTTTTATTTTCTTATTGTCTGTATTTGTTTTGTGGTCTTGGTCTCTCTTGCTAAATGGTTTTGCATTTTTTTTAATTTAAGGGCTATTTATTTTAATTAAAAAAGCCCTCCACCTACTTGTTCTTATAAATAATAAGGTATATTGACCACAACACTAATATTACAAGTCATCAGAAATATTTATTGAGCACCTGCTGTATACTCAGCACTGTGGGAGGGGCTTTGAAGGGCACAGAGTAGTACAGGACTTACTCCGTGCCCTTGAGAGGTTTACAGTCTAGATGGAGACAGAAGAAACAGAACCTATGGGAGCCAGGAGAAAACAGTCCAGGCCAGGGTGTTACAGGAGCTGGAAGTGGTCTGGGGTCAGACCCACCAAGTGGCTCAGTGCCAGGAAAGACAACGACTCACAGCTCCCAGACCCATATTTGCCCACTTAGCATATCCTATCCACAGCCTCTGCTCCCACCATCTGACTCTTTCAGCTGTTATTCAAAGTGCAATGAAATGGGGGAAGGGGTGGGGCAAGTGGAAAAAGTCCTTGGATGAGTGCCAGGGGCTGGTGTCACACTGTCCCTCCTGGAAAAATCTGCTCCTCATCTACCTACCCCTAACACAGAGAGATCCCCATTCAAGGAGGCCTGTCTGACCACCCAGGACCCCCACCCCAAGAGCTAAGAGGAGGGGGCGGTCACTGCTTGAGGTAGAATTGGGGAACCCTAGGCCTAGCATGTCCCTTCCCCTTCCAGTCCACTGAGTTGGGGGTTAGGGCCCCCCAGAGCTGCCACCCAGGGCTGAGAAGATAGTAAAGGGAAAGGGCATGGAGGAAGGGAGAGGAGCAGAGAGGGACTGAAAGCCCGGGTGGGAGACAGGGGCCTCTGGGGCTCCTGGAAAATGCAGGGGACAGGGAAGCCAAACAGTGAGACTGGCCCCCCTGAGGACGGGGGTGGGGGGAGTGGGGAGGCGGGGGTGGTTTGCTACGGGCCCCGACCTTCCCCATGCCTTCACAGGACAGAGGTGGGAATCAAGGGCCAGGAGGATGTCTAATCCCCCAGCCCTCTTTCCAGGCTGTGCCCACTTCAGGGTCACCCTGCCCAACCTTAGAGGAGGGCTAGGGGAACCCAAAGTTTTGATGATGCCGCCAACTCTTTTGGGCCCCCTTCAAAGTGCTATCTATTTACTTCTCAGATTGTAAGGAATTCAGGTCTGAGAATGCAGGAAAGGGGGGGTGGGACTTTGTAACACCCATCAGACGGCTGGGGGGGAGAGAGCCAGGCCCTTCCAGAGAGTGCCACCCAGAGAATGGGGGTCACGCCAGCCTCAGAGGAGCGAGGACGAGGAAAGCAAAGGATGGAGAGGGTTTAAATAACAGTTCATATAATAAAAATACCTAGCAATCTAATAAGCCTATTTTTTCTGCTAATTTTTTTTTTAAATAATTCTAATGCCAGAGGCTGGGGGTGTGAGAAGGGTGGCAGCAAGCAGGGTATGTACATGAGGAGGCGTTTAAATTAAAACACAAATAATAATTAAGACGCACAAACTGAAGGACCAAGACAAAAGGTACAGAAGAGGCCCGCAGTGGCCCCCTTGTTTCCACAAGGACGTGCTTCCGGCAGCTGGGTTAGGGCTTCCTCTTGGAGCAGATCAGCCTGCGTTTGGAGTGGTAGAAATCTGGGGGGAGAGAATAGACGTCAGCCAGGCCAGGAGGAAGAGGGCCCAGCAGAACCACCCGCCCAGTGCAGACTGTAGAGGGACCAGGGACCCCACCCCAGGGCCAGAGGGACACACTACCAAGTACAGGGAAGAACTCTGGAAACTTCTAGCCCATCTCCCAGAGGGCTATGTATATACAGAACATCCCTCCAGGCTTCACAGATGTGATCAATAACAGACCTTACATCCATGGGCCTGCTTTAAGCCAAGCTGCCCAAATGCAGTGACTGTTAACCCTAGTTGGCTGTTTAAATTAACTAACATTAAACTAAAAGAAAAATTCAGTTCCTCATGGCAAGCACTCAGCAGTGATATGTGGCCAGCAGTACTGGGCATCTCCTTCTTTGCAGAGCCTGATCTATCAGAGAGCGCTGCTCCGGAGATTCCATTTGCTGATCAGGAAAAGTGTTCTGCACGATGCCTGAGCCATATAAAGGTTAGTTATTATTACTGTCATTATTGTTAGTTCTGACCCAGCTGCAAATGTGCCGTGGGATTCTTGGCTGCACTGCTCCAAGCTTTAGTTTCCTCACCTATAAAATGAGGATAACACTGGTATGGTGCCTGGAGGATTAAATGAAATGCTTCCGGAAAAACCTTGGTTGGGACTTCTCTGGTGGCCCAGTGGCTAAGACTCCTTGCTCTCAGCGGAGGTGGCCCGGGTTCTATCCCTGCTCAGGGCATTAAGATCCCACAAGCCGTACAGCCAAAATAATAACAGTAATACAATTGTAAAGCAAAAAATAAAAAGACATTGGCCGAAGGCCTGGCATAGTTAGGGTTCAACTGCCAGCCTCAGTTATCCCATTTTCCTCAAGCACCTGCTATGTGTCACACACCATCCAAGGTGCTGAGGCTGCAGTTATGAACAAGGGAGATACAGATTTCTTTCTTGTGGAGATAAGATCCTATATGGGGAGATGGACTATATCAAGATACAGAAGTAGCTGTTGATAGTTTAAAAAGTGCCAAAAAGAGAAAAACAGTCTGGGAAGTGCGGGTGAAGGTGTGTGTGTATGAAGGGGAAGGCGAGTTAGGTTTGGATAATGCAGCCAGGAAATTATCGTTCATTTTCTCTCCATGGCAAATTCAGCATGGGACCTTGCGCAAATTATCCTACCTCTCAAAGTCCTGTTTCTTTGCCTGTAAAAGGATGGCAAGAATGTCCTATGGTATTAGATCACTATAAGGACTAAAAGAAATCTAGACACTTATCAAAGGGCCTGGCACACCATCAGTGTTCCAAATAAATGTCAGCTAATTGGTCTTGGTAGTAGACTTGCTGTGTGACCTCAGGCAAATCACTTCCCCTCTCTGGACCCGTTTCCCCCCATCAGAGTGATGAGCAAGCTGGGCCAGACAGGGGAGCCCTCCCATAGTGAGTTCTGGGAGTCTTAATCCCCTTGCCGCCTCCCTCTCTGCCGTCCTCACCTGTCATGCTGGTCTGCCGCCGTTTCCGGCCCTGGGAGGGGCCAGGCCCCCCGGGGGTCCCCTCGGGCCGCTCAGGGGAGCGAGTCACGAGGGAGCAGGACAGCGACAGGTCCAAGTGGTCCTCCTGAGACGTCCCCTGCAGCAGGGCGGATGAGGGGCTCGGCCGCTTGCTCCCTCCCAGGTCGTCTCGGGGCCCCACGGGCAGGTAGAGCTTGGGCAGACCGAGGCCCCTCACGCGCTCCCAGGCGAAGTCACCCTCCAGCGGCGTCTCGGTGACAAAGTCGAAGTTCCACCGCTCTCGGGCCTCCTGCACGCAGCTGGCCATGAGGGCGTCGCAGTCCTGGCGCAGCTGCTCGCTGTCCACTGGACCAAAGAGGCAGCGGCAGGCCTTGCTGCTGCGGGGGATTGGATGCGCATCCCTGGAGGGCTCAGACATGGCACCTGTGGCTGGAACACAAGGAAGACCCCGGGGAACTTAAGTGAGACTCTCGGGAAGTCGTTCGCGCCCTCACCGGGCCACGCTACTGCGTAACCTCAGGCGCGGTCTCTTCACTAGAAAGTGAGGTGAGAGGGGCTCTCCGGTTCCTTCCGGCTGATTTCCCCCACGTTCCTCCTACAAGCTCTCCCAACCGCTGCCCACAGGGAGGGTGTGTGGGGCAGAGCTCAGTCAGCCTGACACCCCAAGGTCACTGGGGGAGTGGGCAGCTGAAGGGCAAGTTTATGTCAACAAAGGCAAGTTTATTGCAATAGCAGGGATCAGGGTCCTGTTTACCACCAGATGTTATCAGCTAAAATCAATTTGGTTTTCCCCCCTGAGGTGTCCCTCGTGGGTGTGAATGCCCCAGGTATGTGTGAATTGTCAGAGTCCAGCAGTTTCCTAACTCCAGGCCCAGCCAGGGAGGTCAATTCCCAAGCAAATGGACACCTCCTCACCTCAAGCCTCTCAAATCCCTCGGTCTAGATGCTCATGAGGGGTAATCCTGCTCAGCTACTTAAAACTATTCTGGACTTTGGTGTTAAAAAGCACCTGGGTTCCATTTTCTCACTCTACCTCAACTTTCAAAGAGCCACTTCAAGTCCCCCGGCCTCAGTTTCCTCGTGTGTAAAATGGGACTGCATACATGTTTAAAGAGCAGGGCTGTAGATGCAGGCTCAAGGAAATGACTGGCGGGCCCCGCCAGGCAAGGCAGATAGAGCAGAGTTGAACAGCTGTATGTTGGTGGTTAAAGGTGAGGGCTCTGGAACCAGGCCACTTGGGTTGGAATCCAAGCTCTGCTGAGCGACCTTTGACGAGTGGCTTAACTTCTCTGGGTTCTGTTTTCCTCATCTATAATATGGAGACGTCCATGTGTAGAGTTGTCTCTTGCGTATGTTGGATGAGGGTGTTTGCTATGACCAGTGTGTTCCCTTGGAAAAACTCTGTTAGCCTTTGCCCTGCTTCACTTTGTACTCCAAGGCCAAACTTGCCTGTAACTCCAGGTATCTCCTGACTTCCTACTTTTACATTCCAGTCCCCTATGATGAAAAGAACATCTATTTTTGGTGTTAGTTCTAGAAGGAGATAACAATAGCGAATGTCTCAGAGGACAGATGTGAGGATTAGCTGAGCGGTTGTCGATAACGCCCTCAGAGCAGTACCGAGTATAGAGAAAGTGTTTGGAAAATATTATTTCTCTCTGCCTTTAGTTCTGGCTGACTCCTCCCCATCACTCCACCTGGGCCACCACCTCCTTCAGACAGCAGCTGACAGGTGTTGTGGGCTGAGGGCCTTTCCCAAGGATGTCATCAGGCAGGCAGCCTGGGGGTAAGGAGGAGCTAGGCAGGGCAGGGCAGAGCAATGATTTCTCCCAGGCTGAGCCACATCCTGCCAGGCACATCAGGTGACCTGAAGTCTAGACAACCTGGAAGCCCCTGCCCCATTCTGCCTGCATCCAAGGAACCCGTTTTGCAGGCAAAGAAAATTAAAGGCACCGGTCTACCTGGTTCCTCTCCTCCCACTTTAGGAAAGGAAAACCGAGGGTGAGCTTGCCCATGAGGGGGTGCTGGCACCTCCCTGCCCTGCTCTGGCTTGATTCCAGGTCTAAGCACCCGCACGACTTTAACAGGGATTGGGTTTTCCTGGGGACAAGCCCTGATTTGCAGGCTCTGAGGGTGAAAGCCCTGCCGAGTGTCCTCCCGGGGCAGGAAGCCCTGGACCCACACCACACCCACCTGTCCCCACTCCACCTCTCACACTGAGTCAAGCCCACAACTCCAAGTCTCAGCAGACAGGGGAGGGGAGGCACTAGACTGACCTCTGACCAAGTTCAAAGGGCAGGAGTTTTAAGACTTGCCCTGAAACGGCAAAAAAATCAACAGTGTCTATTCAAGCTGCCACATAGAGAGGGGTTACATAGCGCAGTGGACAAAGCCCATGGTTAACCTTTGCTCACTCTCTCCAGGGGTAAGGACTGAGATTTATTTATATACTTTAGGTGCCAACGGCTGTTGTAAAAAAAAGTTTACGGATATTAATTTTCAGGAGAAATGGGTATATCGGCTCTTTTACGGAAGAGGTAACCAAGGCTCAGAGAAGTTAAGTAACTTTCCCAAGGTCACACAGCTCACCAATGGCACAGCCAGGATTTGAACCCAGCCCTGAATGCCCTGGGTTCTGCATTCTGGTATTAAACCCTACTCCCTCTCTAATTTTGAGGTTTCATCACCAGAGAGATCCATCGGAGTCACTTGAGGAGCTTTTTCAAAATGTAGATCTCACAGGCCCCTTCTTCCCCAGACCAGTTAAATTCAAGGGTTTGACAGGTCTCCAGATGGGCACGCTTGGGGGTGCCAGCCAAGAGGGGACACACAGAATGGCTTGAATAGACACTACGGGTCTCAGGGCTTTGTTGGCGGGTTAGCGATGAGCGATGTGGCCAGAAGAGGGCGCCGGTCTCCAGGAAATCACGCGCGGAGGGGGCGCTGCGTGGGCAGAGCCTGGGAGGCCGGCAGGGAGCTGTGATGAGTCAGTTTCCTGCAGAGCGCTCCCCGCCCGCCAAAACTTCGCTTCCACTCCCGCTGCACGTCACCCTGGGCTGGGGAGGGGGGTGGGAGGGGGCTCGGGGGCCGCGAACACGTCACGCTGAGCCAGTCAGGCTTCCGAAACGCCCGCCACTGTTGGGAAACGGCGCGCTCTCGCGCAGCCTCTTGTGAAACACACTAGCGCGAGCGCACACACACACCCGCGCGCGCACACACAGCTCGCACGCACAGGCGCGCCGAGATCTGGTCCCTCCACCTTATCTCCACGCCCAAAGCGAGGGATGAGTCAGATCCCTGAAAAATAAAAATAGACGGGAGCAACGAAAACAAAACCGCTCGAAAGTCCTCCCCGAAACGCAACGTGGAGGAAAAGGAAGGAGGGAGGGAGCTGCCCGGGCGCCCTAAAGCACCAAACCCAGTTCCAGGATTCTTGTCCCTACGGGGAGAGCGCAAGTGTCCCCCGAGGGCCCCAGACCAGGCGGACAAGGCGGACGCACCGCAGTCCGCGCTGGGCGGTGGCGTCCGAAGGGCGAATCGCCCTCCTGCTCTGCTCAGCCCTGTCGCCCTTGGAGAGGGAATTCCGGACCGGGTTGGGGCCGCCTGGAGCGCCCGAAAGCAGGTGACGGAGGCCCGGAGCAGCGACGCACCCCGAAGCCCCATCTCTCAAACACAGGACCTCTCCTTTCCTTCCCTTCCCCCACCGCCCCCGTCGGGGACTGGATGCCCCACCGCACCGCAGGGCAGAGCTCGGCTCCCGACCCCGAGTCCATCCGGCCGACCCAAGGGCAGGCTGGGCCGCCGTTCTCCCGGCAGAGGTGGGAGAGAGGGTAGGTCCGGCCTCGGGGCTTCCCTAGCTGACAGGCTGGCGCAAGCCCACCCAGCAGCGCCCGGCCCCGACTCCGGGTCCCAGAGAGCGCGCCTCGGGGCGGGGACCGGACACCCGGTCTGGGACCTCCTAGTGTCCCGGTTTCCCTGGGAACACTCTGTGCCAGCCAAATAGGTCACTGTGCTGATGGTGGCGGCGCGGGGGGACAGAGACCGTGGAGAGGCAGGGAAGGGACTTCTGGCGGAGCCACAGTCTCCCAGCCCTGGCGGAGTTCTGATGTCACCCAGCTCGTTCCCCGGGGTCTTCTTGTCACCGTGAGTCACCTCCCAGCTTACTCTTAAGGAACGTGTCCCGACACGTTCCCAAGGGCCCAGGACACAGCCGGCGCTGACCTCAGCGCCCGGTCTGTCGGCGGCTGCGGCAGCCTTGGGGACTCCGACCTCGGTTCTGGGCCGAAACGGCACCGATCGGATCTGAGAACCGATAGATCCCAGATGAACCTGTTCGGCTTGGCTTTCCCCGCCCCTCCCGGAGCCCTGCGCGGACCGGGCTTCGTCCCCACGCAGCGAGCGCGCCGAGCCTGGGGCCCTGGGCGCACCCTCGGCCGGGTCCACGCCTTCCCTCGCCCCGGAGGAGTTTCCAGGGGAGGGATCGCAGAGGGGAGATCCCTGGTACTTGGGCGCCTTCTCCGCGCCCGGAGCCTCCGACGCATCCCGGGCCCTGTCCCCACACGCGCACTCGCAGACCTTGGTGTGCCCCAAACCGAGACGCGCGCAGGGCCCCGCGCGCCATTCACCTGTGAACACAGGACACACGCGCGCCCCGCGGACACACACCCCCGGAGGGGCACCAGCAAACACGCGGACTCGCTCGGCTCGGCTCGGGAGCCTCAGCTCGGGATCCGCTCTGGCCCGCCCCGACTGCCTCACCTCTTCTGGGGGTCTCGAGATGGCTCCGTGAATCTGCGCGCAGCGCCGGGCCTCCCAACCTCGGTCTCCAGCCGCTGCTCACACCTCAGCTGGCGCCGCCGGGCGCCCGGCGTCGGGCTTATAAAGAGGCTGGAGGCGGGCCCGGCCGCTCCGCCCACAGCGGCGCTTCTGCTCCGGCGGCTCCCCGGGGACTCCGCTGCCAACCTCACAGGCTGCAGGAGGGCGCTTCCCTCCTTCCCACTCCCCGCGCCTGGGCTTGTGAACTTGACATATTTCCGCACGAACTGAGTCCCAATTGTTTGGGTTTTTTTTTTTTTCCGGGGGGGGGGGGGGGGGGGGGGTCGGGGACGCGTTACTGGGACCGGATGGACTAGACCTCTCTCTGACCCACCACCGACTGACTCTGGGCAAGGATTTACCCAGAACAGCTGAATAAACCACGAGGAGTGACATTAATAAAGCAAAAGAAAATCCTTATATATTTTTTAAGAACACTTCACTTTGCAATTTCCAGAAAAGCCCCACTGTACCACCATGGGTCCCTCACCACACCACCTCTCCCCATGACCTGAGGCACCCAGAGATCTCACCAAAGCATTCTTGGAGGCCAGACAGATTCAATTCCCTTTATTTCACAGAAGAGGATTCAATTCCCCAAATTTCACAGAAGAGGAAACCGACGGAAGCCCACAGAACTAAAGAGGTGAGAAGTTATCTGTCAAATGCTCCAGGGAAGGATGCAATTGGGGACACTGCTAAGAAAGGGCTAACCTGGTCTCCAGGGGAAACAGGACACTGAACTAAGCTTCCCACCCCCTCCTCCTCACCGCCTAAATCCACCTCCTGTCTCACCTTAGCAGAAGAAAGCTCTGTGATTGTTGTGGATTTGTGGACTGGGAAGGGGAGAAGGATTGGGTGGGTGAGTTATCTCCTGGGTAATCCCCACCCACCACAGACACTGCTAGAAAGGGAGGCTCAAAGCTCAGGGGCCTAACTCAGGGGATACAGCAAATCAGTGGAGATGGTTAGAACACAGACCTTTTGCTTCACATCCAGAGCTCTCTGCTTATTGCCCTCTCTGTTTCAGTGGCTTTAGAATGCAAGACATGCCCACCACCCATCATTTCCAGGCAATACACTGAGGTGACACCGATGAAAGCAATTCTAGAAAGGCCAACCAGTGCTTCCAACAGATGC
Organism: Antilocapra americana; assembly: GCA_007570785.1. Taxonomy (NCBI): domain Eukaryota; kingdom Metazoa; phylum Chordata; class Mammalia; order Artiodactyla; family Antilocapridae; genus Antilocapra; species Antilocapra americana. The sequence continues at coordinate 14,151,433 of ML661332.1, forward strand.
AAAAGCAAGTGAGGTGCCCTGCTGCTCCCCATCCCCACTTGTACCCCACCTTTGCTTCCTTCCTTCATCTGAAACATTTTCAATTTCTGCTTGTAAAAAAACTGCAGAGACCAAAGTGTTAATCTGAACAGAAATCGACTAAAACATAGAATGCAGGCTGGAAGCAGCTACAGTTACTGACATCTAGGGCTGTTCGGCGTCTGCAAATCTCTGCCCAGACATGCCCAGTCTTCTTTCCCCAAAGCAGCTGACCTCAGGGAGGACAGTCCTGCTTCTCCTCTACTGCTGGGACAGGAGCCCAGGGAGGAGTGGGAGGACACTACCAGACCCCCTTGCCTGCCTGATATTGGAGGCAGGCCAGAATTGTAGGTGGACTTCGGAAGAATCTCAAACAGGCCCAGACCCCAGGACCAGCCCTCTCCTTTCCCTCCTCCCTACCTCCAAAATACCCATACCCATACCACCCAAAGGCTGGATTGTCAAATGTCCAGCACAGGATGGGATATACTCCTACTGCCTCGAATCCCCTTGGCTTTCAGACATTGTAAATAAACTTGCCATTGTCTGTTTACTTTGGGGGAAAAAAAATTTAATGATGGCTTGTATTGAATCAGTTAAAGTTTTATGGTCCTGGGCTTCACAATGAAATAATTCTTTTTGTTGTTTTTTTGGGAAGTGATTTTTTATTTTTATAATTTTTAACTCACCACCACCACCACAACAGAACTCAACAAATATTTATTAAGCACCTACTGGTGTCTAGTACTGTTCAGCACTTAAAAAAAAAAGTTTCCAAGCATTCACTCGAATGTGTAGCCAGGTTTGCTCTTAAGAGAGGGCTTCTGCCCTAAAGAGGCAAAGAAGCAGGTTGATAAAAGCCACACTCAAGATCCAAGTCCCAAAATACACACACACACACACACACACACACACACACACAGAGGCATGCAGGTACACGGTAGATCCCAGACCAGTCCCAAGGGGTCTGCGACAAATCACATATTCTGGTCAGAGAAATGCAGACCAAGGTCTCACTGGGATCTCTTGGGGTCTCCTCTTGTCTAAAACCCCACTCTTGTCTAAAAGGAGGCAGCCCCAAAACCCACCATCTTCTTCTGTGCCAGGGCTCAACATGTTAGGGCATGTTCCTGAAGGCCTGAAGCTAGTCGGGCCTGCTCCCCGATGCCCAGTTCTGCTCCCAAGGAAACAGACGACTTAGGGATGTAAAGAGATTCAGCCTGAGGAACGAGAGGACCCAGATTAGCACCATTTGGGAGGGAATTGATGATGGAAAGGAAAGTTAGAAAAGCTCTAGCCCAAAGAAGGATGTGAGGAAAGCTCAATGGTGGCCACGGGAGGTACCCAGGAAGGGAGGGGAAGTGCTAGGAACAATGTCACTATTTCTCAGAAAAGGTCTGGGGAGTCCCTAACAGGGGCAGAGAGCTTTCAGAGGAATTCACCTCCTCACAGACTCCCAAGAAGTGAGACCCCAGAGAAGAGGCAGAACAGAGACATTATTATAGTATTGAGCAGAAGTCCCACTTGCTTTTTTTTTTCCAAAGAAGAATAAGATTGGGAGCTCCTCCCACCCCACCTCATGAACTTCCAGGGGCTTTACCCAGCCATTGCAAAAATCAGGACTGAACAAAGGGTGAGGCAGAGGAATTTGTGACAGAATTCATGCCACAAAAATATTTCCAGCTTCCCTAAGCTAAAGATTTCATCTTATCTAAGTCCAAATTTCACCATTAGAAATTCATTTCTTTGGCATGAAGTTCTGCTCTTCATTAAATAAAATCATATAAGCAAAATGCTTAGCATAGGAATCAGTGGGGATATTGAATGCACAAGTCCTGCAGAGGGTTCTGGGTGGCATAGCACAGTATGAATGAGTTGATCAGATCATTTAGGGACTAGAAGGTGGTGAGGAAATGCTGTGAACACAGGCCACCTGAGGAACGAAGGGCTATCTGTGCCTTTGAACATATTGTTCACTCTTCCTGGAATGAGTGTCCCTGACCAATATGCCCCACCTCCACTTCTTTCTCTACCTATTGAACTCCTATTGATCCTTCATGACCCACCCTACGTGACCCCTTGGGGTAAGACTTTCTTTCTCTGGCTCTCAAAGTTCCTGGTAAGCAGTCCACTCCACTGTGCTTTGCTGGTTCATGTGCCTACTGCATTCTCTGAGCTGGGAACCTAGAGGGGATGAGCCTATATTTTATTCATCTTTGTACCCTCAAGGCCTAGCAGCCTCAACCACAGCTCAGTGAATATTTATAGAAGAGCTATTTTTGGCCTGCCCTCTGAGGTTATGCTTCAGTGCCCACTGCTTCTGAGCCCTCTTTTATTTCATTCATCTATTTACTCATTTATTCATTAAAAATAGTATAATCAATATTCACTGTTCAACCCATGGATTAGAGTATTACAAATCATTGCTATTAATACCTTCCTGTGACTTCCTCTCCTATGCTGACCCCTTCCCCACCCCAAAGTAAACACTATCTTGAATTTTATGTTCAACTGTCCTTTGTTTTCAATAGTTTTATTACATGTGACTGGAATAGTAATGCTCTTCCATTTTTCTATGGAAAGACTGTAATTTAGGCAGGGTAATGTGACTAGTTCTAGCCCATGAGATGTGAACCTAGGTGACATTTGTATCTTTAGAGCTGAGGTCAAGTGAAATTCTCCAGCCTTTCTGTCCTCCATGGCTGTGGCAAAAGTAAGGTCTCATGTCCCAGATGGTGCCATCTCAGGATGGTAGATCTTCCATCAGCCTAAATTCCTAAGTGGCTGGCTGTGTAGGGCCAAGCACTCCACCAGCTTGTGTAAGATATATATGTGACTGGACTTTCCTGGTGGTCCAGTGATTATGGGTTGATCCCTGGTCAGGGAACTAAGATCCCACACGCCATGGAACGACTAAGCCCGTGCACCTCAACGAAAGAGCCCATGGGACACAATGAAGACTCCGCGTGCAGCAACTAAGACCCAGTGCAGCCAAATAAATAAATACGTATTTTTAAATATATGTATGTGAGGAAGAAATAATCCATTGTTATATGAAACCACTGAGATGTGAAGCTTATCTGTTCCTGCAGCGTAACTTACCTGCGATTTATCCATATGGCTATGGGTGGTTGTGGCTGTGCAAGTCTGCGGGAAACAAAGTATAGCTCTGGTTAGTCACACTCTTTTGCAGTTGGATCTGTCTGGCTTTATGACTCTTTCAGCCGATAGAATGGGTTATTCTGTGCCTATTCTAGGCCTAAGCCTCAAGAAGATCCAGCAACTTCTGCTTTTGCGTTCTTGGGGACATTGAGACTCCACCTGAGCCATCTGATTACTCTGAGACCACCAGGCTGAGAGAAGTCACGTGGAGGCCACGTGCAAGATAAGAAGGCTACTTCTACACACACACACACACACACACACACACTGGCTCCAGCTGATCTCCTAGCTAACAGCCAGCATCAACAGGCCAACCACATGAGTAACCATCTTAAAGAGTTGATCTTGGGCTTCCCTGGTGGCTCAGTGGTAAAGATTCTGCCTGCCAATTCAAGGGACATGGGTTCAATCCCTGATCCAGGAAGATCCTGAATAACACGGAGCAACTAAGTTCGAACACCTGTGCTCCGGAGCCCGGAAGCTGCAGCTACTGAGCCAGTGTGTCGCAACTACTGAAGCTAGCAAGCCCTGGAGCCTGTGTTCTGCAACAAGAGAAGCCCCTGCAGTAAGAAGCCCACGCACCACAATGAAGAATAGCCCTTGATCATTGCAACTACAGAAAAGCCCACACAGTATCAAAGACCCAGTACAGCCAAAATAAATATTAATTAATTAAAACATTGATTTTTCATCCTCAGTTAATCTTCCCCAGTTGAAGTCACATGGAGTAGAGACAAGCCATCCCCAATAAGCCTCTGCCTAAATTGTAGAATTGTGAGCAAATCAATGATTGTGGTTGCCACTATGTTTTAATATGGCCTGTTATTCAGCAATATGTTATTAAAACAGGCCTCAATCATTTTCACTGTTATTTCACGTCCAGCCATCCCCATCTCCTGTCAACAGGCACTTGGGTTATTTCTAATTTTGTGTTATTATGCATAGGGCTGCTATAATTATTCCTACCCATGTCTTTGGGCCACATGTGCAAGTTATTCTTCGATATACACCCAGGAGAATTGCCCCCACAATCTTCCTGTCAGGAGAAAAAATGATTAATGAAGCACCTGGCTTTGGCGTTTGGACTTGTCTGTGTCTTTCAGGATTACTAGAAAAAGTCTAAAGCATTGAACACATGTTTGGGATCATCACTGCTTGCATTTTTGCGGAAGAATAAAAAAGGAATCCAAAGGAATGAAGCACTAATGGTGGAATTTCAGATATTGGACACCTGTCAATAAACATTTGGTGGCAAGAGGAACTACCCATAGACACTGAGTTCAGTCCTCGGAGGTGGCCTTCAAAGCCATCAGATCCTTTAGCCTGGAATAGCTTTCTGAATGATCCCCCACACGTAGGAATCAGGCATGCTTTGGTGTTTTCTTTCCTAACAAATTATTTTTAAGCCCCTCCCAAGAAAAAGCCCCAGCACACATCAAAGTTCTGAGGACCTTGGGTTTGGGTCCTCCGATTGCATAATCAGATCCATTATGTGACCCCACAGCATCCTCACCTTCCCCACTTTCCACCCAGGATATGTGCTTTAGACTCATATTACAGACGGGGAAATGGAGGGCCCAAGAGGTGCTGGCTCGGCTGAGATGACACAGACAGAGATTTCGGCAGACCCAGGGCTCTGGTTGTGGGCCCTCCCTCTCTGCTCCCCCCTCCTATCAGCTGTCTGTCCTTATCTTTGCTCCCCTAGGATGGCCGCTGAGTGTCACAGTAGTCAAAATGCTACCAGGGCCACTGTGGAATGTTAACAGCTGCAAACCCAATCCCCATCTGCTGATGGCCCCAAGTTCAGAGCTAAGGGGAAATGATGCCTCCCTCTCCCCACCCTCAGTGGTTTTTAACAACCCTACACCTGCTGTGAGGGATGATTACCAAAGTCTCCTTTTGGGTACAAGCAAGAGGCTCAGTGCTGGACCGAGGAAGAAAAGTGGGAGTGTGTGTTAGGATGATACTGTATTGTGCTGTGCTTAGTTGCTCGGTTGTGTCTGATTCTGCAGCTCCACAGACTGTAGCCCGCCAGGCTCCTCTGTCCATGGGACTCTCCAGGCAAAATACTGGAGTGGGTTGCCATGCCCTCCTCCCGGGGATCTTCCTGACCCAGGAATAGAACCAGGGTCTCCTGTATTGCAGGCGGATTCTTTACCAGCTGAGCTACAAGGGAAGCCCAAGGTGACACTAGCCATTGTAATAAAAGAACTCTCAAATTCCAATGACAACCCAACAGTTTGTCTCACTCACATAATGAATACAGTTGAGTTGCTCTGGTTGGCAAGTAGTTGACCTCCAGGTGTAACGATGATTCAGGGACTCAGGCCCTTTCCATCCTGCAGCTTGACCACGCTCTACGGCATCAGGATCTCTGCTTCCAGCTGGAGGAAGAAGAACGACACAGAGAAGGTAAATGCCTTTCTTCACACCTGGTTCAGAAGTAACACCTATCATTTCCTACCCACGCTGAATTGGTAAGAACTTGTCATGTGGTCCCACTTAGATGCAAGGGTTTGTGTAGTCCCTGGGTGGGGGTACAGATCTATGATGAACTGCTAGCCTTCTCTGCCACAGCAGAGGATCAAGGCAGATCAGAACCCCTTCCTCTTCCCACTCCCTTCCCACAAGAAAGGTTTTTCCTGCTGAGTTTCTGGACCTGACCACCAGAACAGGAACACCTCTGAGCTGCATGACCTGGGACCGCAAATCTTCATCTATAAAACCTGTACTTTTTAAAATTTTTATTTTTTAACTTAGCCTTGCCACGAGGCACGTGGAATCTCAGTTCCCCAACCAGGAATCAAATGCCCTGCATTTCAATGCCTCTGCATTGGAAGCACAGCGTCCCAACCACTGGACCTTCAGGGAAGTTCGAAAATGGGTACTTTCAGATCCATGATCTTACAATCTTTGTGAGAGGTTGAAAAAAAATAAAAACAGGTAGACACGATGCTCCTCACTTCCCAGAGGAAGAAACCAGGACACAAAGAGACAGTGTGACTTGCATAAAGTCACACAGCAGGACCCAATTTCCCCCTTCTGGTACACAGGTTTGTTTTTTGTTTTGTTTTGACTAGACAACATCAAAGTCTGCTGAGAAATCACTGGGTTGAAATGCAGGAAAATTCCCTACTCAGCAAATCCATCTGAAAATCTCGGGGGGACCTAGGAAGATTACTAAGAAAAAGCCTTTTATGGCCTGAAATGCAAGTAGTTTTTTAAAAAAATATTCATTATTTATTTATTTGGCTGCATCAGGTCTTGGTTGCGGCTCATGGGATCTATGCTGCAGCACAAAGCCTTCTCTAACTGAGGTGCACAGGCTTAGTTGCCCTGTGGCATGTGGGATCCCGGTTCCCCAAGCAGGGATCAAACCAGCATCCTCTGCATTGGAAGAAAAGTTCATAACTACTGGACCCTTGATAGGACCCAGCCGGGACTTGGTAGGGGAGAGGGGGCCTGCTGTGGTGAGACTTAAGGGAAGGCCCACTCCTCCTTTACCACTTTGCAGATACCCTCCTTTAGACCATCCTCCCTCCAGCTCAGGGATTCTCAACATAGGGAATGGGAGAAAAGGGAAATCCCTTTTGAAAAATATTCACATCCTACAAGTACACGGAATCTCTCTGGAAGAAGATACAAGAAACAATGAGCGTGGCTGCCTCTGGGGAGAGAGGCAGATTTGTCGTGTTTCCTACCTCCATGGGCACCATTAGCACTATCTGAGTCTGTGTGGACAGCGCCCCCTGGAGTTGTGCTGTGTACGACCCTGAATGCAAAATAGGCTTATTCCTCATAATATATTCTTAATAGCTAACTCTATTTAAAATAATAATTTAACACAATTAAGAACCTATTTCCAGGACTTCCCTGGTGGTCCAGTGGTTAAGAATCAACCTTCAAAAGCCTGGGCCGAAGGTTCTGATCTCTGGTCAGGAACTAAGATCCCACTTAACCTAAGCCTGTACTGCGACAAAGATACCATATGCGGAAACGAAGACCTCCTTGCAGCCAAAAATAAATAAGTCAATATTCTTTTAAAAACTTATTTCCAATTTCTGGCCGTTTCTGAACCTACTGAATTAAAATTGTGTGAGGGACAACCAGCTACACAAGGATACAGGGGTTTGAAAAACCTCCGCAGGAACTGAAACCTCCCAGCACCCCCAGCCTCACAGCTTTGGGAACCCTGACTTAGTCTATCTGCACAAGGGCCCCTTTCTTACCTCTAGAAGTTCTCAGCAGCACTTCCATCTCAGCTGAGAATCAGAGAACTGGGAATAGTTTCTGTCACTAAGTGGGGATGGGGGAATAGGCTGAAGGGGCGGGGGGGTGAGAGCTCAAGGCTTAGTGAGCAAGCCAGGTTTGCCCCCCAGGGCAATCGGGCCCCCAGACGCCCGCAGCTCCGACCCACTCGGGCTGTTCCCGCCCCGCCCCCACCCCAGTATATCGCATCAGCATCTTTGGCCGGCACAGCCCCGGCTCGGCCTTGCCCGGGCTTGCCTTTTGTTGCATCATCTTCTGGCCTTGCCGGCTGCCAGGGGAGCAGGCCGCCCACTCACCGCTGGATAAAACCAGCTAATTATATCACCGGGAGACCCAAGGCGGGAGCACGTGGGTATTTTCAGCTGACCCAGCCTGTTTCTACTTGTTTTGCACGATTGTTCTTCTTCTTTCAAAATAATAATAACTACCAACCAGGAAAAAAAAATCGCCTGGGGCTGTGGAGCGTGCTCCTGAAGCTACAGCCAGGGTCCACCTGCTACTCCAGGAGAGACCTTCTCAGCACTCAGCTCAGAAAAGGACAATCAAGCCTCTTGATTCTCAAATCAGGGCTCGACAGACAAACAGCTCTGAGAACAGGATACACTGGAATCAGCAGAATCAGGAAGACAAATATTTCTCTGACAGCATCAATAACATCCTGAAATTCCCTGGTGGCTCAGATGGTAAAGAATAACAGCAGCATAGTAATTCATCTTCTCAAAATTTTTAAAAATTCTATTTATAGTTTAGTCAAAAGTAGAGAGTTTTGTTTTCCCATGAATTCCTATATTTATTTTATGAGGAGTTAGTACAGTCCAAAGATACAAAATTATATGCAGTGAAAATTCCCTCCTAACCCTGCCCTCCAGCCATCCATTTCCTTTCCAGAGGCTGCGGCTGGTTGTATCTCCTTCGAGGGATAGTGTGTGAACATCCTGGACTTCCCTGGTGGCTCAGGTAGTGAAGAATCTGCCTATAATGCAGGAGACCCAGGTTCGATCCCTGGGTCAGGAAGATCCCCTGGAGAAGGGCATGGCTACCCCTCCAGTATTCTTGTCTGGAGTCCAGACAGAGGAGCCTGGTGGGCTGCAGTCCAGTGAGACACTCTCACTTTCATGAGCATCCAGGTCTACAGTCTTTCACCCAAAACATTTGGGGACAAATGGGTTTCAAGATGCAGAACTTGTAGGATTTTAGACAAGTAATGAGGTACATGTACCATGTATTTTGTGACACTTTCCCTCCATGGGAGGGTCCATCTAGGCCTTTGTCCCAATTTTAACATTGTAAGTTCCACGTCCAAGGAATCCCTCAGTCCCAGGCAAGCAGGATGATGGGTTACCTTAGGTCTGAGGTATAACGTATTCACACTAACCGGGATAAATAACAGCTACAAACGGCTCACATCCTTTCAGCTCTGGTTTTGCTACCAATAAATTTGCCACAAACTGAAGGGAAAAAACCCTTGGTCTTGTTAGCTTTTTGAATTTTGAAATTGTGGATAAGGGGTTGTGAACCTGTCAGCAAAAATGCATATATTCTTTTCACCCACCCAAATGGAAACATAGTGTTGGACTCGCTGCTTTTTTTTTTTTTGGCTGTTTTATCTTAGCGCTGTCCCACACCAGTGCAGAAAATACCTCCTGTTCCTTTGTACTGCTGCATAATACTCCGTCGCATGGATGAACATTTAAGCTGTTTCTGTCCAGTCTTTTGCTGTCATAAACACACATAGTTTTAGGTGTAGCTAACTACATGGAGGGGGCTGGGAGCAGAGGAGGAGTCAGATCTTCATTCCTACTGCTTATTTGTGACTGCAGGGTTAAGCCCAAGCCTGCTCAGAAGTTGAGGGAGAGCCAACAAAACTTGCTGAGGTCTCCCAGATCTCTTGTACCTGTTCAACCCCATACATCATGGAAAGTCAGTCACAGTAAGAATGGTTTTCCAAGCAAGAAAACAAACCTACTGTTTATATTCAGACCTACTGTCTTAGGGTTCTCCAAAGAAACAGAACCAATTGTTCATTTTTTCTCTGTATATACATATATATAGAAAGAGCGCTCACAGTCACAGAAGAGATAAAGCTGGGGTACATAAAACAACCCCAGAGAGTATGAAGTGTCTTGTGTGGGATAAACTGGGAGTTCTGAGCACCACCTGAAAAAGTCCCTTCAAATATAGTCCAGAAGGGGCTTCCCTGGTGGCTTAGCAGACAAGAATCCGCCTGCCAGTGCTGTGAATATGGGATCCATCCCTGGTCCTGGAAGATCCCACATGCCTCAGGAAAACTGAGCCCGTTCACCACAACTACTGAGCCTGTATTCTAGAGCCCACGAGCTGCAACTACTGAAGCCCACATGCCTAGAGCCCTTGTTGCTCTGCAACAAGAGAAACCACAGCAGTGAGAAGACAACGCACTACAACAGAGTAGCCCCCACACTTGGCAACTGGAGACGGGCCACGCATAGCAGCAAAGACCCAGTGAGGCCATAAATAAATAAATAAATCATATATATATATATATATATATATGCATACATATGTTATATATCTATATATGTATAATCCAGAAGGCCAGAGAGATGCTGGGAGTTCCTGCCAAACATTGAGACAAGCAGGCTTCCCCACTGGTCAATTTCACTGTCTTTAAATAAAAACCCGAATCTTTAATAAAATGAGTCAGAACAGCAGTATTAATAAAGCCTAAATGTAAGAACACAAGCTCTCAATAAAGAATTCAGGTACGTTAGGGCTCCTTTCTCCCTGACCTGGGACCATTCATCGATTTCATCCTGGTTAAGTCTCCAGATTTAAAACATTTCCCAACTAGACTTGTAATCATGTTTCTTTTTTTTTTAAATTTTTTTTATTATTTTTATTTTTGTTATTGTTTTTGCCATACAATGTCATGATATCACCATGGGTTTACATATGCTCCCCCTCCAGAACCCCCCGTAATCATGTTTCTAAACTGCCAACCACCGTGGGATCTCAGAGGTTTCCTGTTCCACATAGATTCAAAAGGCCTTCCAGCTTCTCCTATCTGCCAAGGGCTTTGCTCCACCCCAGGATGGAACCATTTTTCTTGAGACTAAAACAGTACAAGACTATATTCATTCATTCATTCATTCATTCATTCATTCATGACATTACCAGCCCAAATGATGATATGTAGAGGTTATGGCTGCAAAAGGGATCACAAAATACTGTGCACCAGTAACAAAGGAAAACAGGCTTACATGGATGAAAATGCTACCCAGGTAGGTCTCTGTGACCAGACCCAGTTAAAGAAAGGGACTGGATTTCAGCAGATGGGAACTTGAAAGTCTGAATCAGGAACCCGCTTCCTAAAACCAAGGGAGGATCCAGGTGGGGCTTAAATTTATGCAATGATAGAAGTCTTTTATAATAAAAAAAAAAAGTCACAGCTATAAATATAGTACTGCCAGGGCCCTTCCCATGCAAATAAAAGTCGTGGAAACCTGCCTTCATTAGCTTACCATAAACCCACGCTTTGTGTGGCTAAAATAGGATCAGGGAGGAGGTAGCGTATTGGCAAGGAGCAGCACCTGGGGCCACCGTTTAAAGGACCAGAATGAGCTGGGCTGGAGGAGAATGTGGGAGAGGCGAGAGAGAATGCATAGGGCCATCCTGCTATGCCCAGAGTGGCTTGTCTCGTGCACCCTGGACACCCCCCCTGCTGGCTCTACACAGGGTGCTCTCATGGATGATGCCCTAATCCCTGCCTCCCCCAACAGTAATAATATGATAATAATAGTAATAGTAATAATCAGTATTACAGAGGCTCACACTCACTGAGCACTATCTTTGTGCCACGTGCTATTCTCAGTACTTTGTCCATAGTCACTTGGTGAGTTTTCGTAACAACGCTATGAATGAGATGCCACTGTTTTCATCCCCATTTTAAAGATTGGGAAACTTGAAGTAGAGACAGGGATTAACTCATTTGCTCTAGACAGACAGGGACAGAACAAGGATTTGAACCCAGACAGGCTGGCTCCAGAGGTAAAGCTCTTAACCACTAATAACAATAACAGCTAACACGTAGGTCGTGATTACCCTGTGTCAGCTGCTCTTCTAAGTGATCACATGTATCAGCTCAAGTAATCCTTACAGGTACTATTATTATCCCCATTTTACAGATGAGGCAACCAAAACACAGCAAGGTCAAGCCATTTGCCCAGGTCACACAGCAGGGAAGCTGCATCAGAGGGACTTGAACCCAGGCAGTCAGGTTGCAGTGACCACATTCTCGTGCCCTGAACTGTCCCCTTGTGCCATGACTGGATTTAAGGGTGATCTGAGAGCAGTGGCCATGGCTTACGTTTCTCTGCATCAGTGTGGTGCACTACAGTGTGGTGCGATGCTGTAGAATCTAATAAGTACTCAGCAAATAGTCAATGAATTTTTCTGTAAAAATAACCCTTCCTGATTTATACAAAAATTGTATTTCAAGTCTATTGTAGAAAATCTGAAAAGTACAGAAAGGCTCCAGGAAAAAATGCAAGTCATCCTCATGCAGCGCAGACAACCATGTTAAGTCCAAACTCTGGGTCCCAAGCCCCTGAAGAGACCAAGTCCACACAGCAATGCAAAACCATAAAGGGGTTTATTGCTCGCCGGGCTAGGGCGCAAGTCTCATCCACAAAGTGGAATCCGACAAGAGCCCCGCGCTCCAGATCACAGTTGCTTTTATACAGGCAGTTCTTTGTTACAGCGCTGGCAGTCAATGTTTGGTCAGTTTAAACTGCGCATCTTCCCTGGATGGTCCATCTCTTGGCGTGCGCGGGACTTTCCTGGCTTGTGGGGGTGTATGAGGTGAGGGTGGCGGGAGGTGTGAGGATGGGGGAGGTCCCCGGAACTAGGGCCCGCTGTATCTCACAGCAGCCTGTCAAGGAAGCTGTTTTGGTTACACACCACAACCACAGTTCACATTTTGATGTCTTTCCAGCCAGTGTTACAAAACAAGGATCCCACTCTATGCCCTGTTTTGTAACCTCCTTTTTTTCTCACTTATCAATACATCACAATCTTTCCCACGTCTTCACATTTTCTTCTGCAGCTTCCACAGAGCAATCATTTGTGAATGCTCAAGTGACTTGCTCAGGGTGCTGCCAGCGATGAACCGGAATGTCACCCACAAACTGTCCCTTCCCCAAGGGGCTCCTCGTAAACAGTCCTCTCCCACCAACCTCTCTATCCCCTACATATGCCCACCTTATATACTCGACCCTCTCCTACTTCCTGGCATCTCTAGGCATCTTCCTGCCTTCCTTTTTAGACTCAGGGTCTCTTCCTCAGTTCCTGCCAAGGGTGTGTCCCCATTCAACACCCCTTACCTCTGTTTTCCTATTTTCTCCTCTCCGAGTCACCTTCACCCTTCTCATACCCTCCCTCAGCCACGATCAAACTTTTGCCATCCTGTGTCCCATTCCCACAGAACTTGCTAGAGACGATACAGTTCCATCAACAAGCAGACATTAGGCAACGTCTGTTGCAATGTCCTGAGTGACACAGGAGACGATGCCAGCGAAGATGCTAGAGGCTGCAGTGTGGGAGTCTCTCCCAGGCATTTTAAGCAGGAGTCATCAAGATACAATGCCTTTACCTAAAAGGGGGAGTCTCTCCTGGTGTGTGATTTCCAGCCACCAGGCCAGGTCTGTGAAAGTTATTTTGAGGCAAGGATCTCTTTTGATGTACTTTAAACCCCAACAGGGAGGCGGAGACCTAATCCACCCTGAGGGTGGGGCCGCCTGGGCACTCTGCCCTAATAGGATGGAATGAAGGACTTTTGAAAGTGGTGGCTCAAGACAGGTGGCTTCTTGATTCTAGCCACTGTGTCTCAATCAGGATGGTGGAGTGTGGGGGGGGGGGGGGGTGGAACTGTGCAGACAGCTGGCAGGAGCAGGGACGCCTGAGTGGGATGACCAGGAAGACAGGACTTCTTTCAAACTTGCTCTGCCTGACCTGTGCGACCGCAAGCAGGTGCCTGCGCTTTTGGGCATCTTGGCATAATTAGTCAGTGAATTAATGAAGTCGCCCAGTTGTGTCCGACTCTTTGCGACCCCACGGACTGACTGTAGCCTACCAGGCTCCTCTGTCCATGGGATTTTCCAGGTAAGAATACTGGAATGGGTTGCCATTTCCTTCTCCAGGAGATCTTCCCGACCCAGGGATTGAACCCTGGTCTCCTGCATTGTATTCTAGACAGAGGCTTTGCCGTCTGAGCCACCAGGGAAGTTGGCATAATAGCACCAACCTTTCCTACCTCACCTACCTCACAGTTTTGTGTAAGGATCAAACGAGGTAAGCCCAGTAAAAAGTGTTTTGCCAAGGGTAAACCCCCCAAGTTGGGTGTGCTTAGGACTCTCTCCCTCTTTCCTTTTTTTGGAAGGTGCTGATACCAACTTTATATTTAGGGCATTTCCTCCTTAGCTGCATTCCTTTTGTAGACAGGGGCAGTAGTGGCTGCAAACAGGAGCCACTCCCCAGTCTCTTTAGATCTGGGCCACTGCGGCCCCTTATCTCTTTAACCCCGAAGCAGCCTGATTTTATCACCAGTACTAATTGAAGGTCCAAGCCTGATTCATTTGAACAGTGTGTGGGGTGACTACCATCACGGATTCACCGCTCCCCACCCCTCGCCCCAGTCGAGGCATTTCCTGGGACTTAGGACTTTCGGTGTTAAAATCGGACCAAACCCAAGCACAGGGAGATGGCTGGGCACCACAGGTGTACCGGGGGTTGGGCAGGTCTGGTGTGGGGTGTATACCTGTCCAGCCTGCTGAGGCGTAGCTATGTGTGATTATTCATGTTTGTGCAAACATATAGCGTGGATCTGTTGGTACCTTGGGGTTTTGTGACTGAGTATATGTTGCGGAGTGTGTAACCATGTGATGTGTGAGTGTCTATAAGATGCGTGAATTATGTGCAGGGCTTCTATAGTATGTTGTATTTAATGTGGCATGGGTAATATAAGCACGTGTGTGATAAAGGCGTGTTCTTTTCTGCCAGGATTTAAGTGTATATTTTGTGTCTGGTGTAGTGTGCAATGTATGCGTGTCATTTGGGTTGTGGGGTGTGTGTGTGTGTGTGTGAAATCGAACTCCACGTGGGGTCAAGAACGACTCAAAACACGGTGTTTACAGTCTTCACATGAGGAGGTGGTGCGCTGTGTGTGGTGTGTGTGCTGTGCTTAGTGTGCCACGGGATGCACACAAGTCTTCAGCAAGCAGGGCGAAGGCTGGGTGTACACTGGCAGGTCTGCACCGGGCGTCGGGGTTCAGACGTGCAGTTCCTGTGTAGACGCATTGCACGGTGCTCTGCGCATGCTCCGAGAAGCCGCGCTCTCTTCCACGTACGGCGGTGTGATTCCTGTGTGGACAGAAACCAGAGGGTGTTGTGTGCGGAGGTGTATCAGTGGCGGCTGTTTGGTGTCCGCTGTAGACGTTGTTCGTAATGGGGTGGGCGTTAGGCGGTGGCAGGAAGGCAAGGGCACCGCGGCCACCTCCGCGGTGAGGAGGAGGAGGATGAGGTCCCACTGGCAGACCTCGCCCGGGCCGGACGCGCACTTCCGGGCCGGACTCGCACTTCCGGCCCCGCCTGCGGGGCATTCTGGGAAGCGGGGCTACGCCCTCCACGCAGGCCACGGGGAAGCGGCTGAGGCGGTTGCGAGCGCCGGAGCGGAGCCGTCTTTTCCGTCGCCTGCTGGGGGCTGGGCTTTGAAAGCCGCGTGGAGTCTGTATTGTCCAACTCACCGGCTCCTGCCGAACGCCGTGCCCCGCACGTGTATTTTCTCCTTTAATCCTCACGGCCAGCCTCTGAGGGACCTTCTAATCCCCACCTCACAGGTGAGTTACCTCAGGCTCCGAGAGGGGAAGGAGCCATCCCGGCTTAGGCCCCTGACTCCCCGACTTGCCACGAGAGAATTTATGACGAGAAAAAAGGCCGCGGGAAAATGAAACTCCCCGAATAGGGTGACCCTGCGTTTCCCCCCAAAACCTGTCGAAAGATACCAGAAATCGCTCAGACTTTTCTGAATTTCTTGCACTTACTGGAAAGGAAGGGAATCATGGGTTAGTGCAGTGAAAACAAGATTTGAATAATGGTGGTATTAGATAAGCTTCTATGGTAAAGCATGATATTTCCCAGAGGGTGTACAATTAAATAATGAAGAAGCTAATTGTCCACAGTTATATTTAATACCCGTTGTGGAGTGAAGGATTAACAGTTTTTAAAAAAGTTCCACGTGGTCATTCTTCAAATGTGCTTCCGGTGGCGTCTTCCTCCTCCTCTCCTGCCATATTTTCCTGTGTATTTGATCTGTTAGGCTGAATCATATGAAATTACCTTTTATGTAGATCAAAACTAATTAAATGTTGGCAATTTCATATGTTCAACCTAATGTATTTTGGAAAGCTCTTTTCTTTTTGGGGCGGCTCGGCGGAGGGCTGTGTCGTGCAGGATGTTAGTTCCCAGACGAGGGATCGAACCCACACTGCCTGCAGTGGAAGCAGGGTATCCTAACTACTGGACCACCGAGAATTTCTTGGAAAGCTCTTTTATATTTTGTAAAAATGCAGGGGAATTATTTGCGTTTGATTTGAGTTTCAGAAGCCCTCTGATTTTCACTGATTGGAGCAGCTTATACTTAAATATTATAGCTAGAGGAGTGGCATATGGTATGCTGGAGCTGGTTATCAAAGTGATTGTTAAATATTCAAGGATTTTGCAAGAGAGTTATTAAACCATTGGTAGCTTGAAATTGGCCATGGAGGGAGTATTTACACCATGGAAATTGGCTTCCCTCCTTGCCCTCCTGGGATCCAGTTTAGCAGAACGCTGTTGATTGTTTGATTTATCTTAGGCCAAGTGAAATCAGTTCGGAATCACATAGATCCCCAAACAGAAACTGAGACTGAGGAAAGAGTAGAATGGATGCTGGGGAGGCAACATTGAAAACTTGGCTATGTGCTGTCACAGTTCATAATTAATAGTTCACTTTAGTTAGTGTTAAACTTTTTTTTTTTTTAATACTTATTTATTTGGCTGTGCTCGGTCTTAGTTGCAGCATGTGGGATCTAGTTCCCTGATCAGGGATCAAACCCAGGACCCCTGCACTGGGAACTCAGAGTCTTAGCCACTGGACCACCAGGGAAGTCCCCAGTGTTAAACATTTATCAGCACTATTTGAAGTACTTTGTATGTGTTAACTCAATTGATCCCCACAGCAACCTTATGACATAGATATCATTGCTATCCCTATTTCACAGATGGAGAAACTGAGGCTTAAGAGAGGCTGAGTAACTTGGCCAAGGTTATACAGATAGTAAGTGGTAGAGTTTGACTTTGACCTCGAGCTATCTTAACTCAAGAAAACATGTTTTTAACTACACTGTATTATATACGTTAGGTTATGCTACAGTTAATCCCAAATTTCAGTGTTTTACAATAGACGATTTATTCTTGGTCACATTACATGTTGGCTATGTGTCAGATGTGATTCTGCTTCACACATCTTATACTGGAATCCAGGATGAAAGAGTAGCTCCTATCTTGGCCCCGGAGGAAAAAAAGAGTTCTAGCACCATGCAGTGATTCTTAAGATTCAAGTAATATGTGGCATACTTATCGTCACGTTCCATTGGTCAAAGCGTATCACATGGCCAAGCTTGACTCAGGAAGGCTGAGAAATAGAATCCCCCTCTCCCTAAGCACTGCAAGTCACATGGCAACCTTCTGGGTAGTGAATAACTGGGAACTGTTTTAGGTTGAGTTCCCAGAAGCAGACCCTGAGTCAAGGATTAGAATGCTCTATTAAGGAAGTGTTCCTAGGAGAATCCAGAAAAGGAGTGGAGGAGCAGGACAGGGAAGGAGGCAAAGCTAAGTAAGGGTATAATTTCAGGCCAAGTCCTGGGCTGAGCCTTATCCATAGGGGGTTCTGGGTATAAATTATACCTCAGAGTTTATCCCAACTCAAGGCAAGAGAGCTGGACTTTCATATTTCCACAGCTGTGAGTCATCAGTTAAGGACTGCTCTAAGGGCACTTTTTGCTTTCTGAATATAGATGAAGCAGTTCCAGTAGCCCTGGACCAGTCCTTCAAAAAGAATCACGGGTGCATGGCTCTTAGAAACAAAATCACACAGAAGTCAGGAGAGGGAACAGAACCTGGAAGGAGATTGAGGAAATGTGGACAGAGCACCAATAATTGACACTAAAGGAACAGTAATGCCATCTACCACACTGCCTCTATTTTATACTGTTTTATTTTGATATCAAAGGTATGACATTTTTTTTTCTCCTTGTATTTAGTGGCCTGTCTTTGATGTCAGAGAGAGGGACCACAGTTTTCTCCTCTTGAAACAAAAGGTAATAGAGAATCATTACAGGTTTTTCAATAATCCTATGTAATACTTACTGAGCATGTATGTCTTAACACTGCCATCTCTCCAGAGTGAAGAAAGATGTGTATAATACTGTGGTACGGTTCCGTTAGTAACCCATAGTTAGTGCAGCCTCCATAGGTTAAGGGTACAGTCCCTAATAAGACTGCCCTGTTCCTCCTACACCAGCTGCAGATTCAAGGGTTCCCAGGCCCTGCTTGCTTCTGACCTACAAATTCAGGGGTTCCCATGACCTTTTCAGGTTTCTTAATTTGCTAAGATGATTTATAGCACTTGGGAAAGGGCTAGGCTTTATGATTAGTTTTGTTATAAAGGATACAAGTCAAAATCAGCCAAATAAAGAGACATACAGGAGGAGGTCTGGGAGAGTCCTAAACATGAGCTTTCCGAGCCCCCTCCCTGAGGAATCTGGATGTGTCACCTTCACAGGACACTGATACATTCATCAGCCAGAAGATTCAACCAAACTTTGAGTGTCCAGAGTTTTATTGGCATTTCATTATGTGTGCATGATTGACTGAACTCAGTCTCCAGCCACCCTCCTCTTCCTGGAGGAAGTTGGGCTAATACCACATGACTCAAATCCCCAATCCTTTAATCACGTTTTTGGTCTTTCTGATGTAACCAGCCTTGATCCTGAGTCACCCTTTAACATAAATTCAGGTGTGATCTGGGAGCCCCACCATGCTATCTCTCAGGAAAATCAGGAAGGGTTCAGAAGCTCCCTCCCCAGAAACTAGGACAAAGACCAGATGAATTCTTTATTATGCAGCATGTATCATCAGATTGGAGAACAGTATTTAACTCTGAGCAGAATTTTTGTAATTCCACAGGTAAACATAAATGTAAAATCAAATATAGTACATCAAAGACAAAAAATCCTATCCTAAATGCAACCAGGGAGGTAAAACAGATGACCTAAAAAGGAACTGTAGAGTAACAGCAGACTTATCTTGCACAGCAGTAAAGACTAGGAGATAATGAGTATCTCCAAGAGAATTATAAGGTAGATTGTTCTTATTGAAAGATAAAGCATAAAATAATTACAGGATACTGTAGTGATATTTATCTGACATCCCAGAAGAAAGTTAATCTGTTACTGAAGTTATCCACTTAAAAACCAAAACATTTTAATGATTTCTGATAGAAATCATTCCAAAGTATATCACACCATCCCCCTCCCTTCTTAACTGGTGAGTTCAGCATTAGGGCACTTTTAGGTAGTGAGACTCCCAGGGGTTACTGAGGTCTTCTAAGCTGTTTGCACTAATATTAAATGTTTCCATATGCTGTATTTCATCCTTCTTTCTGCTTATTATAATCCTGTCTCACTGCAGCAGCAGTTTTATTGAAGGTCTTAATCTGTTGCTGATTTAATGTGCGTTTGTCTGAATATAGGTCACAGGCTTTCTCCATCCTCCTAATATAAATAGCTCATTAGCTATATCTGACAGATTTTATTTTCTGAAAATGAGCACCATGGTACAGAACACATCCAGCACTTTCTTCTTACTGTGTAATGTTGACATCATGTAGGCTTTCCCCTCTTGAATCTGAGTGTGTCCATTGTGCTGTGTAACTTCCAAGGTTATAAAAAGATGATATAGCTTCCACCTCTTGGAATGTTTATTCTTGAAACCTAACCACTATGCCACAAGGATGGGGAGAAACCACAGGGAAAGGCCTCATGTAGCTGTCTGATAGAACCCCAGCTGAGGCTCCATTCAGCAGCCAGCACTCATCCCCAGCCTTGTGGATGAATGAGTGAGCGAGCGAGTGAGCTTTCAGGTGAGTCCAGCCCTAGCCTTCAAGCCACCCTAGTTGAGACCTGGTGGAGCAGAAACAAGCTGTCCCTGCTGAGCCAGCAAATAATCCAAATTATGAATTTCATAAGCCAAAGAGTGATGGTGGTTTTAAGCTCTAAGTTTGGGATGGTATCATTCACAGCAATATATAACTGGAAAACAATGTGACTACTTTTAACGCACAGCTTAAAAGTTGTTCATGTGGCTTGGTTGGAGCCGCCTGGGAGCTCTTAACCCAGAGGTGTCTTTTGCCAATTTTAAGGAAGTTCAAATCTTGTAAATTATTTTAAGTTTGTTCCTGCTCTAGACAAAACTTCTTTGGTTTCAAGGAAGGAAAAAATAACCCATTCAGTTTACTTCAGGAAAAAGGGGATTTAATGAAGAGACACAGGGACTTATAGGAACCCAAGAACAGAAACTGCTATACAGCATGGAAACTGCAGCTCTTTTTACATATGTAAAATATATGTATACATAATATATATACAAATACAGATTTTATATATACAGACATATTTATGTTTGTATAACTTCTGCCACTCTGCACATATATTGTATTCTTTTCTCATTATATATTCTCATTTCAGAAGTGGTTCATCATAACCTCCCCCCACTTCATAGTCCACTTTCTAATCTCAATCTTTATAATTCAAGTGCTGTTACTGATTCAGTGCCCAGTTTCCATTTCTTGAAAAAGCATCTGATTAAAACAGCTTCTCTTTGTCAAATAAGGTCCCACAAAGGACAGGCACCTGGGCTAATTACACCTGAACTAGCTTTGGTCAGGTGTCCATCTCAGGGAAGACAGCTGCAGTTTGAGGTAAGAAGTCCCATAGAAAGCGTGGGTGGGCATATAGTGACTGACCTCTCTAGAGCAGCTCCTCATTAGGCTGTTAACTCCCGGCCAGAAAATGAAAGCTGAGATGGGTATAAGCATGACTAGATGAGAGTAGCACGTAATCAGGAACTGGCAGCCCAGAGGAGGATCAAGAATGAGAGAGGATGAAGAAGAATATGTCTGGCCGCAGATGGTGAGACCTGCAGGCCCTGATAACATCTGCAGGTGTCATTTCACCCTAGATGGGTCCATGGTGTCCTACAGCGACCCCAGAGTACAACATACTCGGTTCAAGTTCTAGGTCGAGTAATATAAAAGCTGAGACCTCAGGCAAATTACCGTCTCTGGGCCTTGATTTCTTCATCTGTAAAATGGGAATAATAGCACCGCCTTGCAGGGCGAGGGTGGGAATTCGTGCCTCATTGCAACCACTCACTAAGTGTGAACTCCCTTTGCTCCTCCACTTGGAAGTCAGAGCTCCCCTTCCAGGTTGTGAAACGTGCTGGGACAAAGATCCTATGGCTAGAGGTCAAAAGCGTTCTCACTCCAGTTACTCACAAGCTCAAAGGAGTTCCCTACCTCAGGGCTTTTGCACCTTGCAAAGGTGAACAAGCCTTTATGGGTCCAGAGCTACCCTGATGGGGCCACCGACTACACCTTTTTCTAAAAATCACCAGATTGCTGGAAATCTAAAGAACAGAAAAACTGTAGATGGTTTGGAGATAAAACCAATAGATGTGCACAATAGAAATCAATGAACAGAAAGTGCACGGCACAATAGCATTGGAGCTGTTCTATCAGGCAGGTCTCAGTTCCCTGAAGACTCACACTCCTCAGGTGGTTCAACACTGTACAATGGCAATTACTGAACTATGTGTGTTGCACATCGAATGCCAACACAGAGGCACGGAGCCTGAGGGGAGGGGCTCTGGATCAGGAGTACCAGCTCTGAGATCCATTCCCAGCCTTGCTGCTACCTAGCACCATATCGTTGGGCAAGTCACTTTCCCTCTCTCATCCTAGATTTCCACACAGGTACAATAGGATGATTGGACTGGTTTCAAAGAGGCCTCAAACTCAAGTAGGAAAGGAGTATCTTAGTGATTAAAAAGAACCCTCAGAATTACCCAAACATTAGTTTAAATCCTGTCTCTTCCACTATTAGCAGTGTGACCCTGAGTAAGTTGTTTAACCTCTATACACCTGTTTCCTTATCTGTAAACTGGGGATAGTTGCAGTATATGATTGTTCTGAAGATAGAAGAAGATAAACCATGAGTGCATGCAGCCCAACACCTTGTACACAGTAAGTTCTTGATGAATGTTAGATATTGTTGTTAGTGATGGGGATTTTAAAATATATTTTTGAAAGCATAGCTCTATTAATCATGTTGACCCCTGGGACTCCCCAGGCCAGAATCAATAGATTTCTGAAGCATCAAAAGAGGAACAGATACAGATTTGTACAAAAAAGTCATTGCTGTCCTTCAGTTAACAAGTTTTCCATTTTTTGATAATGGTGGGGCCTCCTTGTAAGGCAGTGATCTTGAAAGACAGGTTATGGGGAGAAAGAAATTATTTTATAAATGTTTTAAGCTCCCACTCCTTTATGTCAGCCTGGAGGACTTGATCATTAAGGAGATTACTATAATCCAGGCTACAGAACTTAGTATTAGGCACAGAGCAGTATTTCTGTAATTTGAGAGAGAGAACAAGACTCAGATTCCTGGGTCACATCCCAAATTACTTGATGGGTAGGAATCTCCAAGAGTAGGAGCCTCTGAAAGGATGTTTATTAAAGCCTGTGCTCAGTTACTCTTGTCCAAGAAGTTTAGGAAACCTTGGCAGAGAGGATATGCCTGCCCCTGAAGCCCTGGTTCGTTGTGAGAAGGAGAGGGACAGGAACAGGGGAAGCAGTAGATTGCAAGACTGAGAACTGACCCTTCCCCAAGGTACATGGGAGGACGAGAAGGGAGAAATGGTCATTTTAATAAGGTGACTGAATATTTATCTGTTAGGTGCAGTTGTAATGGAGGCAGACTAAGATGCCTGACAAGTTGTCCCCTTCTCACTTCCCTCTCCATGAGGTGTGGACTCATGAGACAAATTAAATGCAGTGAAGAAAAATAATGTCTTTGTACATCTCAGTGTCCTTCCTGTGGATGAATTGCTGTTCTCAGAGATGTCACAAAATTGTCAGCAAAACATCACACCTTCGTTATCAAGAAGTCTTCATCCAAGAGTCTCTTCAGCTTTGAAACCCAGCTTTTATGGGTCTGGGGTCGCCCAGGAGCTAAACCCGGTTAGGGCCCCTTTAGGTCTGAGAAGTTGCCCTTTGCCTTCAGGGCAAGAGCCAGAACATGCTCTTCTAGTCTTGCTGGGAAACAGTTTTGGAGCAAGAGGCTGGGAATTAAATCTTCCCAGAGGAATCACATAGCCAACAAGTTAAAGGGTGGGTCCACACATGGCTATAAGAGAACAGGTCAGTGTGCTTCCCTGGCCTTGGCATTCTGGTTTTCTCCAGTGGTCACACTTCTGGGCCAAGCGTTCATGTCCCTGGGGCTCTGTCCTCTTTCTGAGAGGGATTTCCTTTTTCTTCTTTTTTCTGGTCACTTCTAGTACAGATGAAGAACTCTGAAATTCTGAACATCTAATGCCTTTGATTATAAATTGTAGAAATAATCATAATAAACTCAAATTTGAACCATCATTTATACTGTTTTTAAAATTGTAGAAAAAAACATATGAAGTCGTTGTAACCATTTAAAGTGTGCAGCCCAGTGTAGGTCTTCATTGCAGTTTGGGGACTTCTCATTGCAATGGCTTCTCTTGTTGCTGAGCATGGGCTCTAGGGCACATGGGCTCAGTAGTTGTGGCGCATGGGTTTAGTTGCCCTGCGGCATGTGGGATCTTCCCGGACCAGGGATCAAACCTGTGTCTTCTGCACTGGGAGGTGGGTTCTTAACCACTGGACCAACAGGGAAGTCCTAAAGTGCTTCATATATCCCATATCACCTGATCCTCACCAAAACTCTGGGAGTAGTCAAGGCAGATATTATTATTATTGAGGTTTTCCCCATTTTACAGATGAGACTAAGGCTTATAAAGGTGGAGTTACTTGTCCAAAGTCTCATAGGTGGTTAATAGCAGAATCGGAACCCAGGTCTCTGAGTTTGAATGACCAAAACCTTTCTTGAGCTGTTTACTTTGTAATACTAAACAGTGTCCTTCCTCCAAGAAGATCATGAGTGGACATGTGCTCATCATGGCTAGACAGGTGAGGACCAGTGAGAGTTCAGCCCTTCAGTTCTGTCGCTCAGTCGTGTCCAACTCTTTGCGACACCATGGACTGCAGCATGCCAGGCCTCCCTGTCCATCACCAACTCGCGGAGCTTACTCAAACTCATGTCCATCAAGTCGGTGATGCCACCCAACCGTCTCATCCTCTGTCATCTCCTCCTGCCCTCAATCTTTCCCAGCATCAGGCTCTTTTCCAGTGAGTCAGTTCTTCGCATCAGGTGGCCAAAGTATTGGAGTTTCAGCTTCAGCATCAGTCCTTCCAATGAAAATTCAGGACTGATTTCCTTTAGGATGGACTGGTTTGATCTCCTTGGAGTCCAGGGGACTCTCAAGAGTCTTCTCCAATACCACAGTTCCAAAGCATCAATTCTCCGGTGCCCAGCTTTCTTTATAGTCCAAATCTCACATCCATACATGACTACTGGAAAAAAACATAGCTTTGACTAATAATCGTAGCTTTAATAATCAGCCCCAGGGTTTGGTATAAAAGTGGTAGAGCTACAAGAGAGACCATGCGTGGCTGCAACCAGCAAGGAAAGAGCCAGCACTGAGTCCTGGAATGGAGATTTTTAGATGGATGAATCTTACACTACCTGCTTGGATAGGCCTAATTTTGTCCAATGACAAAGTTGATCTCTGCCTACAAGGCCTGATCTTAAAAGGCTTTTCTGCTCAAACCTCCTTAAGGATTCTCCTTCCATCTCTGCATGAAACATAGATTATTGCCTAGAATACTTAACTCTCCCAACAGCAAACCTAGCAGTCAGAGCTTCATAAGTGTTTGCCAACTAAGTCATTTTAAGGACTTCAGGTCTCTGATGTTTTACCCTTTCTCCTCAGCAGTGTATCACCAGTAGCCATCTTCACTGCAAATGAGCAGGACTTCGGGGAGTAGAGTCCCATTCTACTGCAATGAGAGTTTTATTCCCGCTAAAATAACAACAAAACCAAATAGTGGAATGTTTGGAAAACTGAACAAAGCAACAAAAAATGATCCATAACCTTACTACCCTAACACAACTCTTACTTTGAAGAATTCTCTTTCCCTCACTTTCCTTCCTTTCTACCTTCCTTCCATCTACCCATCATGAAAGTAATTTTAAACATTACCTAGTATCTCACACCCAGAGGCAACCACTGTGAACGTTTTGCCTACTTTTCTTTTTTTAAAGATTTATTCATTTATTTGGCTGCACTAGGTCTTAATTGCGGCCTGCAGTATCTTTGGTTGTGGTATTTGGGCGCTTAGTTGCCATGTGTGGGATCTAGTTCCCTGACCAGGGATTGAACCCAGGCCCTCTGCATTGGGAGTGTGGAATCTTAGTCATTGGGCCATCAGGGAAGTCCCAGAAAGAGACACTTAAAAAAAAAATTTCAGCTGCACCACATGGCATGTGGGATCTTAGTTCCCCAACCAGGGATCCAGTCCCCACAGCCTGCATTGGCAGATCAGTCTTAACCACTGGATCACCAGGGAAATCCCTTCTTCCAGTCTTTTTCAATGCTTTTTTTTTTTTCCATAATTGCAACTATACTGAATATTCCATTCTGTTAGTATATATGTTATTTCTGTTACTAATTTTTTTCTAACCAATGTATGTTTATTTACAGATATTGATGGGAAAAATTAGCCAAAAAAAAAGAAATAAATAAAAATTACCCAGAATGTCCCTTCCACATATGGAAATTTTAACATACCTTTTTTTTTTTAAAAAAAGATTTATTTGTTTTTGCTTGTTAGTTTTTGGCTGTACTTGGTCTTCTTTGCTGTATGTGGACTTTCTCTAGTTGTGGCGAACAGGGGCTATTCTTCGCTGCAGTACTCAGGCCTCATTGCGGTGGCTTCTCTTATTGTAGAGCACAGGCTCTGGGCACGTGGGCTTTCAGTAGTTGCAGCTTGGGGGCTCAGTAGTTGTGGCACATAGGCCTAGCTGCTCCACAGCTTGTGGGATCTTCTGGAACAGGATTGAACCCATGTCCCTTGTGTTGGCAGGTGAATTCATAACAAGTAGATCACCAGGGAAACTCTAACATGCTTTTTTTTACATAGTTGTGATCCTACTGAAAACAGTTTTTTCTTTTTTCCCACCTATCTTAATCTCATTTCCCCATGTTGCCCCATAGTCTTTATCATTGACTTCATTTTTGTTTTGATTTTTAGTAGGTAACACATTTATATAATACAGTATTCAAAAAATTAGGATACTATACTATGGAAAGGTTTATTCCCCACTTCTCATTTTCCTGTTTTTCCTCCCATAGCACCCACTGTTACCTGTTTCTTGTGGACCCTCCTCCTTAAGCACCCTTCTGTGCATATGTAAACAAATACATTATACTTAAGTATATTATTTCCTCATCTTTCTGTTTTTTGCATAAAAAATAATGAACTGTGCCCACTCACCTTCTAAAACTCAACAATATCTTAGAGTTTTTCCTATTTATATTCAAACAGAGCTTCCTCATTTTTTTTTTATACCACATAGGATTCTGCTTTATGTAGGGTAGCATAATGTATCGAACTAGGTCCCATGAGGAGAGAGGCAAGATAGGGGTATGAGTACAAACTACTATCTGTAATGGAAATAAGCTACAAGTATATATAGTAAAACAGAGAATATAGCCAATATTTTATAACTATAGATGGACTATAACCTTTAAAAATTGTGAGCTACTGTGTTGTACTCCTGAAACTTACATAATATTGTATATCAACTGTACCTCAGTTTAAAAAAATATATTTTTTAGAAATTAGGCTCCATCAATGAATATTCAAGTTATTTTCCTCTCTCTCTGTGCCTAGCGCAGCCATGGCTCGGGGTCCCAAGAAGCACCTGAAGCGCGTAGCAGCTCCAAAGCATTGGATGCTGGATAAACTGACCGGTGTGTTTGCCCCTCGTCCGTCTACTGGTCCACACAAGCTGAGGGAATGTCTCCCCCTAATCATTTTCCTAAGAAACAGACTTAAGTATGCCCTGACAGGAGATGAAGTGAAGAAGATTTGCATGCAGCGTTTCATTAAGATCGATGGCAAAGTCCGCACCGATGTAACCTACCCTGCTGGTTTTATGGATGTCATCAGCATTGATAAGATTGGAGAGAATTTTCGTTTGATCTATGACACCAAGGGTCGCTTCGCTGTTCATCGTATTACACCCGAAGAGGCCAAGTACAAGTTGTGCAAAGTGAGAAAGATCTTTGTGGGAACAAAAGGAATCCCTCATCTGGTGACCCATGATGCTCGCACCATTCGTTACCCTGATCCCCTCATCAAGGTGAATGACACCATTCAAATTGATCTGGAGACCGGCAAAATTACTGATTTCATCAAGTTCGACACTGGTAACCTGTGCATGGTGACTGGTGGTGCTAATCTGGGAAGAATTGGTGTGATTACCAACCGGGAGAGACATCCAGGTTCTTTTGATGTAGTTCATGTGAAAGATGCCAACGGCAACAGCTTTGCCACTCGGCTCTCCAACATTTTCGTTATTGGCAAAGGCAACAAACCTTGGATCTCTCTTCCCCGTGGAAAGGGTATTCGCCTTACCATTGCTGAGGAGAGAGACAAGAGATTGGCGGCCAAACAGAGCAGTGGATAAAATTATCTCTATGTAACATGATTGGAAAAGTCTTTGTACTTAGTTAAAGATAATAGCATATAAAAAAATAAAGTTGTTTCCAATCTGCTGCCAACAGTACCACTGTGACTAACATTGTGTGTATGTCATTTCAAATGTGTGAGCCTCCATCTGTGGAATAAGCTCCTAGAAGTGGAATTGCTGGGTCAAAAAGTGAATGCATTTTTAATTTTGATAGGGCCAAACTGTACTCTGTAGGTTAGCAGCACCAGGATGTGATTTAACCCAGTGCCTAGCCTTGGTTACTTTCTCCATCTTCTGTTGTCCCTATAACAGAGTTAGGACCAGCCACAGGCATAAACCAGTTTTCCTTTCTGGCCACTTACACATAATCTATAATATATTGAAGGCTGCTAGATGACAGACACTTGGCTGTGTGTTGAGAGACAAATATGTGTAAGATACAGGTGATATCCTTGGGAGCTGATCTCAGAGCTAGTGGGGGCTGGGAAGGGAGCACGGAGGAAGGGATACGTAAGACGAGCCCACCAGGCCCTCAGCCTCCCTGGGAGGCGCTGGGTGTGGTTTTGCCCTTCTCACCCTAGCACCTAGCAGAGCAGATGGTAGGCAGCCAACATTCAGTATACATTGAGGGAATACACAATTAAATAACTGAATGTCTACACATTCAGTGTAGAGAGTGGAGGAAAGGGGAAAGGTGCTGGAGCAAGAGTGTTGGTCAGGGCAGGCTTCACAGAGAACAGCATTTGAGGGCCGCCTCTTTGAGAATT
The DNA here is from genome assembly GCA_007570785.1 of Antilocapra americana. Taxonomy (NCBI): domain Eukaryota; kingdom Metazoa; phylum Chordata; class Mammalia; order Artiodactyla; family Antilocapridae; genus Antilocapra; species Antilocapra americana. The sequence goes on from ML661332.1 coordinate 14,179,622, forward strand.
TCACCAAGTGAAATTCTAGGCCAGAGAGGCTAAATATTTGTTGGCTTCCTGATTCAAAGACCAGTTGGGCAAGGAGAGTTGGGTGACAGGAAGAATCTGGAGACAGATCTGAGTGGTTGAGGTTTGGGGGTCCCTCTGGTAAGTGCTGGACAGTAGGTATCTTTAAAATAAGGCAGAGGGTCTTTGAGTTAAGACAAAGAGGAAGAGGCTCGTGAAGACTACCAAGGAAAAGCCCCCCCCATTTCCCCACTCCGGTGCAGGGTGCAGCTCCTGTGCGGAGGCAGTGACCATTCTTACCCTGTCCCAGACCCTGGACAGTCCAGATTCTGCACCTAGCTGGTGCAGGCTGCAGAAAGGATGCCCACCCCTTCCCCATCAACCAGATTCCAAACCCCAGAAACTGGTCTGATGGCTTGGAACCTCTACCTGAGTCCCCAGGAATACAGATCCCTGATTGTCTCTGGGGAGCAAAGCAGCGTGTTTTTAGCTTCTCAAGTTCATTTCCTAGAATTTTAGAACATTTTAAGGATCTGACTCCTACAGAAAATCAAATGCCAGCCCATCCCCCACCAGCCCACCTATTTTACAACTGAGGTCACTCAGAAGCAGTGCTAGGTCCTGACTCTGTATCCAGTGCTCTCTGTTCTGAACCAGGGGCTGATGGTCAGGATGGTGACATAGGGCTCTGGGGCCCCAGAGGGGAGCCCGGTGCAGGAGCTGGAAGCAGGGTAGGGGTCAGCTACCTACACCTGTTCCAGCTGCTGCGTTACAAACCCTCTAGGAATTCCAGATAATACACTCATGTCTAAGCTCCCTGCTTGGAAGCAGGTTTGCAGCACAGGTTTCAGAAAGTCCTTGGCCCAGGAAAGATAGGTGTGTCACGGAGAGAAGTGGCCTGGCTAAGGGAGGTGGGTGCTGGAACGGCAGGTTCAGGAAACCATCCTAGGTAGAGCTGTTTCACCCTTGCTCTCCCAGGGACCCAGGACAGCTTCTAACAGTGACTCAGAGCCTGCAGGCAGTGTTCTGGGAATCTAGCCAGAGCGGAGTGGCGGCTGGCCTCTGATTCCTAGACAAAGGATGGGAGGCTGCTCCTCCTGACTTCCTGGGACATTGACAGCTCTAGGGAATCTTCTTTAAGAATAGACCAGAACTTGATTTTCTCTTCATAAAATCTACAGAGGCATCTACTTTGGGATTTAGCCTCAGAAATGCTTCTACACTTTCAACTCCAGCCCACTCCAGCCAGGGATTCCTGAGGGGTGAGGGGCAAGCACATTCCTTTCTCCTGCAGTGGAAGAGGAAGGAAACAATTCACCTACTAGAGCAGACAGACCTGAATGAAATGATGAAAGAAAAAAATCTCTCATATCAGTGAGTGGATGCCTTCAGGTTTCTTGGCTCCTGGTTGTCCTGATAGAACTGCACGAGAGGTTTTGTAAGTCCCCTTTTACAGATGGGGAAACAGGCCCCGTGAAGTCGTGTCACTTACTCTAGGACACAGGAAAGTACCCAAGGCCAGGACTCCATGGCTGTCGGCCTAGACAAAGTGACTCCTCCCACTCAGGTCCTTGCCCCTACACCACCTCAGGTGTCCCCTGAACAGCTGATTGGCTTTTCAATCATAATCTCACTCAAAGAGAAACTGAACAATACTGGTTGAGGGCTGGCTTTTTTTTTTTTTTTCAGATTTAGCGGATTTTTTTTTTCAGATTTAGCGGATTGTGATTCATATTAAGAAATGCATTTTACACCACAATGCAGTGGTCAGATGCAAATATAATTGACAACACTTAGAATAGTTGATTATTTTCTGTCTACTTACAAATAATGTAAAAAATGCAAGTTTCACAAAATAATGCTTCCTGCTACTGCCTGTGATGCAGTCTGGCATTTTCTAATTCTCTTGCTATTCCATGTCACCCTTTTTGAAAAGTGCTTGTGTGAGTCACTAAATTGACTCCATTACTTGAAGTTTGAGAAACACTCTGATGGATGGCAGCTGGGTCCCCCCACCCTGTCTGCAAGCGGGAAGTGGACAGTGAGGCAAGAGATCAGACTTCGTACGTTTTGCACCTGGAATCGAACTGTGTCCTCTGGGGACAGGAAGAGATACAACCCATGGGATCCCTCCCTTCTGTCACTTATAAACAGAGGAACAAGACGTGCCACATTTAAAGCAAAGCTGACACAAATTAAAGGCAGAATCAGGGCCTCTTACGGACTATATCTAGAGGTGCTTTAACAAAACATCCCAGACAGGGTGGCTGGAACAAATGTACTTCACTACACTCCTGAGGGCAGAAGTCTAAGATCAGGATGCCGGAAGACTTGATTTCTCCTGAGGCCTCTCTCCTTGGCTTGCAGAGGGCTGTCTTCTTGCTGCCTCTTCACATGGTCCTGCCTCTGTACACATGCACCCCTGGTGTCTGCGTGTCCTAATCTCTTCCTAGGAAGATACCAGTTAGATTGGACACTAAGGTACTGGGGGATAGGGCTTCAGCATATGAATCCGGAGCGGGGGCTGTGCAGTCCGTAACAAGGACCTGTGTGCACTGCATGTTAGCTCGTGCATTTTCACCCCAGGCTGGGCACTAGAGGCCTATTCCTGTTTCGAAGACGTGGAGGCCAGTCGGGAGCGGTTGGCAATGGCTTATGGTTCTCCCCTGACAATGGCACAGCATTTGAGTTCATGCTCTTTCTTCTCACATATCCTAGACTTCCGGACTTTAGTGGGAGAAGATGTTACTGGGCTGAGTTTTAAAAAGCTGTCCTGCAGGCAGACGGGAGATGGGTGAGGGCAGAGGAGGAGGAGGAGGCAGTGCCTGCGCAGGACCTCATATCTTTGTCCAGATGGGAGGAAGAGGGGATAGTTCCAGACGAGAGCAGTAAGAACTGGAAGGTCTTGAGAACTCAGTCCACACTTCCTATCTCATTGGTGAGGAGATGGACTGGGAAAGCAGGGGGTGATGCAGTGCTTCCATCTTGTGTATCTTCACGTGAAAGTCTTCTCTTCTCCCTATACTCAAGGCCAAACAACGGTGTCAGTTCCTCTGTTCTCCACATGGGCCCAGTATGCCATTCAGAGTAGAGGTTTGGGCGTTTAGATATGAAACACGGAGGAAAAGAAACAGTGGGTAAGGAGGTCTCAGCTCTATGCCCCTGAGCCCCAGTGGTGGCATGTAAAGTATACACTAAATCAAAGGAAAAAGCAAGCAAATTGCTAATCACACACACTCCTAGAGCATGAGGATGTGTATTACATATACACACATACCTGCCCCCAACAACACACACAATTTCTTTTCACTAGAGAGACATCCTTCAGCCAACATTGACTCAGCAATCGGAGGGTCTTTTCCCTTTCTGGGCTCCTCTTTCCTCTTCTCCCTGCCTCCACTGGAATTCTCCATGTTCTTCCATGCATCTTCAAATGAGAATTTTGCTAGACAAACCTCTTTCTTTAAGCACTTCTCAAGTGTTTTTTTTCTAAAATATTTGCCCTAACAACCCAATCAAAAAAAAAGTGTGGAAAACCTAAATAGACATTTCTCCAAAGAAGACATGCAGATGGTCAACCAACACATGAAATTATACTCAACATCACTAAAAATTAGAAAACTACAAATCAAAACTACAATGAGGTATCACCTCATACCGGTCAGAATGGCCATCATCGAAAAATTTAGAAACAATAAATGCTGGAGAGGATGTGGAGAAAAGGGAACCCTCTTGCACTGTTGGGGGGAATGTAAATTGATACAACCACTGTGGAGGACAGTATAGAGTTTCCTTTTAAAAAAACTAAATAGAACTACCGTATACCTGAAGAAAACCATAATTCCAAAAGATAACACGCAGTTCACTGCAGCACTATTTACAATAGCCAGGACATGGAAGCAACCTAAATGTCCATCAACAGAGGAATGGATAAAGAAGATTTGGTGTGTATATAAAATAGAATATTACTGAGCCATAAAAAGGAAATATAAAATACAATATTACTGAGCCATAATAGGAACAAAATTGTGCCATTTGCAGAGACTTGAATGGACCTAGAGACTGTTATACAGAGGGAACTAAGCCAGAAAAAAACCAAATATTGTATGAAGTGAAGTCGCTCAGTTGTGTCTGACTCTGCGACCCCATGGACTGTAGCCTACCAGGCTCCTCTGTCCGTGGGATTCTCCAGGCAAGAATACTGGAGTGGGTTGCCATTTCCTTCTCCAAATACAAATACTGTATAATATTGCTTAAATGTGGAATCTAGAAAAATGATACAGATGAACTTATTTGCAAAGCAGAAATGGAGCCAGAGACGACTAAAGGACAAATATAACAAACATACAGATACCAAGTGGGGGGCAGGGGGGTGGGATGAATTGAGACACTGGGATTGACATATACACACCACTGTATATAAAATAGATTACCTACTGAGAACCTACTGTATAACACAGGGAAGTCCGTGCTCTCTGGTGACCTAAAGGGGAAAGAAAACCAAAAGAGAGATATGTGTATACAGATAGCTGATTCACTTTGCTGTACAGCAGAAACTCACATTGTGAGGCAACTATATTCCAATAAAAATAAATAAAATTTTTGCCCGGTGTTGGGCTGGTAAATATTGAACAACCAATTCCCCAGGGGAAAAACAGATATATCAACAATTTCAAAAGAGCCAAAAAAAAAAAAAATGGTAGTAAACTAATAGGAAGTTATGAATTTTGAGTATATTTTACTTTTGTTTTTAATGTAATTATGAATTTATATCATGCATTGTCAACAGGGGTGAAAACTGCTTTTTGGCAGGGGATGAAAAAGAGTCTTACTGTCTTTACATATAAAGCACAAAAATACATCCAGTGCATTAACAGATAGGCAATGTATCTGTGATATTAAAATTTTACAGGGAGAGTGGTAGGAGATTAAGGGGAAAATGTCTAAAGAGGTCCTTAGGAGGCTTTGAACAAACTGGTGAGAAACACTGAATCCTATCGTTTGATTTTTAACAACCAGCTCACAGAACTCCTGAATATTTAGTAACTGGCTCTTGCAAGTCTGTCTGAGCTGGCTCCAACACACCCCCAGACCTGGTGTGAGGCAGGTGGGAACAAAGTAGAGGAGAGAGAAAGAACCCCTTCTGCCACCCAAACAGTACAGCAGGCTGGTGGGAAAGATGGCATCAAGGGGTATTAAAACAAAGTCTCTAGACCCGCTTAAATTAACGGTGGCTGCCCCTTTATCAGCCACTGAGTCTCTGCCCACAGCCTTGGGTCCTGGCCCATGTCATCCCATTAGATGGCTCCCCTGTCCTCCAGGAGCCCCAGGGCCTGGGCAGGGTGGCAGGTGGGCAGTGGCATGCTGCAGGGCCCCCTACCTAACAGGGCACAGCAGGGATTTGTGCACACACCCTCATCCTCACCCAAAGGGAGCTTCAGAGAATTCAAACCGTCTTTGTTCAGTGCCTCTGGTTGGGTGGTTCTGCTGAAAGGCTTCAGGGAGGCATAGGGTGGAGTGGGGGGTGGTGGGGGGAGTGTTCAGGAAGGGAGGGGCTTGTTTTCCTAATGGGAAATCAGAGGGGCCCATTCAATGATGTTCCTCCTCATCAAAAGTTTCCAGTGATGAGGATGACACAGGCTTCAGTGCTTGATTAGGTTGGGCCCATGGAAATCTGGAAGGATCTGGGCACCTTTTCAGAGCTTCCTAAAGCTCTGGGGGTAGGGATCGGGGGTTGGGGACCTCAGGCATGCAGATCCCAACAGATTCCAGCATGGGGCCCCCAGCTGGGCCTTCAGCCTTGCTGTGTCCGTGGCAGGATTGGGGAGGAGAGGGCCCTCCTTGAAGCATTGACCGTGGTTGCTCTAATTGCTTCAAGGGAACCCGTCCAGAGTCAGCCAAAGGCACTTTGTTTTCTGTAAGCAGGGCGGAGAGGAGACATTGGGAAACCTAGGAGGAGGCCGTTCCCTTTCTGCCCTCTCTGTCTCTCCCCCTTTCCTGACCTGTTAGGAAGCTAGAGTGTGCCCACTCGTCCCAGAGCTTCTCTGAATCTCCCAAAACCTCTACATAGCTCCTCAGAATCTCATTTTCCAGAGGCTCGGCTGCCTCTGGAAAGGATCGGGCCTAGCAGTCACCCCAGAGAGCAACTTTCCTCCCCACCCTTGCCTTTCCCTTCTCCCGTCCTGTAAAATAGGTCTGATCGTTGCCTTCTGACCCAGTCAAGGCGCAGGAGTTAATTGGTGTGAGCCGAGTGCTCTGAGGCCGTCAGTTGAGGCTCTGGTGACCACGGCCCTTTTGTGTCCCCAGCTGCTCTGAGGCTTCTTTTCACAAAGTTCCTTTATATAGTGCATGTGTGTAAGTCGCTTCAGATGTGTCCATCTTTGCGACCCTACAGACTGTCCAGGCTCCTCTGTCCATGAGATTCTCCAGGCAAGAATACCGGAGCGGGTTGCCATGTCCTCCTCCAGGGGATCTTCTCCACTCAGGGAGCAAACCCATCTCTTACCTCTCCTGCACTGGCAGGCAGGTTCTTTACCACTAGCGCCACCTGCCCTTCACTGTTTCTCCAAAGAATCACTGGGGGGTTGCCCCGCTGCCCATCTGACAACGCTGTCCCTATCAGTCACTACATCAGCTTCTACTTTTGGGCCTTGGTCAGCCCTCCCCTAGGAGGCCCCTGAGGCCAGCCTATCACTTGGAGCTGAGGGAAGCTGGATCTGCACTAGCAGAGGGTGGCCAGCCTCCAGCCTGGTCATGGAAGACTTAGCCCTAGTGCTCCAAACAGGTGGGCCACAGGCCTGCAAGGGCTGGCCAAGGCCAGCTGGCCAGAGATCAGGGCAGGACTTCCAGTGCTCACGCTCAGCAGGTCCTACCAACTCAGAGCCTTCACACACACTGTTCCCTCTGCCTGGAAATCTCTTCTTCATTTGATTAACTCATCTGCCCCAGCCCAACCATCACCTCCTCCAAGGAACAGCTTTCTCTCATTTCCCACGTTTGACAAACCTCAGTGATTACAGTTTCCATAGCAAAGGGATCCTATGTATTGGACCTAACTTCCTGGAGTGTTAAAATGTTGTAAATCTCTTATGTCTCCACTGAAGCTTCCCAAGAGTAGGTAGAATGTCTGTTCTTGCTCATCATGGCACTTCTATCTAAAGATTTACTGAATGAGGGGATAGAATGAGTTACCACCTCTGTGAGGCCCTCACCACATAGCATTCCCTATCTTGTGCTGAAATCAACAGTTTGTATGTCCGTCTCTCTAGGACCCGAGATACTGAGGTGATTTGGTGCAGAGCGTGGGTAGCGGAGCCACGCTGATTGGGTTCATACTCAGGCTCTGCCACTTACTAGCTAAATGATAACTTTAGGCAAGTTGCTAAATATCTCTGTACCTCGGTTTCCCCATCTGTAAAATGAGGGTAATGGTGAGTTAATACATGTGAGATGCTTAGAGCAGGGTCAGGCAGGCAAATGCTCCAGTGAATATGGGTGCTGTTACTATATGTCACCCAAACCCTAGGGCCTGGGGCATAATAGGTGTTCAGTAAAGGCTTATTGTTTGAACCAGCAACGTCCTAAAAAAAAGAAAACTGAAGAGATAGGAGAGCGAGCCTGAGGTAAGAATTGGAGGGCCTGAGGAAGGAAATGGCAACCCACTCCATTGCCTGGAGAATCCCAGGGATGGAGGAGCCTGGTGGGCTGCCGTCTATGGGGTCGTACAGAATCGGGCACGACTGAAGCGACTTAGCAGCAGCAGCAGTAATAGTTTATTAATTGAAAGTTTACTACTGCATGTTTTCTGATTACATAACTCTTCAAAATGAACCTTTGCTCATTTTGGATTAAATTCCCATCTTACTGCCGATTAAATGAATTTTTCAACTAATAATGCATACCGGGAATGAAAGTATATTGAAAAAATGGTCAATTCTTTTTAAGTAACATGCTTCTAGAACAAGATATTAATTAATATGCATTGTAAAAGCAAAGTCAACCAACTGGTATTTTGATTCTCAAACTGCATTATTGGTAATATTTTAGAATAGAGCCATTGTACAATTTTTACCTTGTAAACATTATTATGGTTTTGTATTTGTGCTAACTGTAGGAGTTGGACTAAAGTAATAAATCTATACCTTATCAAAGGAAAAAAGAATTGGAGGGCCTTCAAGGGTAGAGAGAAGTTAGACAATCAGAAACCTAGCTGCCTCAGTATTTCCCTACCTAGCAGTGCTTCCCCGCGCCCCTCCCCCCCCCCGTTAGTAGCAGTTCATGTCAGGAGTAACAGCTGACCCCAATTTGCTTTTTTCCACCAATACTCACAGAACCAGCATCCAGGTTTGCCCTCAGGGACACCAGCACCACCAGCTGACACCCCCTCACCAAAGGTCTGGGTTTCAGTTGCAAGTCCAGCCATCCTCCCAGCTTCTAAGTTTTAACACCTGCAACCTTTTCCCTTTGTTTCTCTAGCCCTAGGGAAGCCCCACTGCTTCCTGTGGTTGTGACTCACTGATACGTTGACATTCTCTTTGCCTTTTTCAATTCTTTACATACTTGAATAATATTTTATATTAGATTCTCTCTGTTGAAATGACTGGTGTGGTTTCTGGCTCCTAACTGGACTCTGACTGATACATTTATCAGATCCTCAAACCTGAGGCCCAGAGTAATAGAGCAGGAGCCAGCACCCCACATCCCTGCTTTGCCTGAATTCTAATGAGAAACAGCTACTTCAACCCCTTTTCAGGAATTCTATGGATGAGAGAGGGATATACTGCTCACAGGGATATCTAATCGGTCTGGAAAAACTGGGCCAACAGTTAAACCACACAAACTAAACAGCTGCAGCTCCACACAGAACTGGCTGCCTGAGATAATGCCAAGACAAACAAACAGGGTGCTCTAGGCCCCAGCAGGGCTGCAGGCTTCTTGGGTCTGCATGGATACATCTCAAGAAAGAGGGATTGAGTCCCCAGAGGCTCTCATTCCTGGACTCCTTCATGCCCTCTTGAATTCTCTAGAATAGGCTGCCCTGTTTTACTTTAGAACCTTCTGGTAAACTGTGGAGCCTTCCAGGGCTTCCTTTCCTGATGCATGTCAAAGGCAGTGAAATACACATGGGAAGTTTCTAAAAATACTGATGCCTGAGCGCCACCTCAGTGCTGGTCAGAGATTCTGGCCTGGCCCAGCGTTGAGCACTAAAGCTCTCAAGAGATTCTACTGTGCAGTCAGGATTAAAACCCACCAAGCTAGAATAATGCATTAGGACAGCAATTCTCAAATTCGAGAATGCATCAGAATTACCTGGAGGGCATGATAAACCACAGACTGCCAAGCCTCACCCCAGTTTTCCGGTTCAGTAGTCCTGGGGCAGGACCCAAGAATGTGCATTTCTTCTAAGTTCCTGGCAGATGCTCCTGGTCTAAGGACCACATTTCGAGAGCCCGTTACTTGCAAAGTACCGCCCAGGTTTGAATCTCAGGTTTGTCAGATGTAGTTGACTATCCACCTGTGAGAGTTTTGTGAGGAATGAATGACATAACTTGGCCAAAGAGCCCCACACAGCATGTACTTATGATAATTAGTAGGCAAAACTACAGAAGTCTTTTTTTTTTTTTTTGGAGGCAGGGTGGGTGAGGCCATGTCACACAGCTTGCAGCATCTTTCTTCCCCAACCAAGGACTGAACCTGGGCCCACAACAGTCAAAGTGCTGAGTTCTAACCACTGGGCCACCAGGAAATTCCCAATAAGGCGACAGAAATCTTGACTTGCAGCAATATGACACTGAACCGTCATTTTAATCAGAGCCTCAGATTTCCCCATCTGTAAAATGCAGATAACAATACTCTGGTTCAGCCCACTCTACAGGTTGCAGAAGGATCAAAGGAGTTCCTTGATGTCAGAGTGTCTTGGATACTATAAAGCCCTGTAGGAGAGCGTTTTTACAAAGGGGTCAGGCCAGCACAGCCCCATCCTGGAGTCACAGGTAGGGTTCCCTGCTCACGGAGGACATCTGAAACAGCAGTTCACAGGCTGGTGAGAGACGAATTCCAGTGAATCCCTGCTGCATTCCTGCCACCCTCAGTGTATTCAGACGTGTCAGGGGAAGAGAGAGGGGGCTGAGGGTGCAGCCACTCCCCACCTCAGCAGCATTTCTGCAAAGAAAAGGAACGTGGTGGAAGAGAACAAAGTGGTTAAAGGTTCCCTCCCCAGGCCTGACCACACTGTGGCCATCGGGTGCCTGCACCTCTACCCACTTGGCTCCAGGGAGGGAAGATGGGCAAAAGCTGCACTCCCACGAGGACTGTTCTGCTCCGGGTAGGCACGAGTCCTCGGTGCTGTCTCTGCAATTCAACTCAGCAGACACACTTTGTACATCTGCTAGTACAAGGCTAACAGGCTAGCTCGTATGAAGGCTTTCTGAGTTTTTTTTTTTTTTTTTTTTAATACATATTTTGGAGGAATGGCCTCACAGGGGCTGAGCTGAAAAGAGCTAAGAGCCCTTGGCAGTGAGAACTTGAGAAGCCAGTGGGCGTCTACACTGTCAGTAGGGAGGGGAAGGAGGCTTGACTCGACTCAGGGCCCATTTGGCAGAACAGATCAAAAGTCCAAAAACGTGCATTCCTAGACTTGGGGAAGTCTAGGAATCCATCCCAAGATGATATCACAAAATGCTCTGATTTTTTTTTTTTTTTAGTCTTGGCTCTAATGTGGGTGCCCTAGGGCAAGTCATGGCTTCGTCCCTAGAATGGGGTTTAATAACGGCATCCCACCAGGCAGTGCTGGGGAAGAAATGAGACAGCGCCTCAATCGCAGTAATTGCTCACCGATACTAGCATCTTGGTTGGGGGACCCTCAGATATAGAACCCCAGATAAGAATTTGGGAGGCGCGCCCAGGAATCACGTGGGGCCCTGAGACGGCGAGGGAAGGAAGTGTGCACGCTGTGCACAGGATGAGCTGCCTGATGAAGCCGAGGTGAGGGGGCACCTGGAGGTCTCTACTCCTTTAAGTCTTGCTTTTAAAATGCTCAAGACTGTCTCCACAGTTGAACGTGAGGGAAAAATATTCTCTGGTTTAAGCCACTTATTTTGCTTTTCTGTTATACACAGCTGAGTTTAATAATCCTTATCTGAAGCTGGAGGCCAGTGGCTGTCCCCAGCAAGAAGCTTTCCAGGGGGACCCAGTATGGAGGCCCAGTAACACAGGCAAATGCTGTGATACTAATATCTCCCTAGGGAAATGACCTCGCCAAGGGACTCTACTCACACAACCCCACCTAATTTTGTAGTTGGAAAAAGTTCTCCTAGGTAGGAGTTCATCACTCCCACCCAAATCCCGAGAGTGTCTGGCACCTCCTTCCTTCTCAGAGGTGTCATGGCACCTCCCCAAACGTGGGCTCCCTGCACCCAACCCTTCCCAAGCCCTCCTTCCCAACTGATCCGTTCCCTGTGCCCTTCTCCTTGGTCTCCCATCTCTTAGGCAACAGCTAGCACATCTGACAAGTGAATCGGTGTTACTGGGTTAATGTGTCACCCTCCAAGTAGCCAGGAGGCTACTTTGACAGGAGCCAGGAGGCCCTGTGCCCAGAGCCGAGTGACGTGAAGAGCACCAGAAAAGCTAGAGGCCACCCTGCTGCTGGCCTCACTTCCTGTGTGCCACTCCCGTTTCCTCCTTCATCCCATCCCCTCCCTTGGCACAGCCGACCATGGTCGACCGTGGTCGTAGCTCCTACCCCAGCAAATGCCAGGTCCCCACCCTCCAGCGCCATTTGGCCTGAGCTGCCACACTGAAAGCGAAAGGAGGAGTCAGAACAGAAAGAAAAATAATGAAACTACTGAAAGGGGAGAAACAGCTGGCAGAATATTGGAAAAATTCCCAGGCGGGAATCCCCAGCCCTCAAGGGCTATGACTGGCTGAGGACCTTCTTAAAGGGCAATCTTGAAATGTGTTCTTATCATTGTGGCCAACTCACAGGAGTACCCGACCCCTGGACACCCCCCTGCCCCAGAGTGGGGTACATGCATGAGCTATGTTTGGAGGGTCAGAGCAGAGTTACGGTGGGAGGGCGAGGGGAAGGGCTGAAGGACGCAGCAGGGACTTGGATGCATGAGAATCCAAGCTCTTCTGGGATTCCAGGGGAAAGGCAAACCCAGCAAGGAGAGGGCTTGGCAAAATCGTACAGCTGAGAGGGCGTGCGTGCAGGCGCAGGGAGGGGGGACTCCAGGAGGCTGCCCTGGCAGCAGCCGGGTGGTGGCCGCCAAATAAAGTTGGCCGCTCTTACCTAAACCCAAGTGCAACTTCGTTCAGGAAACAGGGATGGAAACTGGAAAAGGTTGAAACAGGGATCCGGCTTGTGCTCCTGCAAGTCTGAAGCAGGCATGACAGAGGTTGTCAGGCAGGGAGGCAAAAGCAGTGGTGCCACGAGCACAAAAGCAAGGCTCCCGCCACGCTCGGGAACCGGCAGACTGGCCACCAGGAGGGGCCAGCATTAGGGTTTCTGAGGAAGAAACCTGAAGGGGCCTGCAGGTTGGGGCTGGGGGTGGGGGGGCCGGAGTGAGGGAGAACAGGAGCTGGGCTGCAGCTCACCCGAATGCTGGGTTTTAGGTAATGGAGTTTGGAGAGAAAGACCAAGGCTGGACCTGGCACAAATCATCACATCTTCTGGCCAAGTTTGGGAGACCTTTCAAGCCCCCATGCTTTGGGCTCAGGACTTGAGCCCAAACCACAGAGGCCCCCTCATCCTTTGTGAAATGCAGTTACTGATAATACAAAGAATAATCCACAATAAACCGGCAGTCAGTCCTCTTTGATGAGGAGAGAATAATTTCTACCAAGTTCATTAATTCCAGATAAGCTATGACCTAAGGAATGTCCCAAGCGCTATCCACCGATTCTTCTGTCTCACTCTTCTCCTCCCAGCCAGTAAGGTTAGAGGGGTTCACTGCCCCTCAAACCCCCCTGTCCTCCCAGCCATGTGCTTCTCCCCATTGACTCCACACACACCCCCAGGGTGGGCTTCCCCTGTGGTTCGGCTGGTAAAGACTCCACCTTCAATGCAGGAGACCTGGGTTCAATCCCTGGGTGGGGAAGATCTGGAGAAGGGAAAGGCTACCCACTCCAGTATTCTGGCCTAGAGAATTCTACAGACTATGTAGTCCACAGGGTCACAAAGAGTCAGATACAGAGTGACTTTCACTTCCACACCCCCAGAGTAATCTTCCAAAGGCACCTGGATACCCACTTTCCCTGCCCAGCATTCACCACCATCCAGACCAGACCAAGTTACCTGGCAACCTGACCTCCCTCCCTTTCTCACTGAGGGTAGTGGAGCAGAGGAATGTCACAGTCAGAGCAGGGGCTCTGAGTCTGAACCTGCCTCCACTCTCAGTGCCAACACCTCCTTGTCTGAGGACTAGAGATACTAACCATAAACTTATGTGGATGTTTTGAGGATTAAATGAGTAAATAAAGTACTTAAAACAAGTGCGAGGTATGTAGTAAGCACTCAATGGATGTGAGCTATTATCATCTTGGCTATGTACTACCATGTCCACAGAGGAGGGGTTTTTGTTTTGTTCACCAGTTTCAGCCTGCTGACTTGAACAGGGTCGAGTCTGTAGTAGACAACATGTGTTAATTTATTTTTTTGTTATAAACTCTGTTCTAACCTAACTCTTCCCTGTAGCACACTTGATACATTCCTACCTCCATGCCTTCGCTCATGCCATTTCCCACTTCTTGAAGGGCCATACCCCATCCAGGGTTATTCCTCCTCCTATTTTGAATTGCCAGCTCCAGCCTCCCCCCACCCACTCCTGCCCAGGCGCCTTCCCCAGGCTCAGAACCTGCACAAAACAAGCTCTCAGTAAAGCCTCGGTGGTTTGTGGCCAGAATTTTTTTTTTTTTTAATGCTTTGGCTCCAAAATAGAGTTTCCTCCTGACTTGGCACTTAATGTTCACCACCTCCTGGGGTGGGCCCTAAGAAGTGGCGCCCCTCCCCACCAACCAGCTACTATATATGTCATTTATCTTGTGGCTTTGACATTCGGAGAAGGCTTCCCAGGTAAAATTACCTGAATAACTAGACATAACTGGACACGTGGTCTCCAAACCACAGTTTCTAGGCTTCCTAATTGGTGAGCTGAGAGACATGGCATCTGTTTGCCCAAGAAATATGAGCCAGGCGGCTCTACATCAACAGCCTGCTTTCCGCCCCGGATGGGGCAACAGCTGCCTTAACTTGGCTGTTTGTGCACTAAAAAAAGAAATTCCATGGTGACCAGTTGACTCAAGCCAGCTCCCAATGTGAGGGGGTACTTTCAAAGTAATCCCTGATGACACCAAAAGCTCCCCACCCAGTCCCTAATGAAAAGAAAACACAAGGGCAAAACTTGAGCAGGAATTTGCATCAGTTGCTATTCCAAACCTCCTGGAGTGTGTGGCTTCTGAGCTGGAGTTGCCATCTAGAAGGGCGCAGGCCTAACAGCCCCCTCCAGGCAAGCTTGTCCCCTGCAAACTCCCCACTCCACAGAGACAGGGCATGCTCACCACTCCCTGAGAAGGATCACAGCCCCATCAGGAAGGTCCTCTTCTGAGGCCGGAGGCGGGGAGAGAACAGGAGGTTGACTTGACTAGCAGCGTGGCCGGGCCGGCCTGTCCATGGCCTCCTTGGAGAGCATGATCCTGTTTTCCCCGCAACCAGCAGATGCACACTTGTCACACACTAGGCTTTCATCTCAGTACATTACATACATAGCTCTTTTTTGAAATTAACTTATATTTACCTTTGGTTGCGGGGGTCTTCGCTGCGGCACATGGGCTTTCTCTAGTGGCAGAGAGCAGGGGCTACCCTATTTGTGGTGTCCAGGGCTTCTCACCGCACCGGCTTCTCTTGCTGCAGAGCACAGGCTCTAGGCACAGGCTCTAGGCATGTGGGCTCGGTTGCTCCAAGGCGTGTGAAATCTTCCCCAACCAGGGATCCTGTGTCCCCTGCACTGGCAGGTGGATTCTTGTCCACTGTGCAGCCAGGGAAGTCCCATAGTTCTCTCTTAATCCTCACACACAGCCAGGAAGGTAGGCCAGCATTTCTGCCATTCTACAGGTGGTGAAACTGGAGCCCAAGAACCTTAACTGTCCCACCTGTAACCACTTGAAAATGGCCAGGCTGGTAGGAAGTTGGGCCCAGATTCGCTTCTCTGAGTCTAGAGCTAAGTGGACTTCAGTGCGTGCCCTTCCTACCCCTTGAGAGTGCCACCATCACTTCTCCAATCCACCGCCCATGCTTCATGCCTCCCAGTCACCACTATCTGCGTGAACTTTGCACTCTGCCCCTGTGGACCCAGGAGAAATGCTTCCTCATAAGAGCACATCGCCCAGTTTTATAGTTTCCTCCTAGACTCTTTGGCAACACCTGAGCCTGCTGCTTCCCCCTTCCCCGTCCCCACACTCATAGTCACCCTTACACACTCAGAATTACACTAGTCCCACACACACACACATTCACAGACACACAGAAGTGATGACATTCACACACACATACAAAGTCACTCACCTCTATGATGGCTAATGGGATGAGAACTACTTTCTAGAAATTCATGCCTGACTTACCTTAAAGCCCTTTTCCCCAGCTCCTGGAGCTCCTGGCTTCTGCCTGTTTCATGTTTCATAAACGAGGCACTCTCGCTCTGGGGACCACGGTCTCCCCCTCTTCCTGTGCCCGCAGGCGAATCTGGACATCCTCCGAATGGAGTCGAGAACCAGCTTTCTTCCCCATGCTGCCACCTTGTGACCCGAGGCCAGAACTGTGGGCTGTGCCAAGGGGAGACCCACTTCCCCGGGAGATGCCAACAGGCAGGTGGGCTGTTAGGGGAGGTCTACATCCAACTGTCCCCCATTTGCAGACAGAGTAAACCAAGTTGCCCTCTTCCTCCACCTGGTCTTCAAAGGCCCAGTCCGCTGGCAAGGCAGATGGGAAGGTGCACCCCACGGACCAGTGCATGCCAGGCTTGAGCTCACAGACGGACGTGTGACTGGCTCTCACCTCACTCGCTCCACTCAGGGACACTTCCAGGCCTCTCTGTGTTTGGTGAGGCAGCAGCCCAGGAGGTGTGCCCCCCTTTTCCTCCTTGAGCCCAGAGCCAATGTGTTTCAGGTAGAGTGATTTCACCTCATCTCTTTATTTTACTCAGTTTTATTTTTGGCTCTGGTGCAGTGGGATGAGTCAGTCTTACTCCCCAGATGAGGGCTCAGTCCTCACTATGCCTGGCTAGTCCCCTCTTGTTTTATGTATTTCCCCTCAGCCTGAGGGCCACTCCCCTCCCCCTGCAGCGTAGGCAGCCATTCTGGTATATCCTCTTATTTGTACGTGTTCCAAGTGCAGGGTTTTGTGTGTGTGTTTTGTAGGTGTGTGTTACCGCACGGCATTGCCTGCTACTGCCTTATTCTTTCATCACCATTTTCCCGACAGTGTTATTTAAAGTGTTTGGGGGAAGGGTTAATAAGACACGTGTTTCAGAGTAGAAGTGCCTTACACTTAGACCGTGGAAGTGACTGCACATTTTCACTGATTTGTGTTTCCTCGAACATAACCTCAGGATTGTGGGTCATGGGCACCCCGACTGGGCAAGGCTGCCCAGAGGCCTGAATCCTCACCTCAGCCCTGCCACAGACTTACTGAGACCCCCTGCAGGTCTTTTACCCTCGGACCTGTGGATTCCTCATCTGTTAAACAGCCCTCAAACTAAGGCCCTTGTAAGGACCCACCTACCTACCTTGAATGGTCTTTGACACTCAGAAAGGTGCTATCTAGGAGTCACCAGCCCTGGAATTCTTACCCTGAAGCCAGACAGTCTAGGTTCCAGTTCCAGCTCCCCCACTTGCTGCCATGTAATATTGGGCAAGTTACTTAACTGTGTTTCTGTTTTTTAACCTGAAGATAGTAATAATACCTACTCTTTGAGGGTTGCTGTGAGATTAAATCAATTAGGTGAACAGTGCTGGGCATCTACTAAGCATTCATTGATAATTGGGGTTTTCTTTTGTTTTAAATTTTATAATAGCCCTATGTTCCTATTTTACAGCTGACAAGACCAAGGCTCAAGGAGCCAAGTAACATGCCCAGGCTTACATAACAATATTACTAGGAGCCAAATCTAGGTCTCCCGACTCCGAACGCTATGGTCATCCCACCACAGAAAGCCTTAGGACTTCAATGTGCAACCTGGAGACAGCATGCAAAACCTTCCGGATACCAATATGAGTGACAAGAGGTGACCCAGCGGGCACTGCGCAGACAACTCCTGGCCCTGGCAGTCTTCATTCCTCACTGGCATCCTTTTCTTTTACACGTGCTTGCCCTCTCTGACAAAGAAACTGCTTCCTCTAGGGTTTTGTGGGTATCCACGCAGCCTCTCAATCAATGTGAACCCCAGTGCCAGGCTAACAAGATGTGCTGGAAGAGCTTGGGCCTAAGGAGTTGGGCCTTGGTTCTAGTCCTGGCTGTGGCATTTCCTCACTCTGGGAGGAAATTTTCCTTCTCTAAACCCCAGTTTCCACATATGTGCAGTGGGAATAGCAACTGTTAACAAAGTTGTATGAGGACTGTTTTGAGAGACTATTCCGATCTTAATCAAATACGAACACACTTGCCTGACTGCTGTGTAACAAAAAGTCCCTGTTAAAAAGTCCCGATGCCAAGATCTCCCTGGTGGTCCAGGGGTTGAGAATCCGCCTGCCAGTGCGGGGGGATGCAGTTTCCCATGTGCCGTGGGGCAACCAGGCCTGTGCGCCGCAGTGAGCCCAAGTGCTCTGGAGCCCGCACGCCACACCCAAGACCTGCACACCGTGTACCCAATGCAGCCAAATAAACACAAACTTTTGTTAAAAGCTTGATGCAGCCTTGGATGAACTGTCACCCATTTACCTTCCAAGAAAACAGCTGTCTGGACTGGCCATCCTTGCAAAAAAAGAAAATCATTTTTTTTTTCTGGACTTGAGAAGTCCTAGAATAAAAGTGTTGGAAAAGACCTTGCAGACCATTTGGTCCCAGTGTGGCAAATTTGTATCTGATCAAGAGCTGCTTTGCCTGAAGCGGTGCGGGAGCTGAGAGCCCGGCTGGAAGGACACTGGGGGCCATCTGTTTACAGGGCGCAGTGAGCAGGCACCGGCTGCCACATGAGGTGCGTGCCACCACCAGCCCAACTGTCCCCCCTCCTACAAACGGACAAACCAAGGCGGGTGACGATCCCGCCTCTGCCCTCAGCTGACCCTCAGGGCTACCAGATCTGACCACCATGTTGGCACAGGACACAGGCCTGTGTGCTACCTGGACTAGCACAGGGCAGGGCCCACATCATACGCCATCACTTACGACCACCACACAGGGTTCGTGAGCTGCTGTCCTTTTTGGAATGCTTTAAAATTACAGATAGATTTTAGGGAACAATTTGCCCACAATCTACTTGCACAATCCACAATGCATAACTTTAACCACTGAAACAAACAGTGCATATTTGTTACCTTAGGCGTTAAAACACTGCAGTCGGTTTCTTTTAGAAAACAATGGAAATATTTGCTGGGAACGCCAAGATAGCTAGCAAACAGGAAAGACCAGAAGAAACCAAACAGGGTACAAAGCACCCTTTTAAAAGCGAGGGAAGGGACTTCCCTGGGGGGGTCCAGTGGTTAAGACTCCAAGTTTTCAATGCAAGGGTCGCAGGTTTGATAGCTGGTCAGGGAACAAAGATCTCACGTTATACCACACAGCCAAAAGATTCAAAACATTAATTAAAAAAAAAGCGGGGGGAGGGAGGGAAAAGCCCATAAGGAGAGTATGTGCTTGCAGAGCTAAGGACAGTGCCAACCCAGGATCCCTGGGAAAGCAAATCGGAGGAACCTAAAAACCTTGAGTTTTTTTACTCACAACCTGCCTGCTGCCAGGACTCTAGCACTGGACAGGCTGCAAAACAGGAATTTACCCTCAGTGGGGAATGGTTTTAAGTACCTCGTCATCATAAAGGAAATACGACACCATGGGCACAGGCTCCCTGTAAATGTGGGGGTTCAGGGGCAGGTATCTGACTCACCCGTGGGCACCTCAATGTAGGGCACCTCTTAGGTCCCTCCTGGTCCGGACACGAATGCTGGGCTTGGACTCACAGGCTGTGGGGTTCAAACCTGGCTTAACCTTCCTACTATCTGCGTGACCTTGGGAAAGGTACTTCCTCTTTCTGGTTTCAGTTTCCTCATTTGCAAAGTGGGGCCATGGTATCACCTCTGTTAACACCCCCTAAACACAAATGATGTTGGAGAAGACTCAAGAGTCCCCTGGACTGCAAGGAGATCCAACTAGTCCATCCTAAAGGAAATCAGTCCTGAATATTCATTGGAAGGACTGATGCTGAAGCTGAAACTCCAACACTTTGGCCACCTGATGCGAAGAGCTGACTCATTGGAAAAGATCCTGATGCTGGGAAAGGTTGAGCGCGGGAGAAGGAGCCAACAGATGGTTGGATGGCAT
Source organism: Antilocapra americana (assembly GCA_007570785.1). Taxonomy (NCBI): domain Eukaryota; kingdom Metazoa; phylum Chordata; class Mammalia; order Artiodactyla; family Antilocapridae; genus Antilocapra; species Antilocapra americana. The sequence continues at coordinate 14,199,144 of ML661332.1, forward strand.
CACCGACTCAATGGACGTGAGTTTGAGTAAACTCCGGGAGTTGGTGATGGACAGAGGGGCCTGGTGTGCTGCAGTCCATGGGGTTGCAAAGAGTCAGACATGACTGAGCAACTAAACTGAAACACAAATGAAGACACTTCCCACTCCAAGCATACAGAATAAAGAAAATAGGATAAAAAAAAAAAACTTATGAAAACCCAAAGTTATTGGGTCACTTTCTTCCTTGTTTATGTGTTCTCTGTCTGCCATATCATAGATTACCTTTGAATTAAAAGTGAGTAATTAAAGAGGATGGAGTAGAGCTCACGTGAAAAACGCTGAGCTTGGCACCTTTCGAGGCTCTCTGTGCCAGGAAGAGTTGTTGAAGCTTTATACGCGTTACCTCAGGTTTTGTCCCAACAAGCTGGGAAGGGAAGCAGTTCTGGCTCCCACTGCTCAGCTGTGGAGACGAGCTCCCAGAGGAGTCAAAGGCTTCACTATCAAGAGGGGCACAGTGATGTGCCAGCAGCGGGTACACAAACACACAACAGTATGGTCAAGGTCAGCACTCCAACTCTGGAGAAAGCAGAACCTTCTCCCTCTCCTGTGACATGACCCGAGCTTCGGAGAAGCCGTTCCCAGCAGAGCGATACTCTATGAACCTGCTTCTGGAGGACCTGCTCTGAGTCAAGGTCAGGTTAATTTATTATTCCATAACAGCCTGTGTCCAACCAAAGGTTTCAGTGTGTGGACTTACTTTTAAAATATTTGTTTCTGTATAAACATACTGCTTGCTCATGGTATTTTTCTCTTCAGTAGCAACAGAATGCATTCTCTAAACAAAAACACTAATATGAATAATGCTGTGATCAAAAAAATACCTCCTAATAATAGTGGTTTATCACACTTTCCCGAAAAAAAAAGAAGGCAAATGATGATAAACAGTATTTTAGAAATCCTGGGGGGTTGGCAGCCCACCTATGCACCCATGCCTCAGAGCCACAATCTGTGGCCAACACGTCTGCACCCCCGTAACATGGCACTGCACCCCGTGACGCTGCCCCACCCCGATACTGGAGCTGAGGTCAACAGGGCAAGGCTCTGAGCTGCCCATGGGGATGGAGGCAGACAAGTCCCTTTGTGGCCTGGAAAACCCTCCTTACAAGAGCCGACACCATTCTCAAGCTCACAGGTGTCTGCCTGTTAAGAGTCCGGATCTGGCCACAGCGAGGGAAGGATGAAAAGGAGCAGAGATCGGGAGGCAGCCTTCAGGGCTGGCACAGGCACAAGTCACCGGGTGACTCAGACCTGCCCTGACTCCTGGAGCCGCGTACTGTTTGCCCTCCGTCTGAGGCTTTATCTGCCAGGGAGATGGGCAAGCAGCCAGGGCCTTCGCAGGTGAGGGGCTGTACAGCCAGGGCGGTGGCATGCTGCCACACCAGATGTTGGCTGGTCTCTCCGGAGCACTGGGCCGGGACTCAGGCTGCACACCTAGAGACGGCCCTAGCTGGGCTCCAGGAGTCTCAGTGACTCACTCCCCTGTCCCTTTACCTCGGGCTCTACGGTGTAAAGGAACGGGCAGCCGAAGAACTCTCACATGGTGCCTCAGGAGTCTGACATTTCATCGTGCTTAAAATACATGCTTGTATGTCTAATAATTGTGCTTAAGTTTTTTAGAACATGAAACTTACTAACATGCTGGAGTGTATGTGCTTCTAGGTGGTTGTGAGGTAAACTTTCCATCCTGCCACTTCTGGGATTGCAAAATGAGTTGTTAAAAATTGTATTCAGGCGGCCGTTGAAGGTGAGGCGGCCGTCATGGCGTTCCTGTCGTCGGCGGCCTATCTGACCCACCAGCAGAAGGTGCTGCGGCTTTATAAGCGGGCGCTGCGGCACCTGGAATCATGGTGCATCCACAGGGATAAATACCAGTACTTTGCTTGCTTATTGAGAGCCCGGTTTGATGAACATAAGAATGAAAAGGACATGGTGAAGGCCACCCAGCTGCTGAGGGAGGCAGAGAGGGAATTCTGGCATGGTCAGCATCCTCAGCCATACATCTTCCCTGAGTCTCCGGGGGGCACCTCCTATGAGAGATACGAGTGTTACAAGGCTCCCGAGTGGTGCCTAGATGACTGGCATCCTTCGGAGAAGGCCATGTATCCTGACTACTTTGCTAAGAGAGAGCAGTGGAAGAAACTGCGGAGGGAGAGCTGGGAGCGGGAGGTGAAGCAGCTGCAGGAGGAAACCCCAGTTGGTGGTCCCCAAACTGAAGCTTTGCCCCCAGCCCGAAAGGAAGGTGACTTGCCCCCTCTGTGGTGGCATATCGTGACCAGACCCCGGGAGCGGCCCATGTAGAGAGAGGAAGATGCCTCACGGTCACGCTTGCAAGTGGCGGCCGCATGCACAGGGCTGGAGGTGGGTGCTGTGTGCAATCAGGAGGAATCGTGGGAGAAAGGAAGTCCTTAAACACCCTACAGAAACAAACACTGCAATCCAGTATGGCTTATTCGGATGCATTTACCATGAAGCTACTAGAAATTCAACCTACGAGGCTACCCTTAAATGTAACAGGATCGGCTATGTTGACAGTGTGCCCCTCCCCTGACCCTCCCCCCATCCCAACCCAGTCTACCATTTCCAGAGTTACTTCACTCCAAATATTGCTCATCAACTGACTCCCGCATTTCTCATCCCGAAAGTAGTTTGCTTGGGTAAGGATTTTTATTCCTTATCCATTTTGTTTGTACATTAAAGTAACTTGAATTTGCTCCTAAGCCAGACTACTACAATGCATCTACAAAAGCTTGCAGGAAAACAAAGAAAAGAAAAAAAGCTAAGTATAGTTATCCTTTCTTCTGAAATCACTAACTTTGTGGTTCCCCTGCCCGACCTCCCCCCGCCCTTATGCATTTAAAATTTTACAAAGACTTGTAAAAAAGTTAAATGGAATTTGGCACCTTCAGAAAAATCAAAAGGGAAACTTAAGATTAAAATGTGCAGAAAGAAAACTGTTGATATTTACAAATTAAAAGATCAAGGTTATGTCAGTTAAAAAAAAAAAAAAAAAAAATTGTATTCACTTCTCTATACAACCAAAACAGGAAAAACTGGGTTCTGAGGTCAGTTTAGACTGCCACTCATCAAAACACTGTTCCTATCTCTGTAACTGAATTTATCTACCAGAACTTACAATATCATTTAAATTCTTAGGTAACATTTTACAGTTACAGTATACAATTTCATTCCAGAAAAAGATTTGGCTAGTTTTCAAGTTTGAAAATCACCAGTCCCAGAGGAACTCTTCAAGTTCTCTAGTTCTCACTTTTTACTAATCTCCAATTCGAAACCCTGATTAAAGTCACAAGGTCTTAAAAGTTGTCAGTTCATAATAAAACTTTTGAGACTACCCTCAAGTGGTGAGGTTTAAGCAAGCTAGTAATATGTATATGTAAAACATTTAGCAAGACGCTGCCAGGAGTTCAAAGAATACTAATTATTATCTCTATCATCTTTATTACTATCTTTATTGTTCCTATCATAGTGGAAAAAGAGACTGGAGTCAATGGAGACACAATTCTACTCAACAAGTGTGTGACCTCAGGCAAATCTGGCTCAGTATTTGCAACAGGGCAGTACTGCCTCCTAGTGGGTGCCGGGGAAAACTGAAGCTTTTCTTTTTCATTTTTATGGCTGTCACTCTGGCTAGAGAGCATCACTGCCCATGCCCACAGGGCTGAACCAAGCAGGGGTAGAAAGCATTAAGTGTCTGCATAAAGCCATTAAAGAAACTGATTAAATGGGATAAAGACACGGTCCAGAATTGTACTTTACCTTGTACAATCAGGACTACTCCATTTTTCCTAATTGTCATTCCCCTTCTACCAAAGGACTGTTGTCATTCAGTCACTGTCATGTCCAGCTCCTTGGGACCCTATATACAACCTAATACTTTATGTTTAAAAGTGATAGGAACGTTTTGAGCACATTTCACGTATTAATTCACTTAAATCCTCATAACTCAGTGGGATAGTACTGTATTATTTACTCCACTCCCCTTGCTCCATGTAATTTTTTTGGGGGGGGCCATGTGGCCTGCAGGATATGACCAGGGTTCCCCTGCAGTGAAACCAAGTGTCTTAACCACTGGACCACCAGGAAAGCCCCATTGTGAGTTTACTTTTTGACATTATAGTTTTAAGGCCCAACTCATTTGTGAGAATACTGTACTATCTCATTTCTTCAATTCAGTGATCTGTTGTATTTGTCTGACATGTCATAAGATTTCTACATGTGCCTTCACTCTTTTCTTACAGGGTAAGTATGGAACGGCTTCAAGTGGGTTCAAGCATCTGATTTACTTGTATCTTCTGGCAGCCATACCCAAATACATTCTATTTTATAAACTGCTCTCCTTTTTGTTTTAATAGTTAAGGCTTCATCTTGTTTTTTTTAAATAGTGAACACAGAAAATAGATTTCACTTCAGGATAGTGAAGGATCATTACAAAATGTATTTTTACACAAAGGGAGCCCCAAGTCTGTTAAGAATTAACGAGACCACTCTCCCTCTCTGAGCTTCTTGAGTAAATGAAGTAATCCCAACGTCAAGGGTTGATAATAAGGAAAAAAATAATATATGCTCAGTAGGTGGTATTTCAATTTCAGCTCCCTGCTTTCAATCTTCTCTCCCATACTCTGCTCAAGCACTAGCAACCAACTTGATCAGTGAACAAAACAGATTTTCTGGTGAAAACAATCTCATTCAACTGCTCGGCAACACCAAGGCAAGCACCCAGGGGCAGCTAGTTTTTGGTGCTGCCTTTCCCAGCAAAGTTAAGTAGTAAGAACAGGGAGGCGCCTTTCTCCATATACAGGGAGGCCTGGGAGAACTGGGGTGAGGAGGAGGCAAATATACCCCAAAGACTACTGTAGGATCAGAAACAGATCTGAACTTTGATCTTAACAGATCGTAAGCTCTTTACACTCACCTGTTCAAACTAAATCAGAACCTCTCGGGGCAGGCCCAGGTGTTAGTTACAAATGCTCCTCTAGGAGATTCCAGTATACAGCCAAGAATGGAAAAAACCACTGACAAAGATTAATCAGTTTAATACCCTCTGAAGTGTTTTGTTATCCCCAACTTAATATAAGTGACTTGTCCCAGACACACAAAATATGGAAATCTGAATACAGGCTGGGCTAATTTGAAAACCCATTTTCAAGGAGCCATCTAGCTCCTTTCCTTCCTACCTGTTCTTGTGACTTCAGAAGCCCCTTTTTTTTTAAAATCTGCTTGGACTCCTGTAACCACAAATGTTCCTCTTGACCTTGCAACCCTGAAAGCAACATCCTCTCAAACTGGACAATATACTCAAAAGTAGGTAAGGGACCAGGGTCAGTGGAAAACACTAGTATGCACTGGGGGTCACTCTTGCTTGCCCAGCACCAAAGTGGTTCAGTTTTTCTTTACCAGCTGAGCCACTAGGGAAACCCTCAGTTTTGCTTAAAAGCCATTCCTTGAGTGCTAACTGCTAACCAGTGTTAGCCTGCCATATAAGAGCTTAGTAAGCAGTGTTGTCAGTTTGTGTTGGGTGCCATATATGCATCACATTCTCAAAGGTAATTAACCTATTTTAAGATGAGAAAAATTAAGTGTCAAAAATTATGCAGCTGGCCACTGGGCTTTAAGTGAGGAAGCCAGGATTCAAACCCTAAGTCCTTAATGTTATACCGCTCCCTGGAACAGCACTCCATCAGCTATTGAGGCAATCCTTGTCCCAGCTCAGCCAGCGCCCCTGCACGACCTTTGGCAAATCCACCTTCTGTCTGTTAAGTATAGGATTCCAACTATCAACTCCAAGGCCACTTCCAGTTATTCTACACCTGGTATTGCAACCTGGGTTACACCATTACAGCTCAATCACTCCTGGACGACTTGTCCAGCCTTCTCTATACTTCGGTCTCTTCCGCAATAAAGCATGATGAGTTCATTACCTTATTACTGACACTCTTGAATTATTTTCTTCCTGTCACCTGCTTTTAAGTCCCAAAGGTGGCCCTGGCTCAGGAATCCATCTTGGATGATGCACTTAAAACTCTCTCTCTCACCTCTTATGAGAATTAATCCAAATCGTTTAGTGTTCTTCTAGGTTAGCAAGCTGTGGCTGCTGGAGGCAATCCAATAGCTTTAATCACTAAGTCCACTGTCAAAATCTAAATGACCACTCAAATGTGCCTGCTTAACTTGGAGGTGCTTTCCTGAATCTCTGCAACAGCCTTGTCAACCATGGAATTCTGGGGTACTCTCCCTAAGATTCCATTATTTTAAAAAAGGCAAACATAATTGGTATACTTTTCTCTATGAAGTTGCAATTATTAATAATTAAAATGTTCCCTGAAACATAAGAGTTTGATGTTTACCAGTCCTCTTATAAAATGCAGTACTCACCAATGTTGGTCTCACATTGCTTAAAGGATTAAAACAGGTGATGGCCAGACCAGGAGACTGGAAGAGCAATAGAAACTCCTAATAGCTTGAAGGACACCCATGACACAAGGTTAACAGTCAACATGGACCGATGGAAACAAAGCCAAACCATCTACATTATAGCTTTATCTTTCTTGACAATGACATCTTAGTCATTACCAATGCAGGAGACGCAGGTTTGATTCCTGGGTCAACATCCCTCGGAGAAGGAAATGGAAACCCACTCCAGCATTCTGAAAAATCCCATGGACAGAGAAGCCCGGCAGGCAACAGCCCATAGGGTCCAAGAGTCAAGACATGACTGAGTATACACATAAACCCTGACTGCGTAACAGTCATACTATTTGCCCAGACAATATGCAAGTTTAGACAGTACATACATCTCAGATGGCCATGCCTCAGACGTAATAAAAAGCTGAAGGACACACAACACTTCTAGCTGTATAAATACTTGATCACAGTATGCCTCACTTTCTAAAACTTTTAACAAGTTTTCTCTAGAAAGGAATTAATTCCCCAGTGTATAATTTACTTCTACCATAAGCATATTTTATAACTATAAAGAGAAGTCTTAAACCCTGTTAGTCACAATAGTGGTGTCTTACAACTGGGTTGTAAAATAAAGACATACTAAACAGAAAAGAAAAGCTTGGGAGTCTAGTATGGCCTCAGTGCCGAATACACTACAGATCTTCCTTATGATGGGGTCGTATCTTGATAAACTGAAAATACAAGTCAAAAAACATACTTAACACATACCTAACCTATCCAACATCAGAGCTTAGCCTCACCTAAATGTGCTCAGATCATTAGCCTACAGTTGGGCAAAAACATCTAACAAAGTACTCAATCTTTCATGTAACTCACTGAATACTAAACAGAAAATTAAAAACAAAATGACTGTTATGAGTACAGAATGCTTAAGTGTATTCATTTACCTTTGTGATCACCTGGAAGTCTGGGAACCAAGGCTTGGCTTGCTGCCCAGCATGGATAAGAGTACAGTGCCGAACACCACTAGCCCAGGAAAAAATCAAAATTCAAAGGAGTGTCTGCATATTGCTTTTGTACCACTGTAGTCAAATCACAGGTTGAATCACCAAGACTGTCTTGTTTAGCAGAATGAGGAATAATAAACGAGGAACCGTTTTCTGCCCTTTTAACAAGGAGACTCACCTCTTAAGCGGTTAAGCATTTTATAAATAAGAATAAAGTCATGGACAATGTTTGGCAGACCAGTACTCAAAAAGAAACTTCCTTTCCTGGAGGATACAGCTGGCCAAGTGAGCAGACTGACCAAAACAAAATTTTTTAAATTTCCTTTCCTAATTATTCCAACTGTCTTCCCCCCAGCTTCCACCATCCTGAGAGCTTTCTTAATCCTTTCCAAACTATCAGTGTTCATCTACTATTTTCAAAGTGGGGCACTTATATTCCCAACCTTACTTCAAACATTGCCAACTGAAGACCAACCAGGATTGCCAGTTAAGTCAACTTCTTATCCCCACTAAACTTTTCATTAGAGCAGTAACACTCCCAACTTCTTAGCCTTTCTACCAGTACTTAAGCTGGACAAGCTATCCTACACTGCTTATTTAGCAACAGGACTGAAAGAAAATAATTAGACTGAAATTCAGTAAAACACTTTCGGTTTTACCTCCAAGAGTTGTGTACTCCACTGCTCCTGTCCTCTAACTTCTACTGTGTGATTAAGGTTATTTATACTCATTCCTTCACCTTAGATTCTTTACATTCACTTGTTTTCCACTACTGATAGGTAAGGGGCTTTTCAAATCACCTGAAATATTTGCCACCTCACTCAAGATCTAGAAGCCCTACCACCAACATCTCTTAAATCATTCTAATCTACAGTACTAGTGAACTTATTACTATTTAGTTCAAGGTTTCAACATCCTAATATCGAACACAGGTCAAGTATAACCTATGCTGTTTTGAGACAGAGCTGGTGTTATGCCTTATCACTGCACCCCATTACCCATTAAATGCCTGTCAGTCTGCCATGTGGGGAAAATGTGACACAGAAAGGATTAAATGACAAATCAACATTCCAATTTGTATTTATTTACAAAACACTTGTTGAAAGTTAACATGGATGGTTTTCCCTAAATTTTCTCATTACAAAAGAAATTCTGGTGGCAGAGAGCCAGCTGGATTGAGTTAAAAGTGCCAGCTGCCTAAATTTAGAAGAATGTAGAAACTGTTTCCTGAGGGAGTTTTCTCAAAACTTAAGAATGTTTTATATGTTGATCATTTCCATTCTCCTTTCCAAATGATTGATACAAACAGCATCCCTACAGCATTTACTAATTTTCTTCAGCAACTTTCCCCCTTTGCTCCAATCTGAGGTGTGGGGACTTAACAAAAAAAAATGGCCACTAAAAGGACACTAACTTGCCCCAAACGAAATCTATGAGTTACATACTGAAACAAAAATGCCAATTCATAAATAAGACTTCAAAAACGAGGAAAGCCACCCACTGCCTACTTTTTTCTGTATAAGCAAAAGGTATAATTTTGCTTTGGAAATAAAGTGAAATATTTTCCATCTCAGGACCTCTCCAAAGGATGACTAGCAAAGAAGTAAGTATCAATGTTTCCAGAGATTTTCATGTCAAGACTAAGTCCATACATGTACTAATAGATAAGGCACTAAATGGCCACAATGCTTTATGTAGGTCAGAAAACCAAGGAAAAACTAAAAAAAAAAAACAAAAACAAGTGATACTCTACACATGTATTTCATGTGTTAGTCTGGGAAATATTTTGGCGGTTGTCTTGTGTTCCATCCTAGTTCCATCCCTAGAACTGGGATAAAAATTATGAAAATACCATATTATGAATTTCTGCAGTCTCAAGAAGCAGTAAGCTGCATAACAAAATAAAGCAGTTAACTAGATTTATCAAGACAAATTTTCAGTATCTCTTCTCAGAACCTTACAACTATTCTGTATACAGTCGAATTCTTTCGAAGCAGCCAATGAAATTTAATAAAGTAGAATGAAGAGAATTTGTGTGAATATATAAAATTGAACCCAACAGTATGACTGTTTTGATAAAAATATACTTCAACCCAGTTTTTCTTCAGCTACTTTAATTATAAAGTCTTTCATGTTCTCAAAAAAAAAAAGAAAAAAGAAAACCAGAAGGCAACAGTCGAGTACAAAAATACACAACTGGAAGACATTGCCACCAACCAGATCTGACAACTAAATCGTGTTGGGGATTCTGAAAATAAAAGCACATTAATACAAAGTACTAAACCAGTGGTTCTTATATAACCAGGGATGGAAAAATCAATCAGTAGGCCTGGAAAATACCATTCCTGATAAAGCACTGCAGAAACATGAACCATGATGATTCAATAAAAAGCAACCAGGACTTTCCATCCAAATATGGGTGAGTCTAACTAAAAAGGTGGTGATGCCATCTACTGATCACGTTTCCTTTTAAGTAACTGTAAAAAACATAGAAATAGTTGGTAAAAGGTATCTATATCTCATAAAATTAAAACTTCTCTTTCTGCTTAAGACATGGAGGTCAGAAGTAACCCACAATGAATTGAGAACCATAGAATTAACTATTCTTGCAAAAATAAAAACTATAATCCTTAGATATATTCCTTAAGTTATCACCAAGTGTTAACAGTGACCTCTAGTGAACACCTGTAATCAGTACATCACAAGTCAGATTCTGTGACTGCTTTCAGTGTAATATTCAACTGAGAATCCAAGACACAACTGGCCAATGGGACTTGTAATTTCAATCAGTTAACTACAGAGAATTTTAAAAGCCACAATGTAAATATAGAATGCAAAGTTTTAATAATTTCTATCTTCCATATTTTTTAACAAGCCATAGAACTGTGCTAAGGCTTCTGGTTAAAATGACTGCAAATCTGGACCCTAAGGATAAATCTGAATTAACTTTATATCGGGTCTGTATTGGCCACTTTGTAGCTATAATCTTGCCTTTTTACAGAAGCCCAATTTAACTCTTCAAGTTGCATACTGTCAAAAATACTCATGTTCATTATAAGCAGTGTAATATTGATACTTCCACGAATCAGTAGCTATCTTGCCTTGCTTGATTCCAAGGTTTTAAGCTCATTATGAAAGGCCAGAAGGCCCAAAGCCTGAGCTCTCAATAGGTAAGTAGGCAGTGTTACAAATGTCTTCTGCCAGCAAGTTCATACTGAACTCCACTGACACTAGTTCTCCCCTGTGACACCCAGGACTCTTCTTCTCCCTTGATACTTTCGTGAAAGGTTAAGAAGGACCACTGGAAATAAACTTGTTTAGGATGAATTTCTTGCAAAACATCCTTATAGAGTAACACAATGACTTGTCTTTCATGTTAAAGAAAAGTCAGCACAGCACAATCCAAAACTATCTTTAAATAGCACATTCAAGGAAACTAAGCCACAAGACTGTTGCATTATGATTTAATCTAATTGCACAGAAGTTTGAAATTACAACTCCTCTAGATATCTAAGAGGAAGATTATGCATGCCTCCATATTTCAATTCTGCACTGTTACATTTAAACCATGTAGTGAATTTCACATAATGATGGATCAATTTAGAATTCCCATGCAACACTTCAAATTATATAAAATGGAAGCAATTTTTAAAGCTCTGTAGAACGTTTTCATGCTACTGATAAAAAGTTTTACTGGCAACTTTGGATTATAATGTATCAGGTGGCTGTACTTTAAAATGTTGGTCACTGAATATCATGGACTTTAAACTGGCTTCTGCTCCTAAAAACATCTTAGGTGGACACCAGAAAGTCCCTTCACTTCAAAAGCCTCGAATCTATTTCTTAAAAAATAAGATTTGTGTAACCAACTGCCTTCTGTGGGACAAGAACTATGGTAATAGTGGGTTCAACTATTTAAATTATGCTTCTATTTTATCTTCAAAAGCACTTTACAAGAAAATATAAGTATGGCTTCCAATAGGAATGTTACACCTGGACTTGGTACCAAGCTTAGATTTTAGTTTTGCAAGGAAAAACAGGCTTTCAGGTTAAACAAAATTTGTAACCAAAACTTTTAATCCCAAGGATTCTCACAAAACATATTACAAATGACAGCATGAAAAAAGAATCTTGCACAGTAACTCAGTTCAGCTCTACAATGTACCCTTAAACTGGCAGGACATTTGGTATCTTGAATAGTCTCAGATTTCCAAATAAAGAATGTTACAAAGAGCTATGTATTCATATACATCAATCACAGAAGGAACTTACAACCTAAAGCAAAGGTAAACTAACTTCCTTAAGATTCTATACCAACTGGACAGATAACCTTTTGTCCAGTGTGAAGACTAATGGGATTTTTAAACCTCTAATCTAGTTTAAAGGTGCAGCTTTAATTTTCCCAGCTGGCTTTTGAGTTCACAGCAGCTTTTAAAAACTGCTTAACTACAGCTGCATACCATATCCCAGCTATGTTGAAAAATATCTTCCAACTTTTGCCAGTGTTTATTTCCATAATGTTAAACGTCGCCTTTAGCTGGCCAGGAGTTAGAAGTTTATTATCAGCGTATGCAAGACTAAAATTCAAAGCAAATTAAATTCTGCTTAAGGGAACATTGTAAAGTAACAATTCTTGATATTACATGCCTCATATGATCCATTTCAAACCATAGAGAATTACACCTTTGTGTCACTGTTCCAACAGACAAACAAATGTGAACAGCTAAAACATCTTAAAAATGCACCAAGCTTATGAAGTCTCAAACAAAACTTGAATTTTCTGTACATACTCCTGTCAAATGAAGTTATTTCCTGTACACCACTCCTCTTGCAAACTGGTCTTCTATTTCCTTTCATTTGACCTAGATCGGCTGAAAAACAGAAACAAAAGTTACATCTGTAACTCAGTTACAGGCAAAACTTCACCAAAAGATTTTTACAGTAAAGTTATAAACATTTTGTCCTAGTAGCTTGAAAGACCTATTTCTGTTTTTAGTGTATTATGTATGCAAGCTCTTAAATGGCTCATGTCATTAAAGATCTTACCTACGAGACCTAGAGAAAGATCGCGACGGCTTGTGATTTCTCTCCCGGGACAGTGATCTCTCTCTTCTCCTATCTCTAGAAAGGGACCTTAAGAAGAGAAAGAAAAATAGAGCCATTCAGAATTATACACAACAATGTCTAAGTAGTTCTTGAAAGCTAAAAGTTCTATAATGTTACTTGATTCATTACTAAAGTCAGTCTATTGCCATTAACTGAATCATCTGGAAAACAGCTTAGAAATTGCACAAACACTCCCTCTTCTGAGAATGTGGCCCCCAAAAGATGCTTTACCTGCTTCGGCTTCGGGAGAAGCTTCTCCGTCTTGGAGATCTAAAAGCAGAAAACAGGAAAATTAGGCCAATTGTCAATTAGCATTTATGGCGTGAGGCATTTCCCAACTTTTCAATCTCACTGTTGGGCCCAGTGAACGTGCCGAAGAACTGGCACCCATCGTCCAAAAAACAAAAACTTTTTAAAAAGGAAAACAAAACAAAAAAAAGGGCACAGAAGGATTAAGGAACCAAAAGCTCAAGTGAAAAGCAGGTATTCCAATCATGGATTCACTTTAACAAAGAATGCTTCACAGCAGATCTGTCCAATGCAAAACTTCATGTCAAACTAACTTCACTACCCAAACACCACACCAAAATGTAGTCCCACAAGTAGTTCCAAAAACAGTACCATAAACCAGTATTTGGAACCCATGCAAACCTGTAAGTCCATGACAAGACTTAGGTACCAGGTGGATAGTGTAATTTTGTGAAAACGCGCTAGGTGTAAATATTGATGCCATTAAGTGCTACATTAGAACTGCATTTGTGATCGTCACATTTAAGAGTGTGTTTAGACTTATCAAAATTACCTTAGGTTGGCCCACTTCACCCCCAAAATTTAAAAATTTTGAAAACTGTTAGTAAAACCATTTAAAGGTGATAGGATTCAACAAATTTTTGCTAGAAAGGAAAGCTAAATCTGTTAGAGTTATTAAAATTTTTAGTTTGGCATCTCACACATGCAAATAAGTTTCACTTGAAGGTCTAGTTACATTATGAGTTCCCTATCACCCTTAAAAGTTTTATTCAAGCAATATATATGTACGTTACCATTCAATTATGCACAGCCAGCCTTTGATCCAGAAAAAAGAATTACTTTAAGCCGCTTACTCCTTATTTTAACCAGCAGTAAACTGTATAAGCAGGAAAAACTTACTAGTTTTTGGGTTTCAACAAGCTAGAAATGGTGAGGTGAGGCTGCCGGACTGACGGCCAGGAAGAATTTGCTGAAAAGGTTTTGCCAGATGTTGCGTTGGATTTAGTTGGTTGGCGAAGGGGGTGTTGTGGATTTTTCCTGCTTTTTTGTTAGCCGAAGGCTGCTGCTGTAGTTGTTGTGAAGACATTTGGTAAATAAACAGCTGAGCTGATTGGCCAGGAATGTGTGGGCGGTCGAGGTGGCTGCTGCCGATTTGGTTAAGGTTGGAGAGAAGGCTGAGAGAAAACAGCATGCTCGGGAACCAAAGGGCGGTGCAACCTGACGACTGGCCATGCCTGGGTCATGTGAAACGACACCAGCCAAGCTGAATGGGGCGCGCTGGTCACATGACGCTGAAAGGGCTAGTTGACTGGCTAATGCAGACTCAGAGGGTGGTGAGAAGAGACATGATGGTGACTCTGTAACGGGGTTCATTTTTATTAATAGATGGACCAAAAAGCACAAAAAAAAAATGAAAAACAAGCCATCAGTACAACCATCTATTAGCTAACAAATACTCTTTATTATGATGGGCAACAGTGTGTTGTTGTTTTTCAAAACAGCAAAAGGGGCAAGATTTTGAACTCCTATCTCCTAGGACTTCACTCACCTGTAAGAGGTAAATTCAGTCCTATAGAAACTATTTTGGAGGTTTGAGGAGATGTGGAGTTAGCATCCAGACAATACTGCCTGGTCCAAGAATGATGCCATTTTCAATTATAAAAAAAACCTGCATTCTCTCCTATTTGGGTTTGAAGAACAGATGACTGGGATTACTTTAGCCCCCTTTATTGGTCAGTGACTTTAGTTTCAGAATGATTTCTACTTTACCAGTTGTAACAATAAAACAGCTGCCTGTTTGATAAATATTACAATCGTGCTAACAGTAGAAAACACATTTTTGTGAAGAGCTAGAGTTGAATGTAATGTTTGTCATTATGGAGTCAAGAAATGGAAAAAGGCCTAAACTGAAGTATAAGGGAAGACTTGGAAAGATGCAACTAGAAGATGAACTAGAAGACAGATCCAAGATAGAAGTTACTGACTACCAACATGAACAGTGACCTAAAGACAAAAGCCAACACTCAGCACAACTCACATATCCCAAACTACACCCAGCAAACATTTCATTAAAAACCTGATTCTTCAAAGTTAAAACCCACCAACAAACTTTGAGAGATACCTGTTCCTATTAGCTACTCCATTACACCAATACCTCTAAACACGCTCTCTCTTAAGTACCTGCGTCGAGGTGGAGGACTCCTCCTCCGATAATCATCTCGAGGACGACGACCCCAAGAAGGAGGTGGGCCTCTATTTCGACTTCTCTTTTCACCATTCGATAGTTCCACTCTTACTCGGCAGCCACACAGTGTTCTAGGAGGGAAAGAAACAGTAAATTTAAAACAGCCAAACTAATTTTCTATGAGATGTGTATTAAAGCAAGGAAAAGACAAAAACAAAGCCTCCTCATAGGCTAGCTTCCTTGCAAACAATCCAATTGAATGTCTGCAGAATCCTTAATACCAAAGCGATTTTTTAGTTCCCTTATCCTTCTCTAGTAAAGAAAACCAACTTCCTTACATTTCATTGCTGTTAATCAGTCTAATCACTGGGCTCAATGTTAACAGTTACAATTTAAGTATGAAAACCTATGGATTCATCATCCAAGCTAGTTCATCTGTACATCCTGCTTTGACTTCCTTGGAAAATTACAGCAACTGTTTACCAATCATAAATATTTGTTGGTCTCTCTCCTCCCTATCCCCTCTAAGCAAACATCAGTAAACAGAAGCATCCTGGACATTTTACATCTTCCTCTCCCTTCAATCATCACACAACAGTTTAAACATAAGAAACTGTAGCTGAGAACAATTAAAAAAAATAAAAAGACCTTTATATTCCACCTACTCATTGGCCCACAACCACTAAGTTTAGATAAGCCACCGTATGTGGACAGTGATTAGGAAGAGGTGGGGCCCTGGAAAATTGTTTCTGTAATCGCAGACCATTTAATTTTTGGATCTTAATTCTTTTCCCAGGTTTCATGAAACCCAATGGTGTTCAAATGCCAGGAAGAAGGGCAACACCTGTTCACTGTTAAGACTCAGGTGTTAACCTACCAGCCAGCTAACAGAATATTGTAATGCAAAGGAAAATATTGTTATATGACCCACACTTCCTAAACAAATATTTCCAACATGTATCAAAAAAAGATAATAGTACAATAAACCCATATAACCACCATCCACTTACAATCTGTTTGTGGTCTTTAAGAGGGATGATTGATCCACTATTATTTTAGACACAATTCAAAGGTGACAACATGATTGATGCTTTGTGGTGAATTTAGATTAAAATGTTTCAACCACATGAAGTCACACACCCAACAACTGACCATTAAAATTATTTTCTCCAATGGCCAACTGAATAAAAAAACTTTCTAGGTTATCTTCACAAATTGTTCCCTTTTTTTGATTGTCAAAAAAGGTTTTACGTAATTTCCAGTAACATCAATTTCAGATAGCAAAGTCATCTAAAAGCCACATATCCCAGAGATTTTAAATATTAAAACACAATCAACTATCATTAATTAAATTAATCAACAAATTACCTCCCATCTAGCTCTCGGACAGCATCAGCTGCGTCTCGGGGATCTTCAAATTCAACAAAAGCAAAGCCGGGAGGGTTTCTAGCAACCCACACACTTCGGAGTGGTCCATAATAGCCAAAAGCTCGTTCCAATTCAGTCTTGTTACCATTGTTTCCAAGATTACCTACATAAACTTTACAGTCCAATGGACAGGAATCACGATGCATTTCTGTAATTAAAAAAAAATCCCAAATATAATTCACAGTGAAAAACAGACTTAGGAAAGAACTCAGTATTAAAATTCTAAAAGCTAGAAGCACTACCCCAATAGTTACCGATAACTGCATAGAAGCCAGAACAAATTGTGAAGGGGAGAGCCTCCTGGAAAATCGGCCAGGGGAGAATACACACCAGAGGAGCATTTACCAAAGTAGAAACTAAGGATTTTACCTATTTCAATTAATTTCACATAGAAGAGTAGGATCACCTACTCAGAAGCCAATTGTTAATTAAAAAACAAAATGAAACAACTAGCTGAAGACAATCACTAAGAAAAGTGATACTAATGTGCCTTCACAGGTCAAGTTAACCAGCATCACTCCTCACGCTGCAAGACAAATCTGTTTTTAAAAAATGTACCATACTCTATCTCAAAAGCCAAAGTGCCAAGCCAAATATCCAGCAACAGGTAGATAAGCAAAATGTACTATCCAAATTATTCTGGAATCAAGTACCCATAAATGCTACGAATGTGAATGAAGCGTCAGAGCATACTGTTATAGATAACAGACACAAAATTGTGCGCATATTACGATTCCAAGGATGTGAATTACCCAAAAGGTGCAAATTCAGAAACATTTTAGTCGGTACCAGGGGCTTGGGGAGAGGGGAGAGGGTAAAAGGTGAATGGATGCTTCGGTATAAAGATCACTTCAGGGGGTATAAAAGACGTTCAAACTAGTGAGGTGATAGCTGTACAACAATGTGAACATACTAAATACCTCTGAACTGTATGTACACTTTTTAAAAATGAAGCTTATGTTAATTTCACCCCCGAGAAAAAACATATTTGCTGCGTAAAATTTAAGCCAATCAGCGGGCCTACATTTTTTACAAACTTTAAATACTTCTACAGTCACTTAAGCAATAATCTGATCAACTTACAAGCCAGTTTTATCAATTGCATAAGGGAGCAGCCTGCCCATGAACTCAGCTCACGGGCTTTACCATTTTCTTCTCACTTTGGGTTTATCCAATTAAAAAAAAACCAGTCCAGACACATCCTACTTGCGTGACCCCACCCTGCACCTAGGAGTTCTGAAGCCAAACAATTGCTGCGGAATGGGTTTCCCCCACCCCGCTTTCCAGAAACTTTACGGTGACCAGTTTCAGGCCCACGCATTAATAGGCAAAGTCACAAGAACAATTCAGCTCAAGGAAGGTCCATTTAAAGAAAAAAAAAAAGTTACTGGGTCCCAACTGTAAAAAGTGAACTCAAAGTTAAAAAAAACATAAAAATGAAAGTGAGTATATAAATCAACTAATATGATGCTAAAGGCTGTGTTCTGATTAGTGACCTTAGGGGAAAAAAAGACGAGAAGCTACCCAAGGAAACGTGCTGCCAAAAAAAAAAAAAGGCGCCATAAATTGAAAAGCCGCGGCCTGGAGTACAACCGACTACCGAGTCCCCCTTCACCTCGACTCGGATAATCTCCCTTCCCGGCTCACCGCCTCTCCGTTCCCACTGGAGGACTAAAAACACCTCCACTTTGAGGCCTGGGTATACCTCCGGGGGGCCGAGAGCGCCCGCCACAGCCCCGAGCTGAACGTCACAAAATGGCGGCAGCGTCTCTTTGTCTCAGCCTGCCGCCGCCATTGGGCCTATCCCCACTTCGGCCCCTTTAAGGCCCATCTGCCACCTTACTCCTTTAGTAGTCGTTCACTTACCGAGATCTTGGGTTAGAAATGCGGAGGTTCAAATCCACAGAACCTGGGCTAGGTCGTCCCAGTCCCCTCCCGCCCGGCGTTCCTCGATGCTCTCACACACCCAGCGTCCACGAAATGGCGGATCACCGACTTCTCCTCGCCCTTATTTATACGACACATCAGAGTCACATGATTGGATGGTCTCGCCCAATGAGAGGCGGAGAACGCCGTGACGTAGTGGCTACGAACGCTGCGAGAATCGCGGTTGCTGGGAGCGCGCTCCGGTCTTGCCGCCTTGTCTGTAGAGCCGACCGTGGGGTGTTAATCTCTGGTCGTCTCAGGCCCAGAGTTCCCTCAGGTGTAATTCCCCAGTTGCTGACTTCCAAGTTATCCTCAGTCCCGTCTCCCTCACCTCCAAATAGGCAGGGGTTTAAAAACACCTCCGCCGTCACTCTCACTGATAAAACGTTTTGCTTCTAAGAAGATTAAAGTATTAAATAATTATTGAAGTATTCACTAATTACTTCATCGTCGTAAGCGGTTAGGCTGGAACTAAGGCAAATCACTTTTTTAAAGTACTTCGGGATTGCTCCCAAGGTCAACGAGCTTTTGTCATCAAACTGCCACCAGATTGTCCCAACCGGGGTCCCACACTTAGGGAAAAGCCCAGGCCTAGAAAGTCTGTGGAACTCTGGCTGGTATCTCACGTCTCCCCCAAACTTAAGGATTTGACCGAGACGATGGCGCACTATCCCGGACTCTTGAAAAGTTTAACAGCAACGCAAACGCAAATGAGACTGGTCAGACCATCTGGAAACTACCACGGTTAGCAAATAAAAATGGAAGTTCCTGAGGAAGATTGAATTTACATTCAGGGCTCCCGAACGAGTGCTAGCTTTTCTCCTGGCAAAGGCTGCTGTATTGGCCTGGGGGCAGGGGTGGGGTCCGTGTCACTCATACCTTCCTCCGTTTTCTACTTCCCCTTAAAAAAAAAAAACAACGAGCCACAGGATTAACTATTGGGAGAGAACTAGAGCGACTGTGGTTTCCCAGGTGGCGCTAGTGGTAAAGAGCCCGCCTGCTGATGCAGGAGATAAAAGAGAGGTGGGTTCGATCCCTGGCGGGGGGGGGGGAAGATGCCCTGGCAACCCACCCACTCCAGTGTTCTTGCCTGGGAAATCCCATGGACAGAGGAGCCTCTTCCTCAGAACAGTGAGTTCAGCTAGGAAGTTTGCCTGGTGTTCCCTACCCGCTTTCACTGGAGTCTGTATTAGTTGTTCCGTCGTGTACGCCCTGTTGCTACCCCATGGACTCATGGAGCTCACCAGGCTTCTCTGTCCATGGGATTTTCCAAGCAAGAATACTGGAGCGGGTTGTCATTTCCTCCTCCAGGGGATTTTCCCAACCCAGGGATCGAGCCGGGTGTCCCGTGTTGCAAGCAGATTCGGTGGAGTCTGACTTCATGCTAGATCTGCTCTCAAACACTAACAGCTTGTATTTTTCCATCGTTACCTGAAAGATATACCAATTATTGTTTTGTTTCTCTCAGGTCTTCTCTTACCGTAGCTCTAAAAGTTTATCCATAGTGGGGGGAAGTACAAAGATTTCATAGCCCTGAGCCTTAGTTTTTACATCTGTCAAATGAGGCTTCCATACCAGCAAGGGAAGAGTGGGGAAGGAGAAACGCAGTAGTTGGTGCAGACCTTGAGCTGGGCTTACCTTTGGTGTTTACCAGGTGAGGGATTCTAGCAAAACCTTTCTGTTTCTTACTTTTCTTTCCTTCTCTAATTGCTTTTCTTTTCTGGCTCACATAAATTTGCTTTGATTTGCTCCCCTCCTCCAAGGTAAATTTTTTCTCTTTTTATTTCCTTGTATCAACCCAAAGCTTTTTTTTAATTTTTTTTATTTTTTTCTTTTTGGCTGCACTTAGCAGCATGTGGGACCTTGGTTTCCTGGCCAGGGATTGAACCTGGGCCCCCTGCATTGGAAACATAGAGGCTTAACACTGGGCTGCTGGGGAAGTCCCAAAGCAAAGCCTTGTTGTTGTTTTTTTTTTTACATTATAAATTATTTTTATAGCGATCTATTCCAAAAATCACGAAAAAGCACTTTCTGCTCCTGTACTGGCCCATCGTCGCAAACCTCGGCTTTACTCTACCATGCTTCCCTACACAGCCTCCCTTTTCCCTAGAATGAAAGTGAAAGTGAAGTCATGTCTGACTCTTTGTGACCCCATGGACTGTAGCCTACCAGGCTCCTCTGTCCATGGGATCCTCTAGGCAAGAATACCTCTAGGCAACCGGAGTGGGTTGCCATTTCCTTCTCCAAGCAAAGCCTTGTTGAAGTCAGACTGTCCTGGATTTGGACCATAGTACTGTACTGTTAAAGTGTCTGCAGAAGAGTCCCTTACCCTCACTCAAGATCGCTTTCCTCTGTATAAAATGGAGTGATTATATCAATGCAGGGTTGTTGTGTACTGTCTCCCCTCACAAGAACTTCAGCTTTGGTCTCCTGTGGTCACTCCTGCATCCCCAGGGCCAGGAAACAAGCCTGACACACAGCAAGTGATCAAAACATATTTGGTTAATTAAGTAATTAAAAGAAATGATGTATGTCAATCAGCTGGCATAATCTTTGTTCAGAAAAAAATATTGTTCTTCTCACATCACGTATCCCATTCTTTCCCACCGTTTCCCCTATTTTTGTTGTTATTGTGTGTGTGTGTGATGCTAGTCTAGCATGCATCTTTCAGTGGAGCACTCTTAATCCCTCCCACTGTATTTTCAAATACCTTCTGAACCTCCTCTTCTGGTCATCCACACAGACTTTCCATCTTCTGGTAACTGCAGCCCAGTGAATTATCCATTTAAACTATAGACTATTTTAATGTTCCTTATAAATTTATTCAACCACCTGCCACTCTTGTCTAGACCCTAGAATCATAGGAAGCTTCAAGGGAACATATCAGAAAGTCTTGGATGGGTGGATCATGCCTTGCAGTAAACAAATACCTTTTGACTTTCTCTGAGGAATGATTCTCACAGTAGACTGTGTTATTGACTTAAGTGTGGTTGGATCCTATACCCTACTCTTTTAGGGGTAGAGGCATGAGCACCCCTAGTTAGATAAATCATCCCCATTCTTAGTAGCCTCCCTGCCTTACCCCCAGTAGTTCAGGAATGGATGAGTAATCCAGCCAGACCTGTCAGCTAATGGGACTTGTAATTTGCGAACTTACAGTAATTTTAGAACCTTTAAGAGCCACAATCTAAATGTAGAATGTAAGATTTTAGATATTTTCATCTTCCGTATTTTTTAGAAGTCATAAAATTGTGCTTGGGCTCCTGGTTAAAGTGATTGCAAATTTGAACTCTAAGGATAATTTCCTGGCGTTATCTTTATATCATCAGATTCTCTATTAGCTGATTCTAGCCATAATCTATTATCCTTTATACAGAAACCCTTCCAATTTAAGACTCTGTGAGTTGTATACTGCCAAAAATGCCCACATAAATTTATAAGAGCAGTGTAATTATTGATCTACAGTATTGCTTCCATGAACTAGCTATCTTGCCAGCACTACTGCTAAGCCAACCAGAGCGAGGTATGTTCCTTTTCTCTGACTAGCAGGGTTTTGAGCCTGGCAGCCATCCTCTTTCTAAAAGAGAGGAAGCAGCCTGCAGTAGACCCCCAACCAAAAGAGAGGGAGAGCTGAGAGATGGGGACTAGACTCTTGTTTAAAAAACACTGAACCCAATTCCATTTTTGAGTGTGTGAACGTATATGCATGTTCCCTACCTCTGCTTCTGATTCTAAGTCAATTTCAGTTTTTTTTCCTGTTACTTGCAAACAGAAGGATTCCAAATACAGAAATTACTCTGACACAGACTTCTCATTACCTCGTCTAGAACCGTGACTCTAGGCTATCTTACAATTCTAAAATTTGCCTGCTACCAATTTGCTAAGTCCTTTTAAAAGAAATTTTTTTTTAACTGAATCACACTTCATTTACACTTCATTTACAATATTAGTTTCAGGTGTACAGCAGGGCGATTACTATATATATCATCTACATATACTTTTCCAGATTCTTTTCCCTTATAGTTTATTACAAAATATTGAGTAGAGGGAATTTCCTGACAGTCCAGTGGTTAGGACTCAGTACTTTCACTGCTGTGGCCTGGATTCAATTCCTAGTGGGGATCTCCCGCAAGTCCTTGGTAAGGCCAAAATTTAAAAAAAAAAAAAAAAAAACTTTTTAAAGTATTGCGTATAGTTCTCTATGGTATAGAGTAGGTTAAGTACTTTTTTTTTAATCAAAAAAATTACTGGGCTTCCCTGATGGTCCAGTGGTTAAGAATTCACCTTGCAATGCAGGGGATACTGATTCCATTCCTGATCCAGGAAGATTTCACATGCCTGGGGGCAACAAAGCCCGAGCACTACAGCTACTGAAACCAGTGCAACCTAGAGCCGGTGCTCCACAATAAGAGAACCCACCTCAATGAGAAGCTCAGCTAGAGAATAGCCCCAGCTCACCGCAGCTAGAGAAAGCCTGCATGCAGACCCAGGGCGGCCAAAAATAAAATTTTTTAAAAAAGAAAAAAAAAATTACTGATGGTCAGGCATTATTAGCATTATGTATAACAAATAGAACTTTTCAATATTGTGATTGATTTCAAGCATCCACGAACAGAAATCTATTAAGAGTGT
Source organism: Antilocapra americana (assembly GCA_007570785.1). Classification (NCBI taxonomy): domain Eukaryota; kingdom Metazoa; phylum Chordata; class Mammalia; order Artiodactyla; family Antilocapridae; genus Antilocapra; species Antilocapra americana. The sequence goes on from ML661332.1 coordinate 14,222,136, forward strand.
AGACCATAACAATAGTTTATTGACTGCTTGATGTAGTCAGCGTCCTCACAGGGTGCAGATGGCATACCAAACAAACAAAGGGTTAACTGAAGAGGTACTTATTTACAGAGGATTGGGTTAAAGAAATCCACAGGGCAGTGGGGAACTCCCAGAGGCAACTCTTCTAGGCCCAATGGGACGAGGAAGGGAGCAGGGTTACCAGAACCAGACAAACACTGTAGCTATGAAGAGAGGCCCTTAGGTAGAAGAAATGTGGCAGCCCACTTCAGGCAGGGGTGGGGGTGGCCAGAAATGAAAAAATTGGAATTCTTCCTCTTTCTATACTCCCATCTTTTAATAGTGCCTTCAATTGCCCAAGGCCATCTGGAAATCTGAGGACAAGAGAGCTGAGTGACACAAGCCCAGGTCAGCCTCCCAGGGCACAGAGGACAGAGAAGACTAGAAATTGTTCTAGTTCTATAATGTCCAATACGACCACCACTAGGCTCATGTGGTTATTTAAGTCCAAATTAACATGTACTATAAATGTAAAAATACTTCCTGGATTTCAAAACCTTGGGATTCAAAAAGAATGCAAAGATCTTATTAGTTTTTATACTGATTACATGTTGAAATGATGATGTTTTTATGCATTGGGTTAAATCAACTATATTATTACAATTAAATTCATCTATTTCTTTATACATTTTAACTGTGGCTACTAGAACACTTAAAATTAAGTGTGTGGCTCACATTGTATCTGTTGGATGGTGTTGACCTACATGGACAAGTGGAAAATAACCACACAATGACAACAAATAATCATTTAAAAACTCATTTTAATTCTATGTCCTGGACAACTATATGAAAATAGTGTTTCTGCAGATCACATAGTTTAAATTTTTTTAAACCTAATTGCCTTGATCCTTTGACATATGGCCTTTCTATGTATTTTTATATTATTTCATGAACCAGGTGTTTTTTTTTAGGTTACATCACACAGCATGTGGGATCTTAGTTGCCTGACTAGGGATCAAACCTGAATCCCCTATATCTGAAGTACAGATTCTTAACCACTGGACCACCAAGGAAGTCCCTGAAACAGTTCTTTGTATCATACTGCATATTTAACAATCATTCATTCAGTCAAGAAGTGTTTGTTAGGTACCTTCTATTTTCCAAACACTGAGATGAATTTAGAGGGATAAGTAGTAACCCAAAACAGAGTCCTAGGCTCCCATCATGGGGCTAAGTTCCAAGATACAGGGGAATTAGAAAAAGAATCACATAACTGGTTGTGAAATTACTTATATAGAAAATGGTCTGAAGAGGGAAATGGTATCTTACGACCATATCATAGGAAAGATTGGCCTGATTAGGTAAACCAAAGAAGGCTTCCCAGAGCAGAAGCAGGAGATGTCTGGCAAAGTTTGTGAGAAGAAAGAGAGAAAGTTCCTGGAAGAGGGTACTGAATATATAAAGTTACTCTAGCAAGTTAGAGGAATTAAAGAAAAATAGGCCAGTGTGGGTGAAGCACAAAGTGAGGAATAGATTTGAAATTTTATGAATATGTAAAATATTCATGTTATACTTGTGTTTATTTGTATATTAAGTATTTACCAAGCTACTAAGTGCTTTCAGTGAAGCAAATCTGAATCAATCATTTTCAGTCAATAAACATTAATTGAATGCTTATTATATTTCTCTCTGGAAGGCTCAGAGAGCTGCTCAAGTGGTATGTTAGAAGTATGGAAAGTTCACCCAAGAGATTTTCCACCCTCCATCATGTGGAAGATTCCAGGTGACAGTTGGACTATCTATTTATTTGGCTGCAGGATCTTACTTCCCCAGCCTGGGATCTTACTTCTGCAACCTGTGATCAAACTTCTTGCCTCCTGCAGTAGAAGTATGGAGTCCTAACCACTGGGCTGTCAGGAAATTCCCTAGACATTTTATTTTCTGAGGAGGATTCTTGTGCCTGGAAACGAAAAGTGGTTGATTCTGGAGTTCTGATTAATGTTAAATTTGTCAAAGTTTCCAGTTCTTTTTATTTATTCATTTTATCTGGCTGCACCAAGTCTTCGTTTGGGTATGTGGGATCCTCAGTTGCAGTGTGGGAACTCTTAGTTGCGGCATGTGGGATCTAGTTCCCTGAGCAGGGAATGAATCCTAGACGGCTGCATTGCGAGCTCAAAGTCTTAGCCACTGGACCAGCAGAGAAGTCCCCAAAGTTTCAAATTCTTCAATCCATTTCTTTCCGTATAGTTAAGCTAAACTTCGAATCATTGTTATTTTATTTTCTAAGAATCTAATTTTTAAAATAAGATGGATAATTCCCACCATCCTTAGATAAGTCTTTAATAGAATCAAGGCACTTCCCTGTGTTCCAGGGATTACGACACCATACTTCCAATGCAGGGGGAGAGGGTATGATTCCTGGTTGGATAACTAACATCCAACATGCTGCATGGAGGTGCCAAAAAAAAATCAGAAGTTAAACAGAATTTTCCTAAACAGTTAACATTATTTGCACACTTGACCGATCTGATTCCTTTAAATATATCAAGCAACACTTGTATATTTAGTACATTTAATCCTCTGAACTATTTCAAAGGTCGATCATAGCAGACTTAAAATTCTAACAAGCCAAATGTCTGCTATTCATGGATTAAATGACTTAATAGTGTTAAAATTGCAATAGTAACCAAAGCAAGCTACAGATTTGGTGCAATCCCTACCAAAATTCCTGAAGTGGAGGGTGGTCTTGTGAGACTGAGCTTTGTATCTATGAAATCTCATTCTGTCTCCCGATAGACAGTTGATGTGGAATCTGAACACTGACTAAATGTTTGGTGACACTAAGGAATGATAATTAATTGAAATGATTTTTTAAATCTTTACCTTTTTAGAGATATATGCTGAGAGACTCACATATGAAATGATATGTTCTGGGTTTGCTTCAAAATAATATGGGGGGACTTCCCTAGTGGTCCAGAGGCTAAGACTCTGCACTCCCAAGGCAGGGGGCCCAGGGTCAATCCTTGGTCGGGAAACTGGACTCCAGAGTTTGCAGACCTCACTAAAAGATACCCACATGTCGCAGGTAAAGATTCTACATGCCACAACTAAGACCCAGCAAAACCAAATAAATAAATAAAAATAAATGTTAAAAAAATAAAACAAACACGTGGGCTCCTCTGCAGTTCACTTCAGTTCCCTACCACCCTCCCATCTTCAACATGCCTGGCCTGACCCCCAGTGGCACTAAAGTGGGCTCCTCAGGGCACTCTCCCAGCAAAGCAAAGCATGGTCTGGCAGAGGAAGAATGCCAGCTGTGGAACAAGGAGCACAGGCCGTACGACCTCAGCGGGCACTGGGGGGATGTGGCGATTCTACGCAGAGGATTCACCAGGGCTCAAAGGGGGCCTTGTTCCAGCATCGGTTATGAGTCTCCCATTCACTGCTTCTATATTTATGTTGCACATTTGGGGCAAGTACACTTGTTCATAGATTTGACTATATCCATCTGTCTGTCATCTGAAGAAGAAAGGAAAAAATCCCAACATATCTTGGATCAAAAACAGGTGATTTTCTGTTCATGAGGAAGAAATTTTCTGTAAGCTTACTGTTTTACAGAGAACTTAATGAGAATTAAAGAATCAATTTTTTTCCTATGGCTAATAAACTTTTTAATTCATTAAAACACACACACACACACACACACACGCACCTGGGGATGGGGGAAGTCAATTGAGTCTCCAGTCCTCAGCTGATAAAATAAGACTGAGCTCAGAATTATTGAAGCTGGGTAATGAGTACCTGGGATTTGTTATGCTCTATCTACTTTTGTTATGTGTTTGACATTTTCCCATAATTAAGCAGTTAGAAAGAAAAAAAAGGAAAAGAAAAGGAGAGAGGCCGAAAGAGGAGATCAAGAAAGAGAAAAAGACTAAGCATGCTGTTGATGATATCATAATAGTGTAGCGTTTTACGGAACATTTTTGGAACATTTACATTCAGTACCCTAGAAGAGACCAGACAGATCCTCAATTCTTCCTAAACCTCCTCCCAGCCACAAGATCCCTTCCAGTCATGAGACTGAAGCCAGCCTGACACACGGAAGGTGATAAATGTTCATCAAACATGAGTATGAAGGGACTTTTTGGTGGTTAAGGTGGTTAAGAATCCACCTTCCAATGCAGGGGACCTGAGTTTGATCCCTGGTTGGGAAACTAGCATCCACATGCCCTGGAGCAACGAAGCCCGGGTACTGCAGCTAGAGAAACACAGAAGACCCAGTACAGCCAAAAAGAAAAAAAAAAAATGAGTGCGAAGCTCTCATTACCAGCCCTCCCCGCACTTCCCAGAGACCTTGCTGCCATCTTTCCAGCCTTGATCTTAGAACAAAGAGCAGTTGTGGTCCTGGTCTCTTTTCACCCTTCTCTTCTACCTTATCTTTTATTTTATTTTAATTATTTTTATTTTTGTGAGGTATAGTTGATGTACATTGCCTAGTATTGATTGCTTGCCACATATTTCAGAATTTAAATTATACCCAGATAAAGCTGTATTCTACAGGCAAAACTCTGTAGCTTGCTTCATGAGCTTTTATTGTTTGGTTTTGTTTTCAAGTTTAAGGGTCAGGGCCAGCAAATGAGGTGATAACCTATTCATTTCAGTTTATAATTTATAACTATTCAGGTTATACTTCCTCCCATTCACCATGTTGTATCCTCCTTAAGTTTAGTCCTCTTAAAATGTGTTACAGAATCCAAAAGATTGGGAAACTCTGAATCATTAAACAGAAATTTTGTGTGTAAGGAAACTGAGAAGGCTGATGGCCGCTTAGTGGATTTTAAGAGGATTCACAGCTATTCTTAACACCGTTCCCCCAAAATGACCCCCACAAAAACCCACACAGTTTACAGAACAATGCAGGGATGATTCATTTTTCAAATATATAAGCATTATATATATATATGTATGTGTATGTCCATATAGATACACTCACACATGTATATATAGACACAGAGAAAAAAGGAGAAAAGTTTACATACAGAATAATAGCACTTAACCTATTGTATAGCATAGGGAACTCTGCTCAATGGTATGTGGCAGGCTGGATGGTAGGGGAATTTGGGGGAAAATGTATACACATAGTATATGTATGACTGAGTCTGTTTGCTGCCTTCCTGAAACTCCCACAACATTGTTAATAAGTTATACTACAATATACTCCAATATAAAATTGGAAAAGGCAATGGTGCCCCACTCCAGTACTCTTGCCTGGAAAATCCCATGGACAGAGGAGCCTGGTGGGCTGCAGTCCATGGGGTCGCTGAGAGTCAGACACCGCTGAGTGGCTTCACTTTCACTTTTCACTTTCATGCATTGAAAAAGGAAATGGCAACCCACTCCAATGTTCTTGCCTGGAGAATCCCAGGGATGAGAGAGCCTGGTGGGCTGCCGTCTATGGGGTCGCACAGAGTCGGACACGACTGAAGCGACTTAGCAGCACCAATAACAATATAAAATAAAAAGCTAAAAAAAGAGAGAGAAAGAATAATTAGCATTTACTTCTAAGTAAGATGAAGATTTCTCTTTTTTTGGCCATTTCTCTACTTGGTCCAATATTTTATAATTACGTCTAATGAAAATTCTTTTTACTGAAATAAAGAGCTGAAATAACGTGGGTTTAAAACTTTCATTTTAAATAGATCCATAATTATTTTCCTTTTCACACTGTCCGTGGGGTTCTCGAGGCAAGATTACTGGAATGGTTTGCCATTCCCTCCTCCAGTGGCCCACGTGTTGTCAGAATTCTTCACTATGACCTGTCCATCTTGGGTGGCCCTGCACGGCATGACTTACAGCTTCATTGAGTTACTCAAGCCCCTTTGCCATGACAAGGCCGTGATCTATGTGCTGGAGAACTCTTGAGAGTCCTTTGGACTGCACGGAGATCAAACCAGTCCATCTTAAAGGAAATCAACCCTGAATATTCATTGGAAGGACTGATGCTGAAGCTGAAGCTCCAATACTTTGGTCCTCTAATGCGAAGAGCCAACTCATCGGAAAAGCCCCTGATGCTGGGAAAGATTGAAGGCAAAAGGAGAAGCGGGCAGCAGAGGATGAGATGGTTAGATAGCATCACCAACTCAATGGACATGAATTTGAGCAAACTCTTAAGAAAAGGATAGGGGAGTCTGGCATGTTGCAGTCCATGGGATCGCAAAGGTCAGACACGATGTCGTGGCTGAACAACAGCAAATTATTTTCTGATAACCATCAGTTGATTATCTGAATTCTCCTAGTCCAGGGATATGTCACGTGACAACTGAAGCTAGCTGAGAGCATTTGAGTAATTCTATTTCCCTGACACTGCCACACCCACCTCCATATGCAGTAACTGCTGGCATAGCACATGCGATAATTATCGCCCTGTGGTTTTCTCTGGGATTTACTTGATTTACAAAATGTAACTGTAGCACTTAAAACAAATGGAAACTGGGATACAGAAAGGTTAAGTAAGTTGCCCAAGGACACACAGCTTGTAAAGAACAGAGGTGGGATTCAAACCCCAAATCTGACTCTGAAGCCTAGCAATAATTTGAGGAGTGGAAAGCAGCCAAGCTCATAAATTGTGGCCATTTGGAAAAACTGCCTTGATGTCTCTGGGTGTGTGTGTTTGTTTTTTCAGTTCCCCACGTTCCTCCGGGAACCCCAGGGAACAACGCGTTACATGAACAGTAGTCCTTCCTCACTGGGCCCTGCCCCCAGAGTCAGCTCTGTTCCTGGACTCCGGTTCTGATTTCAGCTCCACCCTCTTCCCCCCTCAATGGTGCCTCAGTGTATTACCTTATTTGGCTCTCAGGCCCACAGAGAAGTCTGGAAAAAGATCCAGGCCAGAATAGGATTGCTTGTACAGTGAGGGGGTGAGAAACCTTTATTTTAGTGACCTTGGCTCGCGCTCGAAAAGTCACAAATACAGGGAAGTAAGTTTAGTCTCAAAAACAGCTACAAGAAGCAACTGAAGAGGGCGGAGTGAAGGTGCCAATGTCACAGTTTTTTACGTGTGCTTAATTCTGTATTTAGAAAGAGATTTGTCTTTATTGTGCTCTCTTACGGCTGTCTTTCTTTCTTTCCTCTTTCCTGAGTTTCCAGAGTTTGTACATCAATGCAAGGAAACTCAAGCCCAGAAAGTATAAGAAGTTTTAGGTAGCTGGTGCCATAGATATCATACTTTAGCATATGCTTATATGGTTTATGAACAACGTTTTAAACCCAGTTCAGAGAATCTTTCTCTCTCTCATCTAATTTTTTGAAACTCTCTCAAGTAGATATTCTTATTATCTCCATTTTATGTTTTCTTAAAAAGATTTTTATTTATTTGTTTGGCTGTGCTTGAGCTTAGTATCTTTATCTGGAGCATGCAAGCTTTTAGTCTGGTCTAGTTCCCTGACCAGGGATTGAACCTGGGCCCCCTGCATTGGGAGCATGGAGTCTTAGCCACTGGACCACCAGGGAAGTCCCTCCCTGGCACTTTTTATATTTTGTTGTTGCTGTTTGGTTGGTTTGGGGGTTTTTTGTTTGTTTTTAGCCGTGGTGCTCGGCTTGCCAGATCTTAGTTCCCTGACCAGGGATTGAACTCAGGCCACGGCAGTGAAAACTCGGAGTCCTAACCACTGGATTCCCAGGGAATTCCCATTATTATCTCCATTTTATTGATGAGAAAACTGAGTCACAAGAGTTTAAGTCACTTGTCCAAGGTTCCAGGGTTCAGAATGACCAAAGCCAGGCTTGCGCCTACAGTCAGGATAGTAACCACAGGCCCACACTACTACTGAGACATCCCAGGATTCTGGGGGCCTTTACCTTACTTATTACATTTCAGCCTGATGAGCCCTTACCCTTGTCTTTCTGTCTTCTCCCTTTCCGATTTGCAAGTTCCCCACTTTCTGGCCCAGTGCCCGTCAGAGTGCTTCTTCCTCCACTGCCCACTAATTCAAGGAGCCCTTAGGATTCTCTCTTGGTCTCTCCCTGACTCACTGTATGTCTCAGTCCATGAGGAACCTTCCTACTTCCAGAAATTAGGTTCTTTGCTTTATCTTTGGTGGAGTGATTATTCTTCTATGCCTGAACCATGCATCCAATACACATGCTTCTTTCTCAAGTCTCCAGTGTACATCAGACTCCAGTTCACTATCTTTCCATCCTGTACCCCACATCTGACTCTCACTGCTTCCCAGACATCCTTGACTGACCATGAGTCTCACAACTTTCATATTGGCCCTGCCTACCTCCTAGTCATCTTGTCTTCCTTTTCCAGAAACAAGCTGTGTACCTCTGCATTCAGCCTCCTTTGTCTGGTATGCCCTAGCTTTGGTTTTTCAAACTTTTGATCCCAAGCCTAAGAAATACATGTGACATCATAACCCAGTATCCACGATTCCATGACCCCAAGGGTAGGCAGCATCTAAGCTGTCTCAACAGTGGCTGACAACACCACGTTCATGTTCAAATTAGAATAGAAGTGCCAGGTCACACCAGTGAGAACTCCAATCCAGTTTGTGTTCATACCCAGATGGGTTGTTACAGATATTTAACCATAGTTCAGCCTGAACCTTAGATGATGAAGACAATCGTGAGAGGGTGTCAAGAGGAGACTGGGTACTGTGAAGGGAAGAACACAGGGGTGTGGAGGGAGTCTCTCAGAGCAGCAGTTATTTACCAAAGAACACTGATGTTTTTGAATATTTTAGCAACTGCTACCTCTGTTTCAGAGCCTTCCAGCTGAACATCACTCCATCCACCACTCAGCTTCAGTGTCCCTTCCTGACTCCACCATCCAAACCTGCTTTTCTGCCACTTGGGAAAAAAAAAAAAGTGCCTCATCCTTGCTTGGAAGAAAGCCCAGGAGGTCAGCCCTAATTAATTCTAATTTCTGAAAGAAAAGTCATCTGCTCAAACAGAAATCCGTGAAGGGTGTTTCATGGCAAAAGAAAGTGTTCCAGGCCTGTTGGGCCCCAGTGTTTAGCTTCTGCCTCACATTGGCAGGTGCTGAGAAGGGCAACACACCAGTGAGACCCTCGGGATAATGACCCTGCTGAAGGGGAGGGAGTTAATGGCAGGGAGATGGGATGTTTCTCAATAACCGAGCACAGAACTAGGAAGCAGGCACAATTTCAGGCAGACTGTGACAAGTCCTCAAAGTACCTTGGCAATCAACCAAGACTTTTATTTTAGAACCAAACTGTTATCAGGATTCTTGATTGTTGGCTGAGATCGAGAGCTTAAGCAATTTCCTTAAACTCTTTTGAGTCTCATAGTCATATGTTTCATATTGCAAAATGGGAAAATAAGAATGACCTACTTGAATCAGAAAGGTATGGAAGGATGAAAATAGCTCTTTGTTTTGAAAACTGGCAATTACAGGGAAGGAGTTAAATATTTAATCTCTTTCTAATGGGAACTATATTTAGGATAGCTACATAATCTCAGTTTATGAAAGTTCTATTTTACTGAAGAATGCCAGCTAATTAAAGTAGAAATAATAAATCAACATTTTTGCAAGCTCTAATGCATTTGATTCAAGCAAGTATTGTCAACCGCTGTTAAAAATCATTAGGCAGGGAATTCCCTGGCGGTGCAGTGGTTAGGACTCCAGCGTTTGACTACTGAGGGCCAGGGTTCAATCCCTTGTTAAGGAACTAAGATCCCTCTAGCCACACAGCCGAAAAAGAAAATCATTAGGTAACCCCTGCCCCTTTGAATGGCTAAAATTAAAAAGCCTGTCCATACTATATGTTGGTAAGAATATGAAAGAAGAATTCTATAGACAGGAAGCAGGCTGATAAAATGACTCAGCTGCAAACAGTTGCATCTTTCATGAAAAGGGAAGGATGACTCAGAAAATAGAACTTCAAATCCAGAGAAAAGAACTGAGAGCCATAAGGAATTATTCCCAGGCCTTAAAACCCAATGGAGGGACTTCCCCTGTGGTCCAGTGGCTATGACTTCTCGATCCCAATGCAGAGAAGCCCTGGTTCTATCCCTTGAAGGGGAGCTGGATCCCAAATGGTGCAACTAAGAGTTCACATGCCACAATGCAACTGCAGATCATGCATTGTTTAAAACCACCAAACTTACGATAATTTGTTACGGCAACAGTAGAAGATCAATAGCATACCCTTTTAAGATGTGCCATTTATTACATGTCAGTTATACCTAAATAAAGATGTTAAAAATTAAATGAATGTTGATAGAGAACTGGACACACAAATAGTGCCAATTAATACCACATTGGTTCACTTTTAGTCTCAAACTGGGGATGAGATTGATGTAATGGTATAAAGAGAGAATCTGTCACTCCCCTAAGACTGGCTGAATCAGTGATGAATCTAAACTTTCTGATGAAATAATATGAATACACAATACTACTTAAGCTGTTGTCTAGCCAGAATGGTTAAATTGAGTCTCTCACATCTTTAAATATAACTTTTCAAACTTATTTATTTTTGGCTGCATTGGCTCTTTGTTGCTGCTCACAGGCTTTTTCTAGTTGCTGTGTGCAGGTTTCTCATTGCAGTGGCCTCTTGTTGAGGAACATAGGCCCTAGAGCACCTGGCTTAGTTACTCCACGGCTTGTGGGATTTTCTCAGACCAGGTATAGAACCCTATGTGTCCCCTGCATTCTCAACCACTGGCTCACCAGGGAAGTCCCTAAATATAACTTTTGATTTACAGTAAATGCAGGGCGCAAGATAAACACTGCCACAAGGAAGTAGACAGACAAATCAGAAAACGAAACGTTCTACAGTTGGCCTGGTTTCTCTCAATGCTAAAGACCTGAGAAAAGGATCAGCAGGCACAAAGGACTGTTGGAACCACATTAATGAACAGTTCTGCACCAATACTGCTTTTAACAAATTTGCTAAGTAGTACATTTTGGGGGGAAATTCGAATATGGTCTGGGTAGTAGATTAAAATGAAAATTTATAAGAGTGGAAAGTGACTGAAAAAAAAGGAAAATTCTAAGGATATAATTTTGAGTTTAAAAGTGTGTGTTCAGGAAAAGATCTAGATAGATATTCACCAAGACGTGACGTGGTCATCTCTAGTAATGGGATGATAATATTTTATTTTATTAAAATAAAATAAATATTTTAATAAAATAAAATATTCTATAAAAAAAGATTTATTTTTGCCTACTTGGATTTTTTGTTTGGGGGGGGCACGTTCTGCATGCCATGTTGAATGTTAGTCCCATGACCAGGGATTGAACTTGTTCCCTCTGCAGTGGACATGTGGGGTCTTAACCACTGGATTTCCAGTGAAGTCCCCCTACGTGGATTTTCTAACTTTCTACTCTACACATGCATGGTTTTGTAGCAATAAGTTATTTGATAATAAAGAATATTCGAATTATGTGAGACAACAGATAAATATAGGATTTGGAGTATATTGAGCACAACTCTGGCTACTCCACAAGGTCTAGGGCTGAGATGATAACCAACATTTACTGCGGGTTCACAAGCTGCCTGGGACTTCCCAGCAGCTCTAGTGGTAAAGAACCTGCCTGCCAATACAGGAGACATAAGAGACACCTGTTTGATCCTTGGGTCAGGAAGATCCCCTGGAGGAGGGCATGGCAACCCTCTCCAGTGCCCTTGCCTGGAGAATCCCATGGACAGATGAGCCTGGTGGGCTACAGGCCATAGGGTCGCAAAGAGTCGGACACAACTGAGCGACTGAGCAGGCACACAGCACTCATTCATACACAATGGGGACTAAAGATTTCAGAAGACAATTACCTATCCTGACTGTGTCCAATGCATTCTGATATCATCTGTTAGATTGTATTCTGACTCTATTTCATTTTTTTAATAGAGTTAACCCATTAAATTGATTTCATGAGCCATTGAAGAGTCTTGACCTACAGTTTGGAAACCCTTTTAGTTCATTTAGTACATGTACACACAGGCAGGTACAAACTCCTGAGGTAAAAACTGTTACTGTATCCATTTTTTTCAGAAGAGGAGATTCTGGCACAGAGAGGTGTGATAAGTTGCCTAAACATACTCAGCTAGGGATAAAGTGGGAAAATCTGGATTCTAACCCAGGTTGCCAGCTCCAAAGACAATCCTCTGAACTACTTTCTTACAGGGCCTCTCTCACCCCACCTGCCACATGGTGGTAAGTATCTGCTGATAGATGCCTTTGCTCCTCCAAAGGAGTGATTCAAGTTGTATTTGAACAGAGTGCTCTGTTAAGCTTATTGGAGCATTCAAGGTTACAACAGATTTAGGGAGAAGCATTTATATTTTCTGACTCATATTTCACAATTAACAGTAGTTCTGTGTGAAGAGCATCGACTTCTGGGCACATAATTCTGGGTTCACATACCTACTCCACACCAGGGGCAGATCCAGACTTTTGGGGACCGAAAAGTGAAAGTGAAAGTCGCTCATTTGTGTCCTACTGTTTGCAACCTCATGGACTGTAGAGTCCATGGAATTCTCCAGGCCAGAATACTGGAGTGGGTAGCTGTTCCCTTTTCCAGGGGATTTCCCAACCCAGGGATCGAATCCAGGTCTCCCGCATTGCAAGAGAATTCTTTCTCAGTGGGGATCGAAGCTTTATGCAATTTTGAAAGCTCTTCCTAAGGAAAAGAATAGAGCTCATGGATTCAGAATTAAGAGCAGTACTTTGAAAGGGGCCCATGCAAGATAGGGCTCTGGGGCTTAAGCTTCCTTAACTTCCTGTTTATTTGCCTCTGCCTGCCCTTTATCAGCCCCTTGTTTCTGATTCTCAGTTTTATAGTCTCTGAGATAGGATTAACGGTTGCTATTCCTCTTGGATGCTAGACGATTAGCTGAAAAAACCCAGCTGAAGAACCTAGTACAATATTCACTGATTAGGTACTCAATAAGTACTTGTTCATAGTAATAATAATAATAAAAAATAAAAGAATACTTCATTTAGAAACCAGTTTTTAAGCAAGATTTCAAAATAAAAACATGATTTGGAGAAAAATTATTTTCTCCATTCATTAAGCCTCTGCAACTCAGCTCTCCCTGGAGTCCAATTATTTTGGTTTCTCCAAAGCTCTCTCTCCAAAGAGAGTTATAAGTAAGAGTAAGAAAGCAGAGCATCCAAAAAACAAAGGCAGAAATAGAGAAGGGTATCAAGGGAGAAAGTCAGCATCAGGGGTCCCTGAAGGCCAGATTTCCAAGGCATGGATGTCAATAAGAAGAAAAATTATTTAACTGTTTAAAGTCTTTCTCAATAACCCAGGACTTCCCTGGCGGTCCTGTGGTTAAGGCTGAAGGCTTCCACTGTAGAGGGTGCAGGCTTGATCCCTGGTCAAGGAACTAAGATCCTGTCTGCTCTGCAACATGGCCAAAAACTAATTTAAAAAATTTTTTTTCTCAATAAACCAAAAAGGGCAGATTTCAAGATGCATTTTAGTATTGAGAGAGCAGACAGCTGCGCACATTCTGTGCTGGCAGAATCAAGTTTTAGTCACCCATATTCAGACACGTTATGCTTGTTCTGCTGTGTCCTGAGGGATTATCAAAAAGCAAGAGGCCTCTGGAGTCAGCTTCCTGCCCCTAGAGAATCAACAGTATTTGCAGAAAAGCATGAGATCACGTTGCCTTCCACTTACATCTTATATTCTCCTTTCAGAGTTTGATGTTCTAAAAAAAGGAGGTATGTAATATCGAGTTACATGAAAATATAACGGGAGTCTTTCTCAAACATGTGGCTTCTCTTGGCAACCTGTTTAGGGTTTTCTTTGTTTGTTTGTTTAGGTGACTGTGTTGTGTCATTTAGATAATAACTAATAAGTGGGGATGTGTGGGAAGAGAAAAGTCAAAAGATGGCAGGCGGTAATTATATTAATTAAGTAATTAAGGGGAGATATGCAGGTGATTATTAAGTTTCTGGCTAGCTACATTTAGGCACGAGCACATGTTATTTTTCTTAATCGTTACAATGACTCATACCCTTTGTGATTCAGCCATCACAAACTCTTCACACTTCCCCCCAGAAATTCCTCTAAAGATGAAACAGCCCCTTTCCTACTCACCTGCAAAATGATTTCTCTCCTTTTGTCATGTCTCAGAGTGTTGGCACTCAGTCATGTCCAGCTCTTTGTGACCCCATGAACTGTAAGCCCACCAGGCTCCTCTCTCCAAGGGATTTCCCAGACAAGAATACTGGAGTGGATTGCCATTTCCTTCTCCAGGAGATCTTCCCGACCCAGGGATCAAACCCCGGTCTCCCACATTGCGGGCAGATTCTTTCCCATCTGAGCCACTAGGTCTGTTTATCTACTAAAGGCATCAGGCAGTTCTGGATTCATCTATTGCCTCCAAATCCCCATTTCCCTCAATTCTCATCCATAGCACTTATGCCAGGAGGCTGCTTTTCAGTATTAACTGGTGGCTTTTGTCCCCAGCATCTTCTTTTCTCCCTGGCCTTTCCCCCCATTTGGTGAACTAAATGTTTGTTGTCTCAATTCAGGGAAGGGTGGACCCCGCTGAAAGAGGAGTCTTTTCCTGGCTTTGAGAAACAGAAAGGACTCCTGTGCAAAGACGACACGGAAGGTTGGCCAGAGTTGACTTGACCTCTGGATAAGCTCAGGGTCCCCAGACTGAGGAGAGGGTGACTGGGAAACTCAGGAGCTAATGCATTCCACATAAAAGCCGGTGCTGTGCCCACAGTACCAGACCAGGCCTTCTGGGGTGGGCTTAGAAATGGGATGAGAAGAACTCCCTGATAACTGTTTCGGCGTCTTCAGTGGTTGCTAGGCAAAATTTCACACAAAGAGGCTGTGAGGCCACTAGGAGGCCATCCTGCGGCTTTAATCATTCCCAATGATCGCTTTGGACAAAATCCGGAAAAACATAGGGGGGAAAAATGTAAATATATGAGGAGGATGAAGGGAAATATTCAGATCCCTTTAAAAACTAGGATTCATAAGGACCATGAGTCCTCAGTACATTTCAGCCTGGCCAGCATCACAGGTGATATTCAGGAGCAGAAATTCATGCTCCCTCGTGTCTTTTCACTACAGGAGTCCCTGGAAATTAGATACGACTCAGGGGAAAAGTCACTGGTGTAGAATGACCCTATACATCTAATTTGCTACTCTGACAAAGCACAGGAAGCCCTGCAGACTGGTCTAAGGGGACAGGGAAGGACTCCTTGAGCTGAGACCTGAAGGGCAAGTTAGAGATAGCTGTTTGTGAAGGTAGAAAGACAAAACAGTCCCTGGAGTGGCAATTACCTGGTGAGCCACCCAGAACCACTTATGAAGTAGTGTCATGAGGAAAACAGCAAGGGAAGGAGGATCAAAGACTGGTCAATAGTAGCAAATGCTTCAGAGAGGTCGAAGCAACACAGGGACGGTTGGATTAAATACAGGAGACTTTGAGTTGCCTTTGTCAAGAGTAGTTTCAGCAGACTGAGGGAAGAAAGAAAAGTTGCGGGAGGCTAAGATGTGGGAGGTGTAGAAATAAAGATGGTAGCAAGAGACAGATTTTCATGGAACTTGGCTGTGAAGAGAACGGTAAAAGGGCAGTAGTGGCAGCTAGATAGGAGGTCAAAGGAGAGGCTTTCAGGTTGGGGAAATTTAATAGACATTGATAGGAAGCCCAAGCAGAGAGAGCCCGTAAAGGAGAGAGGATGGGGTGCGGGAGGGGGTGGGGGGGGCGGGCCGTCATTAGCAAATGGGAGGTAGGAAGTGACACAAGCCGAAGCCCATGTAGGAAACTGGTGGAGAAAAGGCTGGACAAGTGTGTCTAGTGGCTAACTGGGGTGGGTCAGTGGGTGGGAAGGGTTAGTGAACTCAAAGAATTGGAGAAAAAAGATCTGAAATAGCCAGTAGAATCGGTACGAATTCCATTTGTACAAGCAAAGCCTTCTGTCTCTGTACCTGTATTTCTGTTTTGAGCTCTGATTCCTCTAGGTGGCAGAGGCTTCATCTCAGTCAGTTCAAGAAGAGATGGCAGGGAAGCTGTTGGGTTCAGGAGCCGGAACTCAGAGAAGAGACATGGGCTGTAAACATCCCTTTTGGGTTGATCAGAGCACAGGGCTCGTCTCTGGGGCCCCAGAAGTCCTGGACATGCCTCAAAGAGAGCGAGAAGGACAAAGCACGACACTTGGGGGAAAGATCCAGTGGAAGAAGAAGAATCAGCAAAGGAAACTGAGAAGGTAGGAGGAGAAGCAGGAGAATGTCATGTCACAGAACTAGGGGAAGTGAATACTTTAAGTGAAATAAGAGGTCAACCAGGATTAGGATTATAAAATATTTGTGGGTATCATATTCTTTCTTTGGGTTGGGACATGAAAGACAGAAAATATAATCATAGTGTGTATACGTATGTGTTAGTCACTCAGTCATGTCCAACTCTTTGCAACCCCATGGACTGTAGCCCACCAGGCCCCTCTGTCCATGGGATTCTCCAGGCAAGAACACTGGAGTGAGTTGCCATTTCCTTCTCCAAAAGGAACTATAGAAAGAAAGAAAGTGAAGTCACTCAGTTGTGTCTGACTCTTTGCAACCTCATAGACTGTAGCCCACCAGGCTCCTCCATCCATGGAATTTTCCAGGCAGGAGTACTTGAGTGGGTTGCCATTTCCTTCTCCAATAATCACAGTACCTACTATTTATAGAGTACATAGTGCCTGTTTATGTCATTCACCTAACCAATCATATATTGCTGGGGTCCAGCCCCGGCCGGGTCCGGGGGCCTGCAGGGATGAGTGGTCCAGCCCCGGCCGGGTCCGGGGGTCTGCGGGGATGAGTGGCGTCGACGGAAGAACTGAGCTGAGAAGGTGTGTGGTGATGAAGCAGTCTCTCTTTATTGCTGGTAGTTTTGTGGGGTGATGGAGAAGTCTCTCCAAAAGGAGATGGAGAAGTCTCTCCCTTTATTTCTGTTAGTTTACAGTTTTATAGCCAAAAAACATCCCCATTACATCACAACTATTCTATGCAATCTTTTGTTTTCTGCCTACCATCAGCAACTTTAACATTAAGCTCATTTTCCTTGCAAAAGGTCGGATTTCTGCATAATTAGACTTAACAATAGTATGTTTACCATTTGAATGTCTCTAGCATACCTTTATTTAGCATAATGTGGGCATATATACACTGTCTTACAAGATAGCCTTTTCAGCAAAGATAAAAATCTTGCAACTTATCCAGGAAACTTAGGGCTAGAATCTATCTCAAAGAGAGGGGGGTGTAAAAACTCACTTTCCATATCCGAGAGGGAAGAAGGCTGTAAATGGTTACTTTACTTTAAGAATGTTTGCATTTCTTTTGTCCCTGGAAAAGGTGTGCCTCTCCACTCATCTCTGAATATTCAGGGATTGATAAGGGACATCAAAAAACAGCACACAGGAGGCCTCCTGCCAAATGTTCCCTGACAAGGTGCAACTATGTAGAAGCTAGAAAGAGGGGCTTAAGCTTGAAACTGTTTTATTCTATTAACCTATTTTGGTTTCTACAAGGAAAAAGAAAAGAAGACAAAGAGACAGTTTAGCAGCACTGCTTTAACAATGAAACCCTATTAACCTTACAACTACTAAAAGGAATTCCTATGTCTACACTACCCTAAAGCAATCAGTGTCTCCAACTATGCTGGCCACAGTTATGAGCATTCCTAAGTCCCATTCCAGCCTGGTTTTTTCAAGGAAGGGAGCCTCCTCCGTGGAGTGGTCAGGGGAGTGGGATGTGGAAAGGTGACCCAAGTACGAGCCCTTCTGGTGGTGGCTTTGCCATGACCCCCAGAGAACTCTTGGTAAACTCCCCGGTAACTAGTATGAGGTATAGTAATCTATTTAAATGTCCCTTATACCTCCTTTGTCCTCGGGAAAGGGAATCTGCCTTCCCGGATCCTCTGAGGGAAATAAGGTCTGAGGGAATTATCTCAGGATGAATTTTTTCTAACTGGGACTGATCTGAGATGAGCTAAAACATAAACAGATGAGCATAAACAGAACTTCCCAAGAAAACTACCAGGAGGGGCCTTGCCTTGGGATGCCCCGAAGGAAAATCCGCATTGCAGTTTCCTTCTCAGTCTTGTGACTTTGTCATCCAATTGAGGGGGCATCCTGACGGCTCCCGGCAAAATATTAACTGAGTATGACTGTAGAGGAATTGTATTCTTATGAGGGCAGAGCTGGAGACCACCCAGATAAGCACTGCTAGTGGTTACAGAGTTTCAAAGAAGGATTCAGATGTCAAAAGCTCAGTGCTTAAAAAATATGCTGCACTAGTTTGTTCAGCTTCAGTAATGAGGAGCAGGTGGAGAGACAACGATAGAGAAAGCAGCTTATTCTAAAAAGTATGAAGATTAAGCTTTGAGAGGAGTTCCTGGGTGGTCCAGGCTTCATCCTTCCACTGCAGGGGACACAGTTTCAATCCCTGGTCTGGGAACTAGGATCCCATATACCACATAGCACAGCTAAAGAGGGGGAAAAGATTAAGATCTGAGGGTCTTGAAGCAGTCTGAGATTCAACCTTAAGATTTAGGAGGTGAGGACTCTGTTCGTCACCATGTCTTCTCACAAGACATTCAGGATCAACAATTCCTGGCCAAGAAACAAAAGCAGAGTCGTCCCACTCCTCAATCAATTTGGCTGAAAACTGAGACCAGGCTGGGTCTATAAGGAATCGCACAAGGAGATGGAACACATATTTATTCTATATCAAGTCACTTGTTTTCTACCTTATCACCGAAAATATCAGTCTCTGGACAGCTAGACGTGTTTTCTTGAAAAAGTGATTTTTCTCTTTGTTTACATGTTTCTGCACTAGTCGACTGGCTCAGTAATAAATATGTGCAAACTTTTGTCAGTAAAAAAAGAAAAAACGATTTAAGAGGTGAAAAATATGAGTTTCTGCTTGGCACAAGTTCACCCATAGGTGGGGCTTCCTTAGGTGGTGCAGAATCCGCCTGCTGCTGATATAGGAGGCTCAAGAAACGCAGGTTCGACCCCTGGGTCGGGAAGATGCCCTGGAGTAGGAATAGCCACCAGCTCTAGCATTCTTGCCTGGAAAATTCCATGGATTGAGGAGCCCGGCAGGCTACAGTCCATGGGATCACACAGAGTTGGACGCTATTGAGCAGAAACTCACGCACATCCATAGGCACTCATGCCTGTTCTGATATGCAGAAAGGGAAGCACCCCGAGAGACTCTCCTTTCCTTACTAACAAACTGAAAACAGGATGTTAAGGATTGAATCAGATTATCCATGGATGAATGGAGTTCACTGTTAAAAAAGAATGACTCCTTTCATTATTCTTTCTTTCTTTTTTCTTCTTGGTCATGCTATGCAGCTTGTGAGATCTTAGTTCTTCCACCAGAAATTGAACCTGGGCCCCGAAATGAAAGTGCCCAGGCCTAACCACTGAACAACCAGGGAATTCCCAAACGACCCATTTTAATTTATTTTGGTATATCCATCATTGAAAGTTATACAATGAGGCAGTTCCACTTGTCCATACGTGGAAGGATTTTTAGATATCTTTTTCAGTGAAAAATACACAGTACAAAGCAGTGTGTTTGGCGTGCTCTTTTCAGAAAAGGATCTATATGGATATGTTTTGCATATACAAAGAATATGGAAAAAACAGGAAACTGGTGACAAAGGCGGCCTGGAGGGAGGAGAGCTTGGTGAACTGGGGTCAAGGCAGAGAGTTTTCTTCGTATGTTTTTTTGAATGTTGTACCAAATACTATTTATTTAATAAGTAAATATATGTAAACGCATAAAAGAACCTTTGGTGAATCATTTTGCAAGTTTCCTTTGTAATACAAGCAGCCACACCCTAATTTGCTTTGGAAATGTTGACATTTGTGTATTGGATTTTCTTAAATACCAGAGTCTGCAAGCCACACCCTGAATGCCCTAAATTTGAGGTCAGCAACAAAACCAGCCATGCAAGTGTGATTTTCCAAAAGGCCAAACAGTGTCAAGCAGCAGGGGGCTTGAAGCATTCCCAGCCTCTGAGAATGTCAGAGAGAAGGGCTCTTGGAGAGAATTAGTACAATCCTCTTTTTTCTAAAGAGGCTGAAGAGGAAGCGTCTTGCCTAACAAAGAGATAATGCCATTTTGTGGCTTTATAAATATGGGAGAAAACCCTATCTCTCTGTCCATATCTGCGTGAAGAACTCAAAAAGGATACACGAAACACTAATAGCAGCAGCTAACTATGTGGAGGGGGAGGTGAGGAATGGGAAGGTAGGAGACAGAGGTGGGAATGAGACTTTTCACTTTGAACCTTTTTTAATCCTTGAACTATTTTTTGAACAATACAAACCTTTTTTAAAAGCTATATTGGGACGTCCTAGGTGGTCTAGTGGTTAGGGCTCCACTGTGGGTGTCATGGGTTCCATCCCTGGTCAGGGAAATAATATCTTGCATGCTGCATAACATGGCCAAAACTAAAAAAAAAAAACCAAAACACCACTTCTTTTTTTAATTAGAAAAAAAAAGCTTTATAAAGAGAGATGAGGGCTTTCCTGGTGGTTCAGATGGTAAAGAATCTGCGTGCAATGCAGAAGACCCAGGTTTGACCCCTGAGTCTGGAAGACCCTCTGGAGGAGGAAATGGCAGCTCACTCCAGTATTCTTGCCTGGAGAATTCCATGGACAGAGGAGCCTGGTGGACTACAGTCCATGGGGTCGAAAAAACTTGGATGAGATTGAGCAACTAACACTTTCAAAGACAGATGGACCGTGACATCTATGTGACTTACAATTTAGTGTTCAAAGAAGATGTTCTGAGGTGATGGGCTCAGAGATAAATGAAGAATCTGGTGTTGAAATCACATGTCAAATCCTGCTGCTTCAAATGCCCGTGGCAGTAGGACTTATTTTGTCAAATTGAAATTTATTTGAAATAACATGGGTCATCAGCTTGGCCTAGATCTTGTTTTTGATTATAGACAGGTTTGTCAAAACCATGCAGTCGCAGCTCCTTGCTAGTCTGTGGATTCACTCTTATGGAGATGCACCACAGGGCAGGACAAAGATCAATCAACAGGAAGTCAGGAGAGCTGGGTCTAACCGAACTCTGCAATGCAATTCACCTATGACTTCAGGCAACTCTCCTTAGGCCAGTTTTCACATCTGTAACAAGGAAGGATTAGATGAAACGATCTCTAGTTCTGATAAGACTGAAGTCTGAAATAGCTGTTAGCAATCTAGAACAAAGGGGGAATTTATGAGAACTTTGTTCCTTTGACTTGAAGCTACAAGAACGAGCAAATGATCCTCTTGGCCCTTTTCTCCTACACACACACACACACACACACACACACACACACACAGGCATGATAACTAGTTAGATCTGTGTTCTTCACTATACAATAAATGTTTCTGATGGAGAGTCACAATGGTATTCAGGGACCTAAGAAGTCCTGCAATAAAGAAACTCATATAGGGAATTCCCTGGTGGTCCAGTGGGTAGGGGGGTTTCCCAGGTGTCGTGAGTGGTAAAGAACCCACTTGCCAGTGCAGGAGACATAAGAGACGAAGGTTTGATCCCTGGGTTGGGAAGATCCCCTGGAGGAGGGTATGGCAACCCACTTCAGTATTCTTGCCTGGAGAATCCCCATGGACAGAGGAGCTGGGTGGGCTACAGTTCATAGGGTTGCATAGTTTGACGTGACTGAAGATGACTTAGCAC
The DNA here is from genome assembly GCA_007570785.1 of Antilocapra americana. Taxonomy (NCBI): domain Eukaryota; kingdom Metazoa; phylum Chordata; class Mammalia; order Artiodactyla; family Antilocapridae; genus Antilocapra; species Antilocapra americana. Next base: position 14,243,824 of record ML661332.1, read on the forward strand.
TCACTCACGCCAGTGGGTAGGACCCTGTGCTTTTACTGCTGTGGCACAGGTGTTGTAGCCACGAGTTCCAGGAAACAAACTCACTCAGAAGGACAATGCAGATAGCGGAGTGCAGTTTATCACACTGGCAGGCCCAAGGCAGAGTCTCCTCTTAGCCAAGGACCCTGATCAGCATTTGTGAAAATCTTTTATACCCCATGTATATGTGTCCGAACTCACCACCCCAAATTTCTTGAGACTTACATAAACAAATGAAGGGTAAATACAATCACAATAATCTCATCATTCATGTGTTATATGTTCAAACAGTTAAACAATTGGCCAATAATCAATAAGCCCAAGGTTACACTCCCGATAGGTACAGAAAAATTTATGGCCTGTCCAGAGACAGGGGTGATTAGTGTATGTTTTCTCTTAGGCGATGAGTAACCTGGATAAGATCTTCAAGGTTCCCCTGTCCAGAGGGGGTCTTATACTTTTGTTGTCGTTTCCATAGGCACTAAGCAGAGTTTAGAGTGCATTGGAGAGGCAGCCGAGCATGACCAGCATGAACAGGCCTAAGATGGAGTCCAGACTCTATGAATTCCCTCTTCACAGGTTCAGTCTCTGGTTGGGCACCTGAAATCCCACAAGCTATGTGGCATAGCCCCAAACCAAAAAAATAAAGAAAAGAAAAGAAAAAATGGAAAAAAGAAACTCACAGAATTTTACTTAACCCAGCATTTTCCAAACTTATGTATATGGAACACTTAAGTGTGTCCTATTACTTCTATTTAGAACAACTGGGATTCACATGCCTCTATTTTTAGGGAATACATGAGATCAGCTCTCATCTGGCAGTTAAGACAGTTCTGGGGCTTCTGCAAACATGGGAAGATTGAGCACATTCCTAAGGGAGCCTGAGAGGCTTGTGATTCATGGAGCTCTCTCCACCCCACCAACTGAAAGAAAACTTTTCGACAGTGGGAGCCTTAGAAACTCACTCATTTCATAGGGAGGTTCCCATCTAAGCACAGAGTGGACATCTTATCCTATTCACTTCTGACTTTCAGGTTTATTTTTTCTTTGGGGAACTTGCTTCTGTCACCCTTTTTGTTCAGAAATTATAGATCTCTTTCTCTCCTTGCTGCAAAAGGTTTAATTCTCTCCCTCCGAATGTTTTCACTCTCAAAATAGACAGGTAGGGAAAGTGTATGCATTGTGCCATACTTCTCATCTTGCATTTGTTTTTGAGATTTTTCACCCTCAATTCCCAAAGAAACAGTGACACAGTCACACATACGCACACACACACACACACACACACAGAGTCATTTGGAAAAAATTAATTAAAAATCTGTTTTTCTTAAGACATCTCAATTATTTTGGCCCAATCACTAAGCGTGCAGTTTAAAGAAAATAAAAACTCTAGGCAGGCAAAATCATGATCAAAGCTATCACTGTACAGTGTATTGCTGGCATACGTAGAAGTCTGAAACTGAGAAGCAATATGAAAAGTCACTTTTGCATTTAGTGGGGTTTTTTTTGTTTTCAGGTTTGTAGCCTAAGCATTAACCCACTTTCCTGGTGATCCAGTGGTTAAGAGTCCACCTTGCTGGGACTCTTAACCACATCAGGTGACAGGGCCAGCTGATTATACTAAGGCTTCCCTGAAGAGCTACAGTTACAAGTAAATTCTGTTTCTCCTGACCGGCCTTTAGTATTGGCAGTTACCATATAGTATACACTGTCCCCTTGTGCTCTCCTGGGACAGTGGGAAAGCTATGGAAATAAGAAAGTAGCTGGATGGGGGTGGAGGAGATACCCACTGACTCTCCCACTCTGTCTATCTTAGCACCAGTTCTTTGATGGGTTGTCATTTATTTATTTGGCTGCGTTGGGTCTCAGTTGTGGCACAAGAGGTCTTTGTTGTGTCATGCGGCTCAGTAACTGGGTTCATGGGGTTTGTTTCTCTGCAGCATGTGGGACCTTAGTTCCCTGACCAAGAATCAAACTCACATCCCCTGCATTGCAAGGAGGACTCTTCTTTTCTTTAATATGCATATAATTTTATTAATTATTTTCGTCTGTGCTGGGTCTTCTCTGCTGGCTAGTTGTGGTGAGCAGGGTCTACTCTCTAGCTGCAGTTCATGGGCTCCTCATTGCAGCGCCTTCTCCCGATGCAGAGCACAGGCTCTAGGTGCTCGGGCTTCAGAAGCTGCAATCTGTGGGCTCAGCAGTTGTGGCTCTCGGGCTCTAGAGCACAGGCTCAATAGTTGTGGCACGCAGGCTTAGTTGTCCCGCAGCATGTGGGATCTTCCTGGATCAGGGATCGAACTTGTGTCTCCTGCACTGGCAGGAGGATTCTTTACCACTGAGCCACCAGGGAAGCCCAGCAAGGTGGACTCTTAACCACTGGATCACCAGGAAAGTGGGTTAACTCTTTGGTGGGTCATCTTCATTCACCTGGGACATATTTACTGAAAGATGTGGTTGAAATTTGAAGAGAAGGCCATGAAATTAACTGGGAGGGAAATACCAAAGAGAAAAAAAGTAAACATAATGGGAAGGAGATTACTTAGGATAATGGAGGGTGTGGTGGTTAATTATATGTGTCAACTTGGTTAGTTTATGGTGCCTTGTTTGGTCAAACATTCCAGATGTTGCTGTGAAGGTATATTTTAGGATCATGAACATGTACAATCACTTGACTGTTAAATTGAGCAGATTACCCTTCATAATATGGGTGGGCCTCATCCACTCAGCTGAAAACCTTGTGAGCAAAGGCTGAGGTTGGCCAAGGGAGAAGGAATTTTGCCTCAAGATGATAGAAATCCTGCCTGAGTTTCCAGCTTACTGGCCTACCCTGTGGATTTCAGACTTAAGACTGCAAACCCTTGCCTGAGCTTCCAGCCTGTCCTACAGATTTAGAATTTGCTGGCTCTCCCCCACCCCAATGTTTAAAACAAATCTGTTTCTCTCTCTACTCTATTGCCTGTTTCTCTGGAGAACTCTGGCTAACAGAGAAGGATATGTTAACACACCGAAGAAGGATGATCCTACAAGAAAAAAACAAAGAGCTGTTTGACCATCATCTGATAAAAGCTATCCAGTTTGGCAGAGAACTTGCAGATGAATCAGTGACAGATATTTTAAAACAAAATTAAGCAAGGGGAAAATATCAAAGCAATGGTTAACTTCAGGGAAAACAAAAAACCAGCTTAAGAAGACAGGGTAATGGGACTTCCCTGGTGGTCCGGTGGTTAAGACTCAGCACTCCCAATGCCAGGGGCCTGGGTTCGATCTCTGGTCAGGGAACTAGATCCCACATGCCAGAACTAAGGGTTTGCATGCTGCAATTAAAAGATACTGCGCATTACAAGTAAGGATCCTGCAGGCTGCAACAAAGATCTAAGATCCTGAGTGCCTCAACTAAGACCCAATGGAGACAAATAAACATTAAAAAAAAAAAGACAGGGTAATTATAATGCCTCATTTGGTTCAGTTATAAACACTGAATTAAAAACAATTTTTTATAATTTAAGTACAGTTATTAGCAATGTTGTATTAGTTTCAGGTGTACAGCAAAATGATTCAGCTTTACATATATATAAGAAATACACATATATTCTTTTTCAGATTATTTTCCATTATAGATTATTATAAGATATTGAATATACTTTGCTGAGTTATACAGTAAGTCCTTGTTTTATCTATTTTTTTCTATAGTAGTGTGCATCTGGTAATCTCAAGCTCCTAATTTATTCCTCTTCTTTCCTCTATGGTAACCATAGATTGGTTTTCTATATCTATGAGTCTGTTCCTGTTTTGTAAATAAGCTCATTTGTATCATTTTGTTAAACTCCACATATAAGCAACATCATATGATATTTATCTTTCTCTGATTTACTTCACTTAATATGATAATCTCTAGGTCCATCCATGATGTTGCAAATGGCATTATTTCTTTTTATGGCTGAGTAATATTCCATTGTATGTATGTACCACATGGCCTTTATCCATTCCTCTGTAAGTGGGTACTCAGATTGCTTCCATGTCTTGCCTATTGTAAATGGTGCTGCTATGAAAACTGGGCTATGAGTTTTTGTTTTTTCCAGATATGTCCCTAGGAGTGGGACTTCTGGATCATGTGGTAACTCTATCTTTAGTTTTTTAAGGGACCTCCATAGTGGCTGCACCAATCTACATTCCCATCAACAGTGTAGGAGAATTCCCTTTTCTCCACACCCTCTCCAGCATCTATTATTCGTAGACTTTTAGATGATGGCCATTCTGACTGGTGTGAGGTGATACCTTATTGTAGTTTTGATTTACATTTGTTTAATAATTAGCCAAGTTGGGCATCTTTTCATGTGCTGTTGGCCATCTGTATGTCTTCTTTGGAGAATAATATATTGATTTAAGGAAAATGACGGTGGTGGAAGAAGTTATATGGGAGTTGTGGTGCAACTAAATAAAATCTTCATCTTCACTGAGGAAGTTAAAAAATATCTAAAATTGGAAATTTAAGAAAAAGCAATGTTATTTAGAAACAAGGTGATAAATAACAGAAGAAACAACTAAAAGCATTGAAAGCAGCTGCTTGCTGTTTAACTCCAGTTGCAGTGGGTAGGGCAAGGAACTGCTATTTATCATTATAATATTATAGATAATTTTGTGTTTTTCAAGTCCATATTACTTCGATAAAAATAAAAACGAAATTAAAAGTTACATGAGTCCAATGTGAAAAATTTGGAAAGTATAGGCAAGTATAAGAAAGAAATAATAACCACTCATAATCCTTCCAACTCAGAGAAAGTAACTATGTACGTATTTGAGGAATAGGATTATTAAATGAATTTGAGATTAAGCTTTTAAATTTGAGGATTTAATTTGAGGATTTCAAACTATCATAACTTAGATATAAATGGAAAAATACTATAACAAAAGTACAATACTGGAGACTTCCCTGGTGGTCCAGTGGCTAAGGCTCCCAATGCAGGGGGATTGGGTTCAACCTTTGGTCAGGGGATAAAGACTCAAAGATCTTGCATGCCACAGTGAAGATGGAAGACCCTATGTGCTGCAACTAAGACCAGCACAGCCAAATAAAGAAATAAATATTTAAAAAACGAGTGTAGTGAAATATTGCAGGTATAATTACATATAGTATAATCATATACAGTACGATCCCATATGTGTTTATGTGTATATTAGAAAGAAATCTGTACACCTGAAACTGATATAAAGAAAAAGGAAAATTGCTAACCACTTGGCAGTTAATTCATTCTACTGAAATTTGTGATTCCAAATATACTACTCAACATACTCACAATAAACATTATTATCTGCAATGATAACTTTCATCTAGTTGCTTAAAAGGAGTTCATTAAAATAAAACATAATTGGGGGGAAGCGATTATTTTTAGGGACTGAAACAAGACAGAGCTAAAACTGAAGCTTTTGGGAGAACCATCTGTTCTTGCCAGTCTTGTATCTCTCCTCAGACTTGAACTTGGCCTCCCGTTGGGTCTTGCATTTGAGAACAGGTTCTCTGAAGACATCTTCGTTGACTACAGCTTTGTCCAAGGGGTTATCCACAGAGTACTTTGTGGGCTTGAGTTGACTGGAGTGATAAACTTTTACAGAGGACTTGATCTTTGACTTCTTGGCAGTTTTCTTCTTGCCTGTGGCAGTTGTCACTTTGCAGGGATAGCAATCAATTCCAGCCACCAGAATATGGTTGCAGATTTGGTCTGAGGTGCCATCATCAATGTTCTTCATGATGACTGAAAAGCAGTGACCAGCCAGGACCAGCATCACATTCTGGGCTTCACGAACTTGTCCATTTCGGCAGCAACCTCTCAGGGCTACAGCAGAGAGCACAAAATACTAGAAGGAAAGAAAAGAAAAGGGAAAGAAGGAAGTCGTCTGAAGGAATACCTACCAAAATGTTACTTGGCAGTGACTGGGGCTGGGATTGGAAGTAGGGTGGGAAAGTGAGGTTAGGACTCATAATGTATGGGAACACTTAGGATCAAGAACATGCAAGTACAGGGGCTGTACCTGAACTCGAGGGCCTTCTTCAGAGTTGCAGAGACATTCCTAGATGCCTCATTTGCCTCTATCTTTGCCCTGATGGGGACCAGGAGCTGCTCGATTGTGGGCACTTTCTCCTTTTTCACTCAGATATATGTTTAAATTCCTTATTACTCCAAGGTATGTGGGCCAGTGACATTAGAACCACCTGGGAACTTGTTTGAAATTCAGAATCTTAGCTCTGCCCCAGACCTTCTGAATCAGAAATTGTATTTTATTTTTTCCTTTCTGGCTGTACCACGAAACATGCTGAACTTCCCTGACCAGGGAGAGAACCCGTGCCCCCTCCAGTGGAAGCCAGAAGTCTTCACCACTGGACCACCAGGGAAGTCCAGAATCTGCATTTTAACTGAATCCCAGGGGATTTGTTTGCATGTTGAAGTCTGAGAAACACTGCACTAGCAGGCACCAACTGGAGGGAATATTCAGAGGTAGTTGATGTCACGGCCACCAGAGGGTTGGACGCACACTGCCAGGGATAAGATGCCTATTCCCTAAGGAACTGTGGTCTTTGCCAAGAGGCTGAGCTTCAGCTGGTGATACAATCACAGGTCAGTTTGATGAAGGAAGATCAGGTGATACCTTTGGGACAAAGAACAATTCAGAGCAACGATTAAAGAGAAGGAAAAGGTTCATGGGTGTGAAACTGGGAAAAGAAGCAAGACTAAAAAAAAAAAAAAGGTGCTAATATTCGAACCAAGTAATTCAAGTCCCACGGAGATGAAGAATGACTTAATATACTATAAGGTTGTTTACCTGAGAGTTTTTTTTAGAGAAAACTGTTATAAAACAGAAGCTTGGATTTGGTGAATTATATCAAAATTATAAAAAGGCAGAGATAATATAGAATAGAAAATACAAAGGGAATGATTCTGTTCAGTGTTCCCATTAACCAGAAGTCAATTAATAAGGGTCCTGCTACATGTCTGTTCTCCATTTGGTGGTTTAGTCTCTAAGGCCTGTCTGACTTGCAACCCCACTGACTGTAGCCTATCAGGCTCCTCTGTCCAGAGGATTCTCCAGGCAAGAATACTGGAGTGGATTGCCATTTCCTTCTCCAGGGGATCCTCTCGACACAGAAATCAAACCCAGGTCTCCTGCATTGCAAGCAGTTTCTTTACTGACTGAGATACGAGGGAAGTCCCTTTCTCCATTTAGATTAGTAAATTAGATTAAAAGAGAACAGCAAAGTAATATATACTGCCATGGCAAACATTATTGGCTGTATGAGCCAATATTCATTCCTCACTAACCTCTTTCTTCTTTGCCTGCTTTTCCAGAAGATCATAAAAAGCTGAGTTTGTTTTTCCAGGAAGGATGACCATGTGATGCAATTCTGGCCAATGAGACCTCTGTGGATGTCTCTAGAAACTACACGGAGCCATCACCACTCTTACCAGAATAGATTCAGAGTGATTGTTCCAGGGCCTGAAGTCAGGTTAAGGTGAGGTGAGCAAGACGCTCATCTTGGCATGAGATTTATAAGGGTGGCAAAAAAATCAGTAATCAAAGTAATATTTCAATGCAATATTAAAAAAAATACCAGTTAATGCAAAAAAAGTCATAATGAATGAAATAACATTTGAAAGAAAGGCCAGATCTGACAACACCAGAGATTCAGAGTAAGGCAAATGAATCAAAGTATTATGAGAGTAGGATCAGATCATCCTAATTTCCAACTCCCAGGCGAGGGCAGGGTGGGGGGTGGAGGGTGGGGGTCAAGGTGAATAAGTGGTTGATGGCAGTTAGGTTTTATGCCTACTCTCTATCTGCAACAGAGCCTAAAAAGAGAGGCTGTCTGTAATTTTCAGTTTTGATAGTAAGCAGTGGGAAATACAGGAAAGGATTCAGGAACTTGATGGTCAAAAAGAATGATATGTCCACTACACTTACTGGAGTCATGGTAAAATGTCACCATTTGGGTCCATGCAGGGCTAGATTAGCAAGAGGCTTTCTCAGGAGGCAGGTAAGGTGGTCTAGTATTCCCATCTCCTTAGCGTAGTCAATGAAGCAGAAGTAGATGTCTTCCTAGAATTCCCTTGCTTTTTCTATGATCCAGTGGATGTTGGCAATTTGATCTCCGGTTCCTCGGTCTTTTCTAAATCCAGCTTGTACATCTGGAAGCTCATATACTATTGAAGCCTAGCTTGAAGTGTTGCAGGAGGGAAGACCCCTTCCAGGGCCCGAAGCCTGGCTCTTGTCTAACACTTGGAAATGAATTGTCTGAGGAGACATATGTGCTGACAAAGCAAGAGATTTTATTGGGAAACAGCACCCAGGTGGAGAGCAGCAGGGTAAGGGAACCCAGGAGAACAGCTCTGCCACGTGGCTTGCAGTCTGGGGTTTTATGGTGATGGGATTAGTTTCCAGGTTGTCTTTAGCCGATCATCTGACTCAGAGTCCTTCCTGGTGGTGCACGCTTTGTTCAGCCAAGATGGATGCCAGCGAGGATTCTGGGAGGTGGTCAGACATGTGGCGTCTCCTTTTGACCTTTTCTGAACTCTTCTGGTTGGTGGTGGCTTATTAGTTCTGTGTTCCTTACCAGGACCTCCTGTTGTAAAACAACTCATGCAAATGGTTACCATGGTGCCTGGCCAGGGTGGGCTGTTTCAGTGTGCTTCCCCTAACAACTCTCCCCTGAGGGACTTCATACTCAAGATACTTTTTGGGAATTGGGGCAGAGGTCTTTCTTCTGTAATTTCTTCCTGCTGCGCATGGGCGTAGGCCTGCCTTGTGGAGCAGAAGTTTCTCTCTACCTGATCTAAGCCAAGGTATTTTTTGCCTGAAACCAGCATTCACTCTTGTAATAACAGCAATTTAGTTTGAAACTGTTAGCTCCTCTCAGAGATGAAATAGGGGCCAAACAGGAGACATAACAGGATGGTCATCACTGTTCCCCAGAAATAGGAGGCAACATTTGGGGTGAGGGCTGCAGGGTTTGTGACTTTTTTTTTTTTGATTGGTTGGTGGTGAGGCAACAGAGCTATACTCAAGGAATCCTGTGTTTAGTCTGAAGTTACCATCCTCCACCTGGGTGGGGGCTCCAGTTCTGGAGAAGAACTCAAAGACATTGTTATGCATATTTCTTTGAGTAGGAACCAGGACCCTGTCTCAAGGCTGTACCACCTTTTGATTGTTTCTCCTGTTTTAGTATCCCCTCCCTTCCCTGATTAGCAATTGTTTGAATCCACCCTTTGGAACTCAGCTAAGGTCAAGGAGGCTGAATGAAGCCTATATCCTACAAAACAGAACAGATCTGTACTCCACAGCCCCACAGAGTTCTGCTCAGTTTTAATTTAGGGAACTAGGCAACTATGATTGTGATAACTTTCGGTCAAATGAGGCATAGGACTATTCAGAATAGACACTGAATTAGAAGTACTCCTGAGTTCCAAGTTCTAGATCTGAGTCTTGTATGATTAAAATCTCAATCCCTTGGTCTGCCATTTTGGTGTAACAGACCCAATTAGAAGTAGTTTGAGGAGAGATAACTAGAATTTTAATAGACAAAATAAATCTCATTTCTTTTTAGAAGACTAGGTCTGAAACCCAGTTTGGACTTGGCACTTTGGGGAGACTTGTAGCCAGGTAGCCAGTTGCCTAGTTTTATAAAAAGTAAGGTTGCAGTTACTAGCTTCAGCAGACATTGTTTTGAGAATGGTGGCATCCAAGCCTGACACGACTCAGAAAACTCAAGTGTTTAGAAATATAAGGTCTAATCTGAAAGTACATCCATAGCATCATCTAGTTATTTCCCAGGATTTCTGAACCATAGCTACTCTATTTTGATTTTTAATTGTAAAATTTTCCTTAATAGCCAAAGCAGATGTCACCATTAATGACCTCAGTGTTTCTCTAGGCAGGAGAAGATGGAAGAATTGGGTCTCATAAAATCTTCTCCTGAAAAGATCGAACTATTTGAAGACCTGTTCCGCCAGTTTTCTCCAGAGCACAGAATGCCTCATTCCTGATTTCCACCCTGAACTCCTTTCAGGGGAGTTGAAGGTCAGCAGTTGCAGTGGCCATGATTTAATCTTTGTGGATGTAGATGGCAAGTGTCAGTCTTTTGTTGGCAGAGCCCCTTTTTGCTCATACACTTGATCACGATTCTGAGGGGAGCATTTGATGACCATTTTATCCCATAGTGCTCAGAATGTCCATTCTCAGGTTTGGCAAAGATTTTGTTGACAGGTCACTCAATGTGCTGTTACTGGACTAGGCCGTAAAACAGTATCCAAAATTCTCTGGACCACCTGTCTTACTAGCCTCTTGGTCCAGGAAAACATTCCCTCTTGTTGTTTCTTCCCATATCTAGAGTTACACTGCTACCATCATCAATCTCACATGGAACTATATATTATTTTATCAGAGGCCTCAGTCACACATTTGGCAGTGTAAAAAACAGCAATTTTGTAAAACAGGTGAAATACAAATAACATAGCCAATAGTATTAGTAAAGTCTTAAGTAAGATTTAAGTTAAGAACTTCCATTAGATGTAGCCAGTATATCCCAAGTCATCTGACTTAGTCTACTCTGTTCAAATCTTTATCTTCCAGGGAAATTATATATTGGCACTGTCTATAAGGCACATAGCCCAGTTACCTGTTGCTAAAAAACAAAAATTTCACCAAGTAAATCTTCAGTTGTGATTGATTTTGTTCAGTCTTCATGAATCAGGCAGTATCCAAGCTAGTAAAGAGAAAAGTGTTCAAAGACCTTGGGCAGAATGCATGGTTTTTACAGGCAGGAGGAAGGTGGGCAAGGACTCAATTAGGCCAGATCACCTTATTTGGGGAAAGGGCAAGGTTGAATCACGCAGATTCCATCTTCTTCCCTTGTAGGGGTTGTGGAGGGTGGGATGGAGAGGGCTCAAATGACAGATTACCTTGTTGGTGCTGATCAGAAAACCCCAGGATGAATGACTGAAACTACATTCCCAAGGGAAAGTGAAAACTGCAATTAGATGAGGTATTAAATCTAAGTTTGTTATCATGGGCTTTAGCATAAATCATGCCATTTTGGGCCTATGGTTTCCTTTTTAACACTACAGACTTACTCTTTGTAACTAAAACGGGCCTATTGTATAGTACAGGGAACTCTCAATATTCTGTAATAATCTAAGTAGGAAAATAATTTTAAAAAGAATAGATACATTTATATGTATAAAATAATCACTTTGCTGTACACCTGAAACTAACACAACATTGTAAATCAATTATAGTTCACTATAAAATAAAAGTTAAAAAGTAAATGTTAGAAAAAAATATAAATAAAGGGCAAGACCTTGATTTTGAAAAGTAAAACAACAGCAGCTTATCCTTTGTGACTTGCCAAAGAGATGTGAAGATCAGAATGGCTGTTATCAAAAAGATAACAAGATGTGGGGAGAAGGGAATCCTCACGCACTATTGGTGGGAATGGGAATTGGTGCAGCTACTATGATAAAAAATTAAAAACAGAACCACTATTTGAGTTAGCTTCTACTCTTGGGTAGTTATCCAAAGAAAACAAGAACACTAATTAGAAAAGATATAGGCATTCCTATGTTCATTGCAGCATTAGTTGAAATAACCAGGTTACAGAAGCAACCTAAGTGTCCAACAATAGATGAATGACTAAAGATGTAATATACACATATGAATAAAGATGTAATATATATATATGTAATATTCATAATATGAATATTACTCAGCCATGAAAAAGAACAAAATCTTGCCATTTGCGACAACATGGATGGACCTAGAAGTCCATATTTAGCTAAGTGAAATTAGTCAGATGGAGAAAGACAAATGTGGAATCTAAAATAAATGTAAACGAACAAACATGTAACAGAAACAGAGTTACAGATACAGAGAACAAATTGGTGGTTGCTAGAGGGGAGGCAGGTAAGAATGGTGGGGGAAAAGGTAAGGGAGATTAGAAGTACAAGCTTCTAGTTACAAAATAAATGAGTCATAGGTCTGAATGTACAGTGTGGAGAATATAGTCAATAACTACGTAATATCTTTGTATGGTGACACTAGTAAGTAGACTTACATCATTTTGAAATGTGGGCTTCCCTGGTGGCTCAGTGGTAAAGAACCCACGTGCAGTGCAGGAGATACAGGTTTGATTCCTGGTTTGGGAAGATCTCCTAGAGGAGGGCATGGCAACTCACTCCAGGATTCTTGCCTGGAGAATCCCATGGACAGAGGAGCCTGGTGGGCTATAGTCCATGGGGTCGCAAAGAGTCAAACGTGACTGAACATGTATACACAAATGCATTTTGAGATGTATAAGAATATTGAGACAGTATGTTGTAGAACAGGGACCAAAGTTGTAGATCAATTATACATCAAAAACAAATAAATGAACTCAACTTATAGAAAAGGGTATCACATTTGTGATTACCAGAGCGGTGAGGGGAAGTTAAATGAAGGTGGTCAAAAGGTACAAACTTCTTGATTTAAGTACTAGGAATGTAATGGACACTATGATAAATATAATTAACACTGCTATATACTATACATGAAAATTTTGTTTCTTTTTTAAAAAATTTATCAAAAAAATTTATCTTATTTAGCAAGACAAGGGAGACTAACTTCACTTGGTCATTTCTTGCTTATGCCTTTGGAAATTATGGGCACAACTTAAACTCTTCGCCAATATTTTTATGAGGTAACCACTAACCAATTCCCTATCATTTAAGAAAAGTCTAATATTGTAACCAGTCACTGTGAAGAATAAGCAGTCACTGTCTCCTCACTAATGACAACCCACTCCAGTACTCTTGCCTCGAAAATCCCATGGATGGAGGAGCCTGGTGGGCTGCAGTCCATGGGAGTTGCAAAGAGTTGGACATGACTGAGCGACTTCACTTTCACGAATTGGAGAAGGAAATGGCAACCCACTCCAGTGTTCTTGCCTAGAGAATCCCAGGGACGGGGGAGCCTGGTGGGCTGCCGTCTATGGGGTCGCACAGAGTTGGACACGACTGAAGTGACTTAGCAGCAGCAGCAGCCTCCTCACTAATGTTGTTATCTTTTAGTTGCTAAATTGTGACTGACTCTTACGATCCCATGGACTGTAGCCCTCCAGGCTCCTATGACTATGGGATTTCCCAGGCAAGAATACTGAAGTGGGTTGCTTTTTCCTTCTCCAGGGGATCTTCCCTACCCAGGGATTGAACTTGAGTCTCCTGCATTGCAGGTGAATTCTTTACCAGTTGAACCACAAGTTCAAGCCCTAAAGTTTTGTTTCTTTAATTTTGTATTTTTATGAGGTGATGTATGTCTAAGCTTATTGTTATAGTCATTTTGTGAGGTACATCAAATCATTATGTTGGACACCTTAAATTTATACAGTGCTATATGTCAATTATACCTCAATAATTACGGAAGAAAAAAAGAAAAGAGTTGTGAGGATCACCTGAGATTAAGTTCTTGCATGTGGTTCATAAACTAAAAAGTGCTATGCAAAAGTCTAGCACTGTAACTAAGTCGTTAAGGATAAGGAGGACTATAACAAAAGGCACTGAGGAAGAAGGGCCTCTTGGTGGAGAGAAGGAAAAGCAAAGGGTTTTTTGTGTGCTGAGACTAAAGGAAACTGGCCTTTGAAGTCTAGCAAGATGAAAGCAGTCAAGGAAAGCTTATGTTTTTAAGACCATTAAGGAAACAAAGCCTAGGACCCCAAGCTTGAAGAATTAAAACCAAGCCTTACGGTCTTACACAGATACACAGGAGCCTAGGGGCACCGTTATACCACAAAACGGTAATGAATGACTTGCACTCCTGTTTCTTTGTCGGCCTAGATGGCCTCTGTTGAAGGCAGGCAGGGGCCGTGTCATCTTTGTCTGCGGGAGCCTGATAATTTCTGCTCGAGGGCACCGCGCTCCATTCTCAAGGAACCAGCCGAGGGTCCAAAAGTCTTGGGTCCTCGCTAACCCAAGGGATGGGACTGACTCCGCAGCTGGGCAGCCTTGAAAAGCAGTTTCTGTGCACGCTGGGATGCCCTCCCCGTATCCGGCATCAGACGTCCAAACCTATGAGAGCTCACCCCATCCAAGGCAGAGTATGCTAATCCTTACTTTAAGGTAGTGTAGACGGGGAGGAAAGGGCTCCGGGGGACCTGTTTATGATGGAAATCAAGAGTTGGTAGGGAACCATAACTACACAGGTGAAAAAACTTCATGGAACTACACAGATGGGCGCGAGTACGCGCGCACACGCAAAAACGAGTGCAAGCCCGAGTGGTTAAATCTGAGATTTGTCATCTAGTTAATTGCATAGGTCTAATCCATTGTACTCCGCCGGTATTAATTTCCTGGTTTTGATAACGCAGTGTAGTTATGTAAGATGTTGAGAAAAGCTGGGTGGGTGATGGGTAAAAGGGATCTTTTTGTACTAATTCTGTCACTTTAGGGGAGAGTTTATAATTATTTCAAAATGAAAAAAAAAACCAAAAAAATAACAAAAGGATGCTCCCCGGGAGCCCAGCCCGGCCCCGCCCACCCCGAGAAGGCCCCACCCCTCAGACTTCTGCGCTCAACCCGGCCTCCTCGGCCCGAATGAGGCGGGGCGGGGCTGGGCCGGGCGGGGCGGGGCGGGGCGGGGCGACGCACGCGCAGACCAGGAACTCGCGCCGCGGCTCCGGGAAGTCACGCTTGCGCAGTCCGGCGCCCTGGCCGCCGCGCCAGCTTGTCTCCGCCGTGGGGGACAGGGCAGCGTCGGCCCCTGCGCTTGCCGTCTTTTCCGGCAGTTGGGGCTCTTCCTGTCGTCTTCCCACCCGCAACCGCCCCGCGGCCCCCTACTTCGGAGTCCCTAACGCGTCCCCACCCCTCCTCCGGTCTGCTGGCAGCTGCTGCGGGGGTTTCGCCTCTCCTCAAGTCTAGCCCGCTGGTCCGGCCGGCGTCTGCGGCTCTTCGCCGCCCCCAGCCCTGCCTCTCCCCTCAGCCCGGGGCCCCGGTGAGTGTCTTGCTGTCGTTGTCTTCCGTCCATCCCGGCCTTTTCCCTTGTCTTTCCCCGACTCTTTTTTGGGGTTCTTCCTTTCCCGCCGGCGTCTTCTTTCCAGCCCAGCCCTTTCGGCCCCTCCTGTCAGTGCTTTTCCTCCCGGCTTCCAGAGGCTCCTGGCCGGTCCTCCACATGGTTTCCCAGGCTCCGCACCCCGTCCTTTCTCTGCTTTCGCGTGCGGTTGGGGCGGGGTGCCAGGCTCTCTTCTTTCAGTGTTGCCTGCTTTGTCTGCTCGCTGCCTCCGCTCAGTTCCCTCCAGGATGTCTGTCGGGCGTTACCAATTTTCACCTCTTTTTCTTTTTTTTCTGGAGTCTGAAGAATCTGAGAGGTGTTGTCTGAGGCAGTTGTCGAAAGCCACCCCCTTCCCCCACCTTGGGGGGCGGCGATACCTTTGCCTCAGTCAGCCCCCTTCCCTATGGTTAATATTAGTGTACTGGGCTTCAGATAATCCAACTGAAAACCACAGGAAAATGTAGTGAAGCCTTTTTTAAAGAAGAGAGTGGAGAAGGAAAATAAGGGCTTGGGGCAGAGTCTGTGCAGAAAGACTTCAAGTGTGCAGAATGGCAGGTAGACCAGAGCTCCCGCTAGACGAACAGACACAAAGATAATCGTGTTCGTTTTGAGGTGTACAGGGGAAGGCTGGAGTGGAGACTACTGCGGTTCCTCTCCCTTTCAGCGCAGTTTGGCTCCGAGTTAGAATTAGCCAGGCAGTGGATGTGGTTTCCCTAAGCGTAAAACAACCACTACCACAATAACAGGCTCCAGTCTCCCCCCAGGCAGGAGATGGCAGCTTCCTCTTAAGGGGGTGAGGTCAACTCTATCCAGCTTGGTATAGAAAACCATTCCATGTCCTAACCCCACCCCGGTTATACATACATATTTTTGGCTCCTAGTAATGGGCATAAGAAACCAGTTTTTCCTAGCAAATCTTTTATAAGATATTTAACTAAATGCATAGCATTGTGCGCGATATGGGGAAGAATATTAAAAACATTATAAGACAGGGTGCTTGCTTTCCAGTGACTTACAGCTCCAGGAGGAAAAATTAGATATGTGACTATTAAGGAACAGTCTCAGCTCCAGTGTTGAATTGTCCAGATGAAAGATACTGGGTTGTCAGTCACAAAGAAAGAATGAATTAGTGAGGAAAGGGGATATTTATGGAGTTCACAGGGTACCTTTGTAAAGTCAGTCAGTTAACCATGTATAACTCTCTAGATACAATGATAGTTTTCATTTGATCTCCTTTTAATATTTGCCCCGACTTGTGAAGATCACATTCTTCTATTACATTTCTTTTGTAACTTTTACGGATTTCTTGCTTACTTATCATTTCTTAATTCTAAGTTGGAGAATGAAACAAATAGGGCAAGGGCCTCTAGTGGCCTATAGGTCAGGACAAGAAGGCTTGAGTTGTCAAAAGCTTGAGGGAAAGCCGTCTTATGTAAAGTACTTGGTTGACCCAGAAAACCTATAAATTGCTGTAGGGCAATAGTAACTTTTGATGAAAGGTTATTAGAATTATCAATTATGAATTTATGAGCAGAGGGAAAGGATGGGGAGGAGGGTTTGAAGAAAGGCCAAAGGGAAGGACAGTGTAACCCTAGCCATTGCATTAGAGACTGAATGAAGGTTGAAAACCATCCTGTTAGAACACTGTTGGCCTTTCATAGGAGTATCTTTGAGTGCACAAAGTTTAGGAAGTCATGCTGGCAACTTAAATGGGTCAAAATGTTTGTTCTCCAGTTTTTATATACTCATTACTATAAATGTAATTTTGTTCTTTACCTTTGTTGACAACTGAAAATCATTAATTTGCTCAATCTTTGTTTACTAACTGCCTGTTATATGGAAGGCATTGTTTTTCTTAGGCTTAAACACTCTCTAGTTGTGTTTTTATGTGGAAATAATTTCATTTGGTAAAATGTGTATGCATATAGAGAGATAGACAGACAGGAACATTCTCCGGAAATTTTCAGACAAGGGAGGAGTACTAAGCACTCTCTTGCTTCAGACTTGTTTTTAAATCTGGTTTTAAAATTTCCTCACCAAACTTAGAGAGCATGTGGTTTTCATTGTGGGTGGAGGGGGTACAGGCTGACAAATAAGGAACCACACCCAAGCTTCATAAACCAGACAGAGGTTTAAAAAGAATTCTGGTATCCTAAAAACGTTTGAGTTTGCTTTGATGTTAGCAGAAACTTCCCCATTAAATAACATTTTATAGTAAGATTGAGATGAATTCAGTGTCTTGAATTTGTGGTTACTGATCATTTTAGTACATCATGAATGACTGACTTTCAAGTAGAGCCTTGATTTTGAATCTCTTCTCTGAAAAAATTATTCTTTATGTGATTTCTCCCAATATCTTTTTGTAAAATTGCTTAATGTTGAGCCTTTTTTCTTAGTAATAATGTGTTTACACATTTCTGAAAAGGCTACATTTAATCTCCAAAACAATTTTAAAAGCTGCTAAGTATCAAGAGGAAAACCTTAAGAAAACTTTCAAAATCAAAAGACACTTGCTCCTTGGAAGGAAAGCTATGACAAGCGTAAACAGTGTGTTAAAAAGCAGAGACATCACTTCACCAACAAAGGCCTATATAGGAAGGCTGTACTGATATACGTGTACTGATGTACATGTACTGATGAGAGAGTTGGACCATAAAGAAGGCTGAATGCCAAAGAATTGATGCTTTTGAACTGTGGTGTTGGAGAAGACTCTTGAGAGTCCCTTGGACTGCAAGGAGATCAAATCAGTCAATCCTAATATTCATTAGGATCAACGCTGAATATTCATTGTAAGGACTGATGCTGAAGCTCCAATACTTTGGCTACCTGGTATGAAGAGCCGAGTCATTGGAAAAGACCTTGATGCTGGGTAAGATTGAGGGCAGGTGAAGGAGGTGTCGACAGAAGATGAGATGGTTGGATGGCATCCTTGATTCAATGGACATGAGTTTGAGCAAACTCTGGGAGATGGTGAAGGCAGGGAAGCCTCGTATGCTGCAGTCCATGGGGTCGCAAAGAGGTGGACATGACTGAGTGACTAAGCAACAACAAAGCTATTTAAACCTCGTTGGTATCAGTTTTCAAATATGTAAAACTAGGAAGTTAGGGCCTCTTGTTTTTAAGATATCTTTCATCACTAAAGTTATGACTCAGGTTTTTTTCTTTTGTAGTATTGTTTCCATCATAGGTCTTTGTTTTAACTTGTCAACTCAAATAGATAGCAGACATCTGTCAAATATCATAAGCCAAATCACAGTACATTTATACCTATAGGTGAAGATTTTAGTCTTAGATTTTTTTTTAAACTATAGAAATTGTAAATTTAAAAGTTCTTGGTAACTTAATGGTAACAGTACACACTCATTGAAGAAAATGTGGACAAGCACAAACAAGAAGATGATCTATTATTGTATTCTCACTGCCTAGAGTTAGACCACTAATATTTTTTCCCACTGGTAGCATTTTGATAATATGTTTCTAATAATTATATGCATATACAGTAAACACAGAAAAGTGAAATGGTATATGTTCTGTTTTATAACCTATCATTTTCAATTAGATTGGAAGTATTTTTCCTGTAAAGTTTTTTGTTTTATTCTTTAAAGGTTTGCCTGACAAACATTTGAACATATTTTAATTGTCTGCATGTTATTTCATTGTAGGACTTTCCCATGATTTAATCAGTTCTATTCTCAATTATTCAAGTTACTTCTAGTTTTTCTTTGTCATTACAATGCTGCACTGAATCCCCTTGTGTGTGAATCCTTGTGCGTCTTTGATTCCTTCAAGGTAAATTCCTAGATGGCAGAGAATGGTACTGTCTGTGTTACATGTTCATAATATATGTGTCTGATATTGTGGTCTTGTTCCCTTTTTTCTGAAAAATGCAGTGTTCTTCCTTAAGGATATATTCATGTCGCTTTTGACTGCTATATGGTTCTTTGTATGTCTCCACAACATTTTACTTGTTAATTTGCTTACTGAATTGCTTTCGATTTCTCCTAACACAGTTGATGGCATAAGGACCATCTTCTGTGGTGCACATCCTGTTCATGCTCCCTTAAGAGCCTGTGTGAAGTGGGGAATCCCCTGGTAGTCTGGTGGTTTTGACTCTGCGCTTCCACTGCAGGGGGCACAGGTTCCATCGGTACAAGAAAAATACAAGAAGAACCTGTGTGATAGTTTCTCTAGGCCTTATACCTAGGGATAGTATTTCTCTGTCAAAAAATATTCATGTATACTTGTTTTCACCAAGTATTCTGTTTGTCTGGGTTTTGTTTTATACTCCAGAAAACTTAGGTCAATTTACATTCCGACCAGTAGGGTAGGAGAGTGCAGAACTGGTAGATTCTGTCTCCG
Source organism: Antilocapra americana (assembly GCA_007570785.1). NCBI lineage: Eukaryota > Metazoa > Chordata > Mammalia > Artiodactyla > Antilocapridae > Antilocapra > Antilocapra americana. The sequence continues at coordinate 14,263,261 of ML661332.1, forward strand.
AAACTAATGCCTCTTTTTCCGATCGTTTCTAGCAGCCATGGCGATGACAGGCTCAGCCCCCTGCCCATCCCTGAGTAGTCACACAAAGGAAAGGGTGACGATGACCAAAGTGACGCTGGAGAACTTCTATAGCAACCTGATCGCTCAACACGAAGAGCGAGAGATGAGGTAAAGAATTCGGGGGCAGTCGAGTCATGGTTTGGGGTCCTTCTCTTGTATCACGAATCGCATTTGTGATGTGATTGAAAGGAGACGAGTAGCAGCAGCCACGTTCTAACCATTGCATTATGGTAGAGTGACAGTGTCGTTGATTTCCAAGGTCCTTGCTATTAACCCACTTATTTCTACTTCTGTTTACTGGTCAAGAACATAAAATTCCATGGTACTATAAGAAGTTAATTGGACCAAAACCTTGGAGTTCATCGTTAATACACTGTGATATAATGGAAGGAGCAGCATTATGGAGCCAGATCTGGGTTTAGAATTCTGCCTTTACCAATCTGGTTGATGGATGAGGTTAGAAGAACTTTTTAGTCTTTCTGCACATCAGTTCTCCTATCTGGAAAATGAGGGGAGTACTACTTGCCTTTCAGAATTGCTGTGGGTATTAGATGTAACACAGATGAGTACCCACCAAAGTGCTTCACACCTAGTAATCACGTGGATGGAGGTAGTAGTGTTACTGAGTCCAAACTCATACTGCTCGCTGCACTCACAGACCAGTAAATTGAGAGATGAGTTGTTGGGGTAAGGAAGAGTGACTTTATTCTGAAAGTGAGAAAACTGAGACTCATACCTCTAAAGAACCACCTTGCCTGAGGCTTTTCTTCCACTAACAGGAGAGGGAGTAAGGTCAGACATGTCCTGGTTCCAGTCAGCCTCCAGAGGGGTTGTCTTCATTCACAGGTGGGCCTGGTCATGATTGTTCCTATGAGCCAAACAAAGGCCGGGTTCGATCCCTAGGTTGGGAATATCCCCTGGAGAAGGAAATGGCAACCCACTCCAGTACTCTTGCCTGGAAAATTCCATGGACGGAGGAGCTTTGTAGGCTACTGTCCATGGGGTCACAAAGAGTCGGACACGACTGAGCAACTTCACTGCTCCCTTTCAGAGTGGCAGGTATTGTTACTGATCTAGTGTGTACTATCCATGTAATAACTCATTATTTAAAATTTTTTCCCAGTATTTTATTGTGAAAATATTCAGAAGCGCAGAAAAGTTGAAAGAATTGTTTTCAATAAATACCCATACAGATATCATATAGATTTTACATTTATCATTTATCACATATTGATCTGTCCAGCCCTTAATACATTCATTAATTCATCTTAATCTTTTTGCTTGTACTTCAAAGTACGTTGCAGCTGTCTGTATGTTTTAATTCTGAATATTTCTGCTTGTATAATGAATATGATATATATATATATATTTTTTAAGGGAGTTGAAAGTTTGCATACAATGAAATGCACCACCTTAAGGGTACATTTCGATGAGTTTTGACAAAAACACAAACCTGTGTAACTTAAACCTCTCTCAAGACAGAATATTACCATCACCCCAGAAAGGTCTTTCCTGGAGATTCTTCTTCAACCCCTGGCCACTGCTGTTGTGGTTTTGTTTCTACCATAGATTAATATTGTCTGTTCCATACAAATGGAACATGTAAATGGATTCATTTGAATAAATCATCTTGCACTCAGCCTAATGTTTTAAAAGTTCATCCAATTTTCTATTGTGTCCATAGTTTGTTCCTTTATATTGTTGAGTTTTCTGACTATACTATAGTTTGCTTATATGTTCTTTTATTGGTTAAAAATTTAAGCTTTTTAAAGTTTTTGGCTGTTGGGAGTAAGTTGTTCCGAACATTTATGTATAGATCTTTTTGCGAACATTTGTTTTCAGTTCTTAGGTAAATATTTAGGAATGGAATGGCTGGCTCTTAGCTCATGAATATACATAAGTATATGTTTAGTTTTATAAGAAGTTGCTAGACATTTTTCTAAAATATTTCCAATGATGTATGAGAGTTCTAGTTGCTTTATATATATATATTTTAAACATTGGTATTGTCAGTCTTTTAACTAGCTGTTTTTCTGGATGCTCAGTAGTATTTGATTGTTTTTTTAATTTGCATTTCCCTGATGATTAAGTGATGTTCAGCATTTTTCTCTATATGCCTTTTGGCCATATTTTCCTTTGTGAAGTGTTTGTTCAGATTTTTCAACTATTGAGTTTTGGAATTCTTTATAGATTCTTAGATACTGATCCTATGTTGTAGATGTGTTTTGCAAAGTTTCCACCAGTCTGTGGCTTTCCTGTTCATCTAATTTGGCATTTTTTTTTTTCTTTTTCTTTTGTGGTTATTGCATTCTGTGACCTCTAAGAAACCTTTGCCTACTCCTCAGTAATGAAGAGTTTTCTTCTTCTTATGTTTTCTTCTGGAAGTTTTATAGGCTTAGTTTTTACATTTATGTGATCAATCTTGAATTGATAAGTGTGTGGGGTATGAGGTGGGGTTTGAAATTTATTTTCCATATGGAGAGCCAGTTATTTTAGCACTCTTTGTTGCAAAGACTTTCTTTTCCCCATTAAATTGCTTTAGCACTTTCGAAAATCAAGTGTCATATAATTGTGAATCTGTCTGGGCTCTTTGTTCTGTTTCATTATCTATTTGTCTGTATGCCAGTATCAGATTGTCTTGATTATCGGAGCTTTGTAGTAAGTTTTGAAGTCAGTATAAACCCTCAACTTGGTGGTGGTTCTTGTTTTTTTCAAGATTACTTTAGATATTCTAGGTTCTTTGAATTTACATGTACATTTTAAAATCAGCTTATCAGTTTCTGCAGAAAAGCCTGATGGAATTATGGTTGTAGTTGTATTGAATCTGTAGATCAGTTTGAGGGAGAGTTGACATCTTTACAGTATTGAATCTTTTGATGTGTATGTCTCCATTTTTGTTTGGTCTTTAATTTTTCTTAGCAGTATTTTGTAGTTTTAGGGTGGAGGTCTTTCATGTCTTTTGTTTGTCTATTACTAATATTTTTTTTGGTTGTTTTTTTGATGCTGTTGTAAGTGGGTATTTGAAATTTCATTTTCCACTTCTTTGTTGCTAGCATATAGAACTATAACTGAATTTTGCATATTGGCCATAAACCTTGCAACTTGCGAATTTACTTTCACAGTAGCCTTTTTGTAGATTCCTTAGAATTTTCTTTGTAAAGAATCATACCCAGATAGAATTTTACATCTTCCTTTCCAGTCTGTACACATTTTCTTTCTTTTTACCTTTCACATTTTGACTAGGATTTCAGGTGCAGTGTGGAATGTAAGTGATGGAATAGACATCTTTTGTTCCCGATTTATAGGGGAAAGCACTATTTCTCTGTTAGTTATGATGTTAAGGTAGGTTTTTCAAAGATGCTCTTCATTGATTGGGAAAGTTTCCTTATGTTCCCATTTGAGAATTTTTATCATGAGTGGGTGTTGAATTTTGTCAAATGCTTTTTCTGCATCTTTGAGATGATCATCTTGTGTTTTCTTTATTCTTTCACTATGGTGAATTACTTGGACTGAGTTTTGAATGTTAAACTCACCTTCCATTCCTTGGGTAAAACCCTCTTGGTCAAAACACATTATTCTCTTTATATATTGCTGGATTTGGTGTGCTAAGGTATGGATAAGGATTTTTGCAATTATTTTCTTCAGGAGGGTATAAATCATAATTTACATGGGATATATGATTTTAAATATGCAGCTCTGTATGCAGAATAGCGACATAGTTTATACGTGGTGGTGGCTAGCTTTGTTCATTGGGACAAACAAGAGCCTGTACAGTGCTCTTTATTAGGGTCATGGGGAATTCAAAAATAAATTTGCACGCTCTAGGCCTGTGAAACCTGTTGGGGATAGTTATTTTCAAATACAACTGCTCCCTTGAAATCAGAGCTTCTGGTGTTGCAGTTACAAAGAAATAATGTTTATGAGTTCTGATTAAGTTACTTGTTTTATTTGATAATAGTCAGTTGGTGCTTGTTATCTCTTTTATTTACAGTAGTGTGTATATGTTAATCCCAGTCTCCTAATTTATCACTTCCCTCCATGTTTCCCCTTTGGTAACTGTAAGTTTGATTTCAAGATCCCTGAGTCTATTTCTGTTTTTGTAAATAAGTTCATTTGTATAATTTTTAAATTAGATTCCACATATGTGAAAGTCAGTCAGTCGTGTCAGACTCTTTGTGACCCCATGGACTGTACAGTCCATGGGATTCTCCAGGCTAGAATACTGGAGCGGGTAGCCTTTCCCTTCTCCAGAGGATCTTCCCAACCCAGGGATCGAATCCAAGTTTCCTGCATTGCAGCGGATTCTTTACCAGCTGAGCCACGAGGGAAGCAGATTTCATAAGTGATACCATATGATTTGCCTTTGTCTAACTGATTTATATCACTTAGAATGATAATCTCCAGGTTCATCCATGTTGCTACAAATGGCATTATTTTCTGCTTTTTTTATGGCTGGATCATATTCCATTGCATATATGTACCACATCTTCTTTATCTGTTCCTCTATTGATGGAGATTTAGTTTGCTTCCATATCTTGGCTATTGTAAATACTGCTTCAGTGAACGTTGAGATGCGTGTATCTTTTTGAATTATGATTTTCTCCAGGTACAAGCCCAGGAGTGAGATTTCTGGATCATATGGTAGTTCTGTATTTAGTTTTTTAAGGAAGTGCCATACTTTTTTCCATAATGGTTCTACCAGTTTGCGTTCCTACCAACAGTGTAGGAGGGTTCCCTTTTCTCCATAGCCTCTCCAGCATTTATTGTTTGTAGACTTTTTGATGATGGCCATTCTGACCAGTGTGAAGTGATACCTTATTCTAGTTTTTGCATTTCCTTAGTGCCCTCTTAATTGGACATGAGTTGATATTTGATCTTAAGTTTGTTGATACAGTTTGGTAAGACTTTTATTTTGCATTTTATCACTCCCAAGAAAATTAAAAAAGAAAAGTAGTATATAAATAGCTCATATAACTCAACATCAGAGAATCAAACAATGTGATTGAAAACTGGGCAGAAGAGCTGAATAGACATTTTCTCAAAGAGGAAACACAGATAGCCAGCAACCACATGAAAAGATGCTCAACCTCACTAATCATCAGGGAAATGCAAATCAAAACTACCATATCACCTCACACCTGTTAGAATGGCTGTCACCAGAAAGAACACATATAACAAATGTTGGCAAGGATGTAGAGAAAAGAGAACCCTCCTACATGGTCAGTGTGAATGTAAATTGGCACAGCTACTGAGGGAAACAGTATGGAGGTTTCTCAAGAAACTAAAAACAGAGCTACCATATGATCCAGCAATTCCATTCCTGGGTATATATTAGAAAAAACCAGAATCACTAGTTCAGGAAGCTCTGTACCCCAGTGTTCATAGTAGCATTATTTACAGTTGACAAGATAGAGAAGCAGCCTGCGTCCATCAACAAAGGATTGCGTAAAGAAGACGTGTGATGTATGTGTACACACACACAGTGGAATGTTACTAAGCCATAAAAAAGAATGAGTTTTCTTTTTTAACCATTTCAGCAGCGTGGATGGACTTACAGGGCATTATCGCTAAATGAAGTAAGTCAGACAGAGAAAAACAAATACTGTGTGACATCATTTGTATGTAGAATTTAAAACGTACCACAAACCAGTAAATATAACAAAGAAAGAAGCAGACTCACAGATATAGAGAACAAACTAGTGGTTCCTAGTGGGGGGAGGGGAGTGGGAGGTACAAACTATTGGATGTAAGATAGGCTACAAGGATGGATTGTACAACATAGGAAATACAGTAACCTTTAAAAACTATGAAAATTTGAAAAAAAAGCAGTGATTGGCAGGAGCTACTACAGTAGTAAGTAAACTAAAATTGGAACTGGCAGAAATAGATTTTCAAGAGTTTTGATGTTATGGGGGCAACATCACAGAACCTTGAAAAAGAAGCAGAGTTTTAATGATATGAGACAATTGATGGTGATGAGCAGTTTGAAACAATAAGTGTTGGGCTGGTAAATTTGGGGGCTATTAAAAAAGATCAGGTTGTAATACAAATTTTTGTTTGTATATGCTTTGTTTTTAAAATCTCTAGTTTTTCTCCCACTTATATGCAACTTTTGTGCCATTCTGTTTATGGTAGAGCACTGGGTTATATTTGCAACTTTTTATTTATTTATATATGGCTACGCTGGATCTCCATTGCTGCATGCGGGCTTTCTCTAATTGTGGCAAGTGTGAGGCTTCTGATTGTGGTGGCTTCTCTTGTTGCAGAGCTGGGTATGTGGCCTGAGTAGTTGTGGTGCACAGGCTTAGTTGCTCCTCCTTATGTGGGATCTTCCTAGACCAGGATGGAACCCTTGTCCCCTGCAATGGCAGGTGGATTCTTAACCACTGGACCACCAGGGAAGTCCAAGATTGGTTATATTTGAACAGAGGATTTACTGCAGAGGGAAATGAGATCAAAGCCGAAAGGCAGTAGGAAAAATGAAAATCATTTGGAAATTGTCTCCCGTATAAAAGCAGAATATGAGAACATTGGGCTATTTCATAGAAACACTACAGTGATCCTACATATTGGTTTAAACAGTTAAATTCCCTGAGTCTACTGTGGCAGAATGCTTATTGAAGCTCCTTATAGATGGCAAACTGAATACATCCAGTAGTGCAAATTAATATTTTTTTAGTCTGTCTTTTGCCTTTCATGGCCTCTGTGTTAAGCTTCTCTAGCAATAGCAGTTCTGTTCTCTCATGTGATCCTAGGTATCTATAAAGAGAGATAGGTGTTAATAATTGCCTAGTTGTTCATAGAAAATCAATGGTTTGGATAATTTGTCACAGTTTGAAATGAAAACTGAGGCAACTCGCATTTCTTTTTACAAAATGACCTGTGTTGTTTCTGTTCTTTATGAATATTATTTTGGTGGATTAAATAAAGCCACAAAAGCCTAATTTAATAGGCAATAATTTTGTGCTTTCCCCTTTCTTTCCCCTAAATCATATAAGAATTCTTCTACATTTTACCCTCTGAGAACCAGCATCTGCTGCTACTTCTCTTCCATATTCTTATTCAGGTTTTTCTGTTTGCTTTTAGTCTGATCTGATAACTGAGTTTTGCAATGTGTGGTTATTACAGTGAGCAAGTGCAATCTTTGATTATCACTAGTAGGCTAGTGGGAGAAGGCAATGGCACCCCACTCCGGTACTCTTACCTGGAAAATCCCATGGATGGAGGAGCCTGGTAGGCTGCAGTCCATGGGGTCGCAAAGAGTTGGACAGGACCGAGCGACTTCACTTTCACTTTCACGCATTGGAGAAGGAAATGGCAACCCACTCCAGTGTTCTTGCCTGGAGAATCCCAGGGACAGAGGAGCCTGGTGGGCTGCCATCTATGGGGTCACACAGAGTCGGACACGACTGAAGCGACTTAGCAGCAGCAGCAGTGGGCAAGCGTCAGTTTTATTCGGGTCCCAGGAATGGGTGAGTCTAGACTTATATATTAAAAAGAGGTGGCAAGGATACACAGAAGAACTATACAAAAAAGATCTTCATGACTGAGATAACCACAATGATGTGATCGCTCACCTAGAGCCAGACATCTTGGAATGTGAAGTCAAGTGGACCTTAGGAAGCATCATTGCAAACAAAGCTAATGGAGGTGATGGAATTCCAGTTGAGCTATTTCAAGTCCTAAAAGATGATGCTGTGAAAGTGCTGCACTCAATATGCCAGCAAATCTGGAACACTGAGCAGTGGCCATAGAACTGGAAAAAGTCAATTTTCATTCCAAAGAAGGGCAATGCCAAAGAATGTTCCAACTACCTCACAATTGCAAGAATATATTACATGCTAGCAAAGTAATGCTCAAAATTCTCCAAGCCAGGCTTCAACAGTATGTGAGTCATGAACTTCCAGATGTTCAAGCTGGATTTAGAAAAGATAGAGGAACCAGAGATCAAATTGTCAAAATCCGTTGGATCATAGAAAAAGCAAGAGAGTTCCAGGAAAACATCTCCTTCTGCTTTATTGACTAGATAAGGCTAGAACCTTTGTGTAGATGACAACAAACTATGGAAAATTCTTTAGATGAGAATACTAGATCACCTTACCTGCCTCTTGAGAAATCTGTATGCAGGTGAAGAAGCAACTGGACATGAAACAATAGACTGATTCCAAATTGGGAAAGGAGTACGTAAAGGCTGTGTATTGTCACCCGGCTTATTTAATGTGTATGCAGAGTACATCATGCGAAATCCAGGCTAGATGAAGCACAAGCTGGAATCAAGGTTGCTGGGAGAAATATCAATAACCTCAGATATACAGAACCACCCTTATGACAGAAAGTGAAGAACTAAAGAGCATCTTGATGAAAGTGAAAGAGGAGAGTGAAAAAGCTGATTTAAAATCCAGCATTCAAAAAACTTAAGATCTTGGAATCCAGTCCCATCACTCCATGGCAAGTAGATGGAGAAACAATAGAAACAGTGGCTGACTTTATTTTTTTGGGCTCCAAAATCACTGCAGATGGTGACTGCAGCCATGAAATTAAAAGATGCTTGCTCCTTGGAAGAAAAGCTGTGACCAATCTAGACAGCATATTAAAAAGCAGAGACATTACTTTCCAACAAAGGTTTGTCTAATTAAAGCTATGGTTTTTCCAGTAGTCATGCATGGATGTGAGAGTTGGACTATAAAGAAAGCTGAGCACCGAAGGATTGATGCTTTGAAACTGTGGTGTTGGAGAAGACTCCTGAGAGTCCCTTGGACTGCAAGGAGATTCAACCAGTCCATCCTAAAGGAGATCAGTCCTGAATATTCATTGGAAGGACTGATGCTGAAGCTGAAATTCCAATACTTTGGCCACCTGATGCAAAGAACTGACTCATATGAAAAGACCCTGATGCTGGGAAAGATTGAAGGCAGGAGGAGAAGGGGAGGACAGAGGATGAAATGGTTGGATGGCATCACCAACTTGATGGACATGAGTTTGAGCATGCTCTAAGAGTTGGTGATGGACAGGGAAGCCTGGTGTGCTGCTGTCCATGGAGTCACAAAGAGTCGGACACGACTGAGTGACTGAACTGAACTGACTAGGTATCAGTCAAACTAATCTGTTGAGGTTTTTAAACATTTGTGTAATACTCAATTTTTAGGGTAATTCTGGAGAATTCTCAGTTCTGATCATGGTGATACCCACTGTTATTTCTATACCATTTTCCCTGGTTATAAGTGACTCATCTGCAGAAATTAGAAATATTGTCCACTCAACTCGCTTGTAGAGTAGGTTAACCTTTCCTCCCATCCCTGTTGCCTCTGAATCAAGCTGTGTTGGAGGCAAGTCTAAATTAGGTGTAGTAAGGGGAGCTAATTACAAGAACTAGTCATGAATGTGTGTGTACATTGTGACACTTCTTTTCTTTTTTAAATTTACTAAATACATCTTGGGCTTTCCTGGTGGCTCAGAGTATAGAATTTGCCTGCAGTGCAGGAGACCCGAGATCAGTCCCTGGGTTGGGAAGATCCCTTGGAGAAGGAAATGGCAACCCACTCCTATATTCTTTTCTGGAAAACTTCATGGACAGAGGCTCCTGGTGGACTACAGTCCATGGGGTTGCAAAGAATTGGACACGACTAAGCAGCTAACACACAACAGACATCTTAAAAAAGTTACTGTGTACAAAGCACTATTCTTAGTGGAGAAGGAGGATTCAGATGTGATCCTTGTCTTCAAAAGAACTTACTGTCTCATGTGGGAAATGGTCTCACACCCTAAGAAAGGGAGCTCATGGAAGGAAGCCTTGCTGGGTGGGGTTGGGTGTGGCCTCTATGAGTGGAAGTGCCTCTCCTGCTCTGGGTCCTGGTTTGGAACATTGGAGCTGAGCTGGAGTGACCTCTCCAGAAGCTGCGGTGTTAAGCTACCTGGCCCTGCAGTCAGAGACGTGCAGCGAAGGAGCTCACTTTTGTTCGTCATTGTGAACACTTCTAAACACACACGTAGAAAGACTAATACAGTCAGCTCCCATACAGTCAGCTCTTAGGTTCAGTGATTATCAAGACTTTGCTAAGTTTGTTTTATCTATTCCATTTTATTTTTTCTTGCTATTGTGTTTTAAAGCAAATTTGAAACATCTGTCTTTTTAGTCCTGTCTGCTTCATTATGCATCTCCAAAAGTATGGCCATTTTCTTGTCATCACAATGCCAACATGCATCTTAACAAGTTAATAACTCTGGTGTTGTTTCACTGAGGATGTCATTCGTGAGCCTTTTGTGAGATGTCACTGTGTTATGCCATTTTTGGTGTCTTTAAAATCTTTGACTTGGTTCCAGTGAATCATTACCATGGATCATTTTGCATGGTAGGTTTTTTTCGGGATACTTTCTCTAATAAAAGAATCTGAGGGGAATTCCTTGGAAGTCCAGTTTTAGGACTCCAAGCTCTCCCTGCCTGAGGGCCCAAAAGTTTGATCCCTAGTTGGGGAACTAAGATTTCATATTTCACAAATTGCACTCAGTGGCCGGAAGAGAAAAGAATCTGGTTGTGTTCAAGACGTTGGTGCTGCTGAGTACTTTACTCGCAGGCAGATTATCTCCTGAGACCAGTTTGATTACACTTGCAGTGGCGGTGTAGATTACTTTCCAGTTTGAATTTAGATTTAAATTCAGAAGGAGCCATCTCTGTAACACACGTTGTGTGATAGCATGTTAGACCAGTGTCGCAGTCTGGTGTGATGATTCAAGAGAACATGTGGTCAGAAAGCATGATGGTGTTTGATACTCAGGGCCCAGAAATAGCTGACCGGGGTTGAGTTCTTACAGTTCTTACCATGCGTTGACTCTTCTTACTCTTCTCAACTTCAACTGTTTAACCACAAAAATGGAATTAATTTTCACTCCTGTAATTAGCAATGGTACAGCCTTCTCTCTCCGGTGTGTATGCACACGTAGACACAAATTCCCAGACATTCTGGGAACTAGAAGAGGAGTGGGAAGACTGGGAGTCATGCAAATGCTTTCTTCCTTCGGAATTGGAGTAGATCTTTTCACTTCCTGGGAGTTTGGACACAGATTCTTGTTTATCATCCGAGTGTGTGGATTTATACTGTAATATGATTTCTAATAGTAAATAAATTAAATAAAAATATTCATTTTCACTAAATGTTGGTATTGTAGTAAATATTCATTGACTAAAGTAAAACTCATTATCGTCCCGTGTTCCTCTCTGTGTGTTCCCTGTCGTAGTTAGTGGCATCATCATCCTCCCACACAAGAAATTCCAAGACTGTTCGCTTGACTCCTTCTGTCAGCTGGTCATCTTTGCAGTGACTCTATTCACATCATTTTGAGTTTCCAGCCCTAGTTCCAAGTCTTTATTGTCCATCTGACTAATGATAGCTTTTCTTGTTCCAGAGTCCCTTCCCACTTCTGTCTCCTGTCTCCCCTCTCCTCTGTCTGTTGCTTTTCCTGATAGTCCGTCAGCTCATTACTACAGGCTGCCGTTCTCAAAGAGAAACCTCATCACACCAGTCCTTTGTGCACAAGCCTCTGGTAGCTCCTAGTTGGTACAGGTTGAGAGTCAGCCATCCTTGTGTGGCGTCCGAAGTGCATGGTGCCTCAACCGGGCTAGACCACACGTGTGTCTGTTCTGCCCTGCCCTGCTCAGCTGGCCTGTTATCTGGGATGCTGACGGGGATAGAGGAGATTCTAGTCCCTGTGCTTTCATTTAATATGCAGAATAAATAACAGATGTGTGGAACTAGTTATAAGGAAATTTTATTTGTTTCTCTTAGTTTTATCAAATCAGTATGACAGTATAGGTCAAAAATTTTCTTGGATGCAGTTTCTAGGGTATAGTATGCCAAGGATTTAGAATCTCAAGTTTTTTGTTTTTTGGGGGTTTTTTGGGGGGTGCTTTTTTGGTTTTGTTGTTTTTGCTGTTCCATGTGGCTTTGAGTCTTTTAAGTTTTATCAGTGCTGCTAATCACCCCCCCCCCCCCCCCGCCAACATTCCTCCCCCCTTGAATCTTCAAATTCTGTGTTTACCTTTGTTATTACTGTGCTTCTGGCAAGGAGGAGGAGGAAGATGTGAAAATAAAGGAAATAGATTTCAGTCTGGGACTGGGAGAGAAACACCCTGATAGAAGAGGTTATCAGACACCAACTATTGGTTTGTTAAGGAGGAACTAACACACACAGAGAACTTTACATTTTGAAATTAGATTCTTTGTTGCATTAACATCTTAAACAATTTTTGTCAAAATATAGAACAAAGGATGAGAATCTTTTCACTTGCCTTAGTAACTATAATTTGTTGTTTTAATGAAGCATCTTGAGTTTTAGGTGTTTCTATCAGTAAAAAGGAATTGTACATAGATTAATAGAAAGTTATCATTCAGATGTTAATTTCATATGTCTTTATTTTTAGACAAAAGAAGTTAGAAAAAGTGATGGAAGAAGAAGGCCTCAAGGACGAAGAGGTAATTAATATTGGAAAAATTTTCCTTGAAACCAAGCCTGGCAGATCATGTCTTGTGTAGCAAGTTGTTAGCATTGGTGCATGGAGGAAGGGTTTTGGCTTGTAACAGGGAATTATGAGGGCTGGTGTGCTTCTGGATTTAGGTACTCATGCAGAGAGAGAAGTTAATTATTAAATACCAGGAAAGGATGACTTCTAGGGCTCTGTAGTACTAAATTAATTAGCTTTAGAATTCTAAGAAAAGGAAGACATGAAATAAAATTAAAATTTTAAAAAGCAAATTAGCATTTTTAATTCACTGAAAACGTTCCATAGAAGTAGAGCAAGTTTCTGAAATTTTTGTCAAGGTGAAATACCTCTTGAATCAGCCCTTCCCCCCCAATGCCCACAGATGTGGCAGAAAATATGATTAATAAGAAGCTATGGAAAGAACTGAAATGGCTGTGGAAGTGTTCTCAAAAGGAGGAATAAATCATAGAACCCAGGAAAATGGTGAAAGATACTCAAGACTTGTAGGAACAATGCATAAAATGCATAAAATGAACCATAATATGTAAAAAATCCAGAGAGAAATTTAAAAACCATACTTATATATAAGAAAAGTTAAAGGAAAATGCTGATTGTTTATCCTTCCTGCTTTAGGAACATTAGAGTAGTGGGCTATGAAGCAGGTTCATCCGTGTCCTCAGAGGAGGCGTCCTCTTGTGTTTGGCTATTGTGTCTGAGGGCTGGGAGGGAGGGCTGACCTCCTAAGGGTCCTTCTGCGGTGCTTTCCTGTGTGAACAGATGGGGCTTAGTCTGGCGGGGCCCTGCTTTCCTGGTGGGCTAAACCACAAATAAGATTTGTTGCAGAGTCCCCACCTCTCTCCCTCTCTGTTTAAACTGTTAGAAACGACTCCGGAGATCAGCACATGCTCGGAAGGAAACAGAATTTCTTCGTTTGAAGAGAACAAGACTTGGACTAGAAGATTTTGAGTCCTTAAAAGTAATAGGCAGAGGAGCCTTTGGTGAGGTAAAAACACCACAGCTACTTATCAAGTACAGGAATCCCACAGCACATCGAAGCTTTCTAATATAACGTGAGCTTGTGATGGCTGACAGCACAGGGTGGACGGGCCTGGCTTCGAGCCCCGCATCTTACCTGCTCTGTCTGGCCTCTTCTTCTTCCCCTCTCACTGTCCCAGGGATCTGGTGGTTCTTCTCTGTTTTGCTAGAGATGATGTTGATGCTTTAAGTATTCATCTAGAGGGAGAGTTGATAGGTAGAAAGAAACCAATATTTATTACTTAGTGAGTGCTTCTTTCCTAGAATCATGACTAATATTTTATACACGATGTGGTTAAACCTGAGGGGATATATAATGTTCCATTGTCACCCATCCTTTGGGCAGTGGTACCAAGCGGGGCCTAGGTCTTCCTGATCTCAAAGCCGTTGCTTTTCCCATTACACTGTCTTTCCAAGAGCACACTTGCAGCATATTTCCACCCTTTGTTTCTTCTTGCCAGATTGGTACAGCTCTGAAAAGATGGCCCTGGGAGACAGAATTTATAGAAATAAGTTAATGTGGATGGTGGTGGAGAATGAAAGCATTTGCAGCTTTGCTCCAGCTGGTTGTTCAAGTGTGTCCTGCTTGGTCACAAGAGCAGTCTGCTGGGGAGGGTTTGAATGAGCCCGTGCAAGATCCTCCCCATTTGTGGAAAATACCCAAAGTGGACGACCTACTAATGCAATGGTTTCATCATCATTGTAAATACAAAAGGAGCAGCGCATTATTAAAAACCAGCACCTAGGGGAAATGTGAATGCATATTCAAAGGCACAGGTGAAAGATTAAATTGATCCCTCAGTGTTCAGAATCCCTGTTGGCCTCTTGAGAGAGGGAAAGGTACAGGACCATGTCTAAAAGAGCCTTCTGTTCAATGAGGAGAGGACGTGGGACTCAAGAACAAGAATGTTTCAGGGAGAAGAAAACATACTTGTTTTGGGAGAGGAGGAGGGGATGTGCAGGGACTTGCCGAGGAGTTGTATTTGGGTTTGCGGACCATTTCTTTTCATCATAAATTATCTGTTCTCTCTCTAAAAAAAAAAAAAAAAGAGGAGAGCTGCAGAAAACTCTATTTCCCTAATTATACATTTTAGTTCCTCCCCCACTTCCAGGCATTTTTTTCCTGTGCCTGAGCTTTTGTGTTGTTTTAGACATTGTTGTAAACATTTCCTTAGATTTTTCTGAGCTGACTGGATGACATGTGTTGTGGATTTAATGAGTCCAAAGTGAGAGTTTTGAATTAGCTGGATCTGTTCAGCTAGGGAGCCAGAGCCGTTCAGAGGTGGAGATACCTGAGGCTGTTTCAGCCCTGACCTCACTGTGTATAATATATCCATTCTGAAACATTGAAAAGCATTTTCTGCTTTGTTATTGCTCATATAAAATTGCAGTACCTTTTCAGTTTAAATATGATTTCCTGTTATACATGAAAGCATTAGTTTGGCCTCATGAACTCTTGGCATTTCTCTTATAATATTTAGGTGCGGCTTGTTCAGAAGAAAGATACGGGCCATGTGTATGCAATGAAAATACTTCGTAAAGCAGATATGCTTGAAAAAGAGCAGGTAAAGCACAATTGCAGAAGTGATTTTAGTCATCTTATGAATTTTTTTTTCTTCCAGAACTGTTCTTTTTGCTTAATTGAAGTGTGTATTCCTATTTTAGTATTCTTTAGCCTTGTCATATAATGCTACTTTTCTTTCCTGCCTCCCCCCACCATAGAAGCAGTTACATATATTTTAGGTACAAATAATGCCTTAGACATTATTTGCAGTCTTTTTAAAATTGAAAATCTACTAGAGAAACATCTGCTGTTTGTGTTTTGCAGTTGCTCACAAGCTGTTCTTGTCATTAGGAGTTGTTTTTTGAGGTTGTACTTACTGTGGCAGCATGTTCCTTACAGAATGTTGAGAAAAGTTGCGTATTATACCTTGAAACTTAGACTTAGGAATTAGAATTTGGGGTTTGATCTAAAATAGGTCTTAACATGCTTCATTCTGTAGATTCACGCAAATTCAGTTTGAATCTTCTGAGTGGCTCATCACTACGTGAGAGAGGCCAGTCTTCTTTGGGAATGAATTTTAAAAATATAATGCAGGTGACACAGCAGTGCAGACTCTCATTTAATGATTAAGAATGTTTTCTAAAACTTCAAATCTACTTTGCAAATGGATTTATAAGCTGCATTCAGTACTATATCCAGAATAAGATTTTAAATATTAGACAGTATATAAAGTGAGAATGCAGATTTTCTATAAATCTGGTTTAGCAGAACAGATTGTAGTGGGCGATGCCTGCAAATATCCTGTAAAATACCAGTTGCTACAAGAGGACAGAGAGACCCCCTGGAAAGGAGAGCTCTGGATACAGAACCTCAGAGCCAGGATGGAGGCTGGCCCCACACCCAGTCCTTCCAGCCTCTTGAGAGGAGCTATAATCACTGAGGCTTTTCTGCCTTTCATTTAAGTGCTAGCTCAAAATTTGGGATTTTAATTTTCTCTTTAATTTGCCCATGTTACCCAGAAGCTGTAGACTCCCAGGAATTTTGGTCAGAAGTAGCAAATACCCTGGCAGTAAATCTTCAGACACTATATATTAACACTTACCTTATTCAAAATGCACACCAGCCCTATTAATGTATCTAACAATCAGAGTGCAATGCAGGTATAGACACTGAAGGAGCTTCAGTTAATCTTGAAAAGGAGAATGTGAAGCTGTGTTGATTATCCATATAGTTTGTATGTCACATGTCAGTTTTATTTTTACAAGATATATTTCCTGTGGTTTTAACCAAGACTCACAATATTTCTTTATCAAATGAATAGTAGAGTAAAATTGTTAAGAGAAGTTCACATCATAACTTCCAGTTGTTAATCCTTCCTAGCACATACCAGAGGTAGCAGAGGTGGTAACAGGATGACCCAAACGTACTGTGTAAAGACATTCTCTCAAGTACTATAGCTTCTTCAAAATCAGTTTCTAAAGACTTTCTACGTGAAGATAAAGGAAGTGTCTGTTGGAATTAGGATTTTAAATGAATTAACTTCAACCGTTAGCTCCTCTTGCTGATGGACTCAGCTCCCTAGGTTTGATCTCTGGGTGGTCCAGTTAAAGTTTCCGGCCGCAGACTCAACCTGGGGCACCTGTCTTCAGGCAGCAGGCAGCAGCTTTGTGGGGAAAATCCATCACTTCTGAGTGGGGCTGACAAAGTACAGATTCAGAGCCTGACTTCTTGTAGGTATAGGTGCCCTCTCCAGAGGAAAACTTATTTGCTTTTATGAAACTGAGCAGGAATTACAGCTACCTGTTTAGAGTTCAGGTTGTTATTCTGTCTCACAAGATGGAAGTTTCTGCTACCTGGAAAATGAATTTTAGAGGATAAGAGACCAGTGATTAGCTAGTCTCTTCCCATTTCTCTTCCTGTGCAAAAGGACAGCCTCTGGTTGTGATGCCCATGTAGAGTTGGGAAGGGCCCAAAGACCCACTGTTCCCTCTGCTCTCCTAGTGCCCTGGGTGACAGGGCACATAATCCCCACCTAACTCAGTGTTTATGGAGCAGGGGAAAGGGAATCGAGAGCCCACCCTTCCTGTAAAATCGCCTGATTCCACCCCTAGACCTTGAGTTCTTGACTTGCTGTCTCAGCCCCAGGAGAGAAGGGCAAGGTGTGGTCACTGTGCCTGTAGCTTTCCCTGGGAAAGCTGGGAATATTGCAGTCATCCTCCTGCCTTCTAAGGTGAGTGACAAGCGACAGTGATCATGCCTGTCCTTTTCCATATGTCCCTGCAGCAGGCAGAGGCCTTAACGGGAGCCGAGGAAAACAGGCGAGTGAAGTCAGCTTCGTGCAGTCTTTGTGTAGTGGGTGACTGGGTCAGAGCCAGCAAGTGGCATGAGCATTTCCTCAGATCTTTACTGGGCTTCTTCCTAGTTTTATAGCACCATTCCTTATCACCATTCTCTTCTTCCATTTTTCCCACCCTCATGCCATAAGTAGAGATGTAAAAATGTAAAATTCCTAAAACATTGAAGTTACTTAAAAGTTTCCTTGAAAACAGTTTTAGTAGAAACTGAAAACTTAATAGGAGTTTTAGGCCCATAGGAGTGAGCATGGAAAGATGAGGCAGGGTAGGTTTAAGACAGGAGAGAAGGCTCTGGGGTCTGTGTCCTAATGAAATAGAGACTGCCTTTCTTTGCTGAAGACATTCCATTAAGACAAGCACGCAGAACATCCTATCAAACAAATCAACAACCAGGGGCTGAGTTTGCCAGTAGAAGTGCCAGGTCGTGAACTTGGTATATCTTTACCTCCAAACATTGTAGAAGGTCCTGCCCTGGAGCACATGTTAAGATAAAAACCTCTACTCAAGGATCAGCCTGGGTCTTAATAAATTTATATCTGATTCAACTCAGTCTTGCAACTTAACAGCGCTTATACAAGAAGAAAAGTGGTGGGACTTGGTGATTGATATGCAGCAGTGTTTTGATTATTATTGTATATTTAAAGTAGATGAAGTCAACTTGATAATAATAAATTAATAAAGTAATCCTCCCAAACCTTTGGCAACTTGGTCTCCCCAGCTAAATATTTCAGTAAAAATAGAAAACTGGCAGTGTCATAAATGAATCTACAACTCTTAGCTGTCCTCATGTTTCAGTTCAGTAAGAACTGAGCACCTCCTATGTGCACAGCCGTGACTGAGTACTGTGGCATCACAGTATCTGGGATTGTCAAGCAGGGCACCGTCTTGGCAGATGGCACTGAAGACCTGAGGCAGGATTTGCTTAGAGAGTCTCATCTTGGGGACTTACTTTTATTAAAAAAGGATTGTTAGAACAAAAAGATATGTAAAAGAATGGTAATTTTAACTAATCAGAGGTTCACTTTATAGCACTGTTAAACTTTCCATTTGCATTAAAGCCATTGAATTTTGCCATTTTCAAGCCTTTCATCACTCAAGTTTTCATTGCCGAATACCTTCAAGTCAAATGTTGTCAAATGAGTTCGTAGGTTTGCCTAAGCATAAGCTGTATCTTTTGCATCATCACAATTTAATACTCAACAGTATTTAAATTGTTTAAGCAAATATGCAGTCTGATAACACAGAGCAAGGCTTGTCATTAATCCAATGCGTGTACCTCCAGGTTGGCCACATTCGTGCGGAGCGCGACATTCTAGTGGAGGCAGACAGTTTGTGGGTTGTGAAAATGTTCTATAGTTTTCAGGATAAGCTAAACCTCTACCTAATCATGGAGTTCCTGCCTGGAGGTAATTACTTGACGATGAAAGGTCATTTTTCCTTTTTGTTTTGTGGTTTCTCTCTTACGTGGATTAACCCTCCTTTCTACTTTTAACCGTGCTCACAAAGTTGCTTTCTATATCTTTTTAGGTCTGTAAAGGAGGTCAGTAATCTGTTTGTACTGGGTGCCTTTCTATAGCTTTAGGGCCATAAAAGTAACCTTCTCATTCATTCTCATGATTTTAGAGGGATATTTCTTTTCTTTTTAAATATATAGAAATAAACTAGGAGCTTTGCCTGTCCTGCCAGTAGGAATGTCTGTTTACCCAAGTGACAAGATTGAAGCTATTACATTCTTTGCTTCAACTTTTTTTTTACCCCTGTAACTTATAAAGAGTGAATTTCTCATTACATATATTAATAGGCACAATCTGTTTCTTATTTCTGAAATTTCAAGTTTTTTGTAACTCGGCATGTGCATCTTGCAAGACAGCTTCAAAGTAAACCCAGAATAGAACATGCATCTGTGCTGGGGACACAGTCTGCCTCTCAGTGAGCAGATAAACTGTGAGCACAGTGGTAGGAAAAAAAGAAAGCTTTCTCCTTTTTCTGCTTTTATACCAAAGCTAATATAAGTGTGGCATGATATTTGATCTGGTGACAACCTTTAGTTTAGATCTAGGGTCATCAGTACTTTTTATTAACAGTTGATGAAGATTAGAAAACAATCTATATGATAGAATGAGGAGAAACTTTTTTTTTTAAGAGGAGAAACTTTTTAACATTTAGATGTCAGTTGTTAAATAGGAGTAAGAACCACCTCAGGAACCAGCCAGCCCCTTGACATGCGTCTCCTCAAGCCTTACCCACACCATCTCCATAGCTTCCCATGTCTCCTGAACCCTGCCCTTGGCACTCGGTGGGGCTGGCCTGCACAGCCCAGACCCTCTGGCCTGAGCGCTCTGATGAGCTGGGCGTGCTCGCATAGGTGAGGCCACTGGCTGCTCTCCTGGGCCACTGAGCTAAGGCCACATGGATACCTCAGAGCCGGCCCCAGATTGAATGCGTGGCTGCCAGGAATGATTATTTCAAGTTTGGGGCAAAAAAAGGGAGCATCTTAATAAGTGGCTTAATTTTTGCCCAAGGGTAAAATATCCACTTTTCTCCTTCCCTGAAAGTTAGAAATAAACAGCATGACACACTATTAAAATCCGAGGTTTCTGTCTCTCTTCCGTTTTCTAACATAAATGGCTTTCTATGCGATGTGAACTGAATCTTTCCTGTTTCTTTTACCTTTAAACTGCTTATTCATATTTCCTTTGCTTTCGTCTGACTGTTGAATTGGATCAGAATCTTTTTTTCACCATTGTATGTTGATGTTATTAAGCAGAAATACTAAAATTTTGACTTTGCAGAAAACTAAAGAAGTTACTGTTTAACTATGTTGTAAAAGATGCATAAAGCATTTTGATAGACATTTAAGTACCCACAATAAGCACTGGAGAAAAAACCCCACTGATCTTGGGAGGTGTTCACTATGCACGTTTGGGAGGCAGTTATTACACATCCTAGTCTGTAGCATTTTCTATTCATATTTAAAACAGCTTTTGTTGACTAACACTTTGTTACCTAAATTCTACCTTTTTATATATGTTCTAGTGTTCTGTGAATAGACATTGGAAAAGCTTGTTTTCAGCCTCCTCAGATTTTTACGTTTTTGTTTGGGCTTCCCTGATAGCTCAGTTGGTAAAGAATCTGCCTGCAGTACAGGAGACCCCGGTTCCATTCCTGAGTCGGGAAGATCCGCTGGAGAAGGGATAGGCTACCCACTCCACTATTCTTGGGCTTCCCTTGTGGCTCAGCTGGTGAAGAATCCACCTGCAATGCCGGAGACCTGGGTTCGGTCCCTGGGTTGGGAAGATCCCCTGGAGACAGGAAAGGCTACCCACTCCAGTATTCTGGCCTGGAGAATTCCATGAATTGTATAGTCCATGGGGTCATCAAGAGTCAGACACGACTGAGCACTTTCACTTCACTCATCCTCTCTAATAATGGCAGTACAGCCATTGTTAGAGTGTGGAGACGCCTTAGAGAAGTTTGCAGGTGTCCGTGCCAAGCGGAACGTAAAGTAGCTCTTTCTCCAGTCCAAAAAATTGTCTTAAGCAAATTTATTTATTGATTGGTTTATTATTTTAGTGTGAGAGAAATTTCCTTTCTCTCCCCAAAGTAAAGTGGAAATCACCGCTCAGGGGTCAGCATCAGTTAGCTTAGTGAAAGTGTTTTGCCACCCATGGCTGTGAATTTTATCTTTTAAGTGTTAGAAACTGCTTACCATTTCCGCCCATAGTAGGTTGTCTCTGGGACACAGCAGAGGCCTATTTAGCGCTGCCTTATGGTGGCAGGTAGGGAGGATGTATCTGAAAACTGGCCGTTACTCATATTGTTTTGTGTGTTTGTGTGTGTGCGTGTGTGTACTTTGTATCTTGTTTCCAGGGGACATGATGACCTTGTTGATGAAAAAAGACACGCTGACAGAAGAGGAGACTCAGTTTTATATAGCAGAAACAGTGTTAGCCATAGACTCTATTCACCAACTTGGATTCATCCACAGAGACATCAAACCAGACAACCTTCTCCTGGACAGCAAGGTACTGTGAGGTGCGCAGGCTGACCAGTGTGTCTTTATCTGTCTGAGCATCCTCTGCCTTAACACCTGCATGACTTGTCGTAATCGCAGTAGGGGAGCTGTGAGCTCCCTGGTGTATTTTCTTCTTCTTCTTCTACTTTTTTAAAGGTAAGGCTTATGAATTCCATAATTTGATTGAATTTTCCTCTTAAAGAACATTTTGAAAAATTATTAAGCATAAAATTGATTTAAGCTACTTTGTAATGAAGCCAAAGATAGTCATTTTCTCATATGATTAACTACACTAATGCATCCCTTGTCGAGAACCCCTCTGTTGAAGATCCCAGCCCAGAACTCGGAAGTAGGGCAACAGCAACAGTAATCTGCACAAAGCTCAGCTTCAAAACCCTGTGCCCTGTGCTTAAAAGCACAGCCTCAGCTCAGCCTCTGTGATGGCCTCTTTGTAGTTATCTTTAGACTTGCACATAAACTGAGTTGCCTGATTCTTAAACTCTCACCAAATCAGAAGAGAATCCCTGTGCTGCTGTGTTGTTGATGCTGCCTGACAAGTTCCTCCGCCATCTGGACCTCGCTCATCTATGTGAATATATTGATTGGGAGACGCTCCAAAGTCCCTTCCAGCTTTAAAATTCTAGATTGTTGTGTTCTGGTACATAGAATTGTCATCTAGATTGAATTCTTCTTTTAAGTAGGAAAGTAAATTTAATTCATAGGGCATTTTCCTTTCTTACTGTCTTTTGATAACAGTCTTTGGAAAAAATCTGAAGTTTTAGTCTACTTTCTTTGAAAACAATCTTTCTGTTTTGAGAGAGTAGGAGATTTGTCCAATAATTTCTTCTGGTTAATAATTTTTTCATTCATTATAAGAATAATATACATACATAATGGAAAATTTGAATAATACAGAGAGCTATAAAGAAGAAAAATGTAATGTCATTGTTCAAAATATTTTATTATTATTATTTTTATTTAAATAAATAAAGTATTTTTGGCCATGCTGGGTGTTCATTCCTGTGCTCGGGCTTTCTCTAATTGCAGTGACTGGAATCTGTTCACCACTGGGGACGTGTGGGCTTTTCATTGTGGTGGCTTCTCTTCTTGCGGAACGCAGGCTCTTTGCGGGCGGACTTCGGCAGTCGCAGCATGCAGGCCTAGTAGTTGTGGCACACAAGCTTAGCTGCCCTGTGACGTGTGGAATCTTCCCCGACCAGGGACTGAACTCGTGTCCCTTGCATTAGAAAGCAGACTCTTAACCACTGACCACAAGTGGAGTCCCAGTAACAACTATTTTGGTATAATAGCTTCAGTAGCTTTTCTCTTTGTGTCAATTTATGTACAGTTAGCATCCTCAAAGTAAATAGCTTGATATTCTGCTTTTAAAATGGTAACATGTATGAGATTATTTTTCTGTCCTTAAGTTCAGATATATTTTAATAAAGTAGTAGCTCTGCTTTGTGTTGTCTTGGGTTCAGATGCCTTGGTCCTGTACCCAGTGCCTTAGTGCTGGCTACATTGGAGGCTGAGTCTGTGTTCAAAGGCCAACAGCTGGGGACTCAGTCTAGCTGAGGAGGACTGGGGACGCCTGTTTGGTGCAGACAACGCTCTCTACAGTATGCCAGCCCAGACTTGTAGAGGAGGGCTCATTTATGTGTTTAGCCATATTGGTTGTACAAGTGAAAATGTAGACATTTTGAGTTCCTGCTGTATACTGAGAAGAGCTACAGAGTTCTCTGAAAATCTAGGTTTGAACAGCATTTGCTCTAGGCACTATTTTTTAAGACTCTTCTGGAGTTGTCAAGGTAAAACATGTAATTAAAGCTGTGAAATACTTCCTTGGCTTGTAGAACAGGTTATTTGCAAATCTGAAAGGGAAATAGCAGGTTAGTAGGCTCAAAGCCATCTTTGGTAGTTTACCTTTTATGCTTGTGCCTGTGTGTGTGTATACACACACACAGAGCCAAACCTAATGAGATTTAAAAAAAACAACAGCACAGAAAGCTACTCTTAAGCAAGCCTTTGTAGCCTTGTACCCTGGGATGTTTATATGTTAGGGACCAAAGACCACAGATGCGGCAGTCACTAGGGCTCAGTCCTTGGCCACATCACTTCTAAATGTGTGACCTTGAGCAGTACAGAGTTGCTCCCCTAGTTTTGGTTTTACCTCCTTATCTACCTAGAATTTTGGTAGGTGAACATTTGGTCTCGACTATGGCCATTTGGTTCATGAAAAAAGTTCCTTGAAATTTGGTCCAACCCAAAACATCCATTTTAGACAGAACTAAATACCAAGGACCTTTTGGTGTGGACCAAATATCCTGCAATGGAAAATCTTACCACCCCTATAACACCCTCTTCTGCCTTAGAGAACCAGGGAAGGAAACTTACAAGCCTTAATTCTCACCATTTGTGCCAGGAAGATACCATGATTCGCATTTTCCAGATGAGATCAGGGATTGGAGAGGGGTTAAATAATCCTGGTCTGGAAAGAGGGAGCTTTGACTTCTGGCTTTGGTGGTGCCATTTCACCAGCAAGTCGTTTAAGGACTCTGAGCCTATGAAAGGTGGCTTAAGAATTACAAATGAGACAACACATTTAAAGGCATGGTGCTTGGCTCATAGGAGGTGTGAGTTTTCTTTGAAGAGAATGATGAAGTCAGAGACTTTGGATTGGAATACAGTATGGCAACACTTATCAAGAACTGTACAATGAAGTTTATTCCCTTTGTCTTTGGAATAGTTTACTTCTTGGTATTTATCCCAGTGAAATAATTCAAGTGGAGAAAAAGCTATGTGAATAAAGACTTGCTCAAACTGCCTTTTATGAAGACCATCCTCTGTGTCATGCCTGACTAGGGCTGGGAACATGGGCCCTCTCTGGCATAGAGATGCTTATGCAATCCGTGAGACTTGAGACTGGATTAAGGAGCATTAGCGGGATAGGTAGACAATGAGGTACTGGGTCATTTGAATATTATATAGACGTTAAAAACAACTTTGAAGAAACAGAATATTGACTGAGGTAGTTTAAGAGGCAAAATTAGATGCTGTGGATACACCCAAAACATATACTATTTGTATAATAGGATTTGGGGTGATCTTTAATTCGTTTGCTAGTATATATTTCTCCCTGTAATAAAAGCAGCAGCAGCATCCTTTGGTTATGGAGCCATAATGGGTAATGCATGGAGCTGGAGAGGATAATGTTCTCTTCCACATCCGTGAATGTTCATCTGTTCTTTCCCTTGTTTCCTCTCCATAGGGCCATGTGAAGCTTTCTGACTTTGGCCTTTGCACAGGACTGAAAAAAGCACATAGGACAGAATTTTATAGGAATCTGAACCACAGCCTCCCCAGTGATTTCAGTAAGTGTTAACAGTGATGGTAGCCTTTTTATCCCTGGAAGAGAGCTATTACCCCTGGTAACCAGAATATGCAGGATGGAGTAGGACATTCTCACAGTTCGAGTCTTTCGAGAATAAAAATACCTTCCCAGGTATTTGCCTGTGATTTGTACTGCGTGGTGAGAGAAGACGAAGGCCACCAAATCTATTAAAGCAGATGTCCCAACGAACATTCTTTGGAGCTCTGCTGAGACGGTTACAAGGGATGAACAAGGAGCAGGCAAACAAAAGTAGTCGAAAAAATCCTGGGAACAACTCCGGGTTAGATTTACCATTGGTGCTTCTTTCTGTCACGGCAGAAAGAAGCTTGCGAGTTACTTTCACTCTGTCAGACCATTGAAAAGTGAAAGTGAAAGGGTTAGTCGCTCAGTCGTGTCCAACTCTCTGACCCCGTGGACTGTAGCCTACCAGGCTCCTCTGTTCATGGACTTCTGCAGGCAAGAATACTGGAATGGGATGCCATTCCCTTCTTCAGGGGATCTTCCTGACATAGGGATAGAACCCAGATCTGCATTGCAGGCAGATTCTTTACCGTCTGAGCCACCAGGGAAGCCCCAAACCATTGAAACTGTAGTAAAATTATAGTTCATCCTCGGGAAGCTATGTCTATAGTGTATAATATATACAGAAGTCTCTGATTATGTAAGAGTTACTATTGGAAATTTGATAGTAATTTGAAAAGTTGTGCATGTTTTAGGTCTACTTTGAGACCTTCACCTGTCTGTGATGAGACTGAATTCCCTGTGATTCTGATTCAATCCCCTGTAATTCTGTTTAAGGATTGTCCTCCTTTCTGGTCATATTATCTCCAGGGAAGTGCGACTTACAACTCTCTGTGTGATGCTTTGAATTAATGCTTTAGCGCCTCTGACGGGCTTATGGATTTGGTGGGAAATGTATCATTGCAGAGTTCTTGGTGTGTGGGGAGAAAAGCTAGACTTGAGGGTTTCCTGTGGCTTGAACCAGAGCTTAAAAAAGTAGTATACATTCCTGAACTTTGCTTATTAGAACTTGTTTTCTCTACTTTTAGCTTTTCAGAACATGAATTCCAAAAGGAAAGCAGAAACCTGGAAAAGAAATAGACGTCAGCTAGTAAGTAATATTTATGGCTTCTTAAATGCTACAAACCAAGTATGAATCAGTTTAGAAATATGTGCATAAATTTGCATTTGATAAATGTTTGCAGCTTACCTGTTCCTTGTTTTAAATTTCCTTAAGAGCGGACTGTCATATTGGTAGCACCAAAAGTGGTATTTTGAAGGAGGGCAGATATAAAATGAGGTTGTTTTAGTCATGACATTTTCAGTGGATGACCTCATTCTGACCTTTTACATTGGTGACAACTGCTTTCCTTCCTCTTCTGCCTTTTCCCTCTGTTTATGGTGGTAAAGGGTTATATTTGAGGTGGAGTTCTCTCAAACTGAAACTAAGTACAAATCCCTACCCAGAACTTCAAGGCTGTGGTTCTCAAACTTGTGATTCACTTAGTCAATTTGCCTGCCCCACCCTTTCCAATGTTATGGCAGAAAAAAGAACTTGGCGATTAAAAATTGGAGAGAAATTTAAGGGAAATGCATACTTTAATAGTATTTGTGTATATACGCATATAATTATGCCCCATAAGCTTAAAAATAAGTAACGTTATTGTACCTCAGTAGCATTGTTGAACTTATTTAAATAGTGCAAATTTACCAGTGAAATGTTCTGTCCAGGCAAACTTTTATTCTGATTCATTGCTTCATAAATTGCAGTGCACATATCCCAGTGTCTAGTTACTGGAAAATTAGTGACCAGATGCAATAGGAATGTGTATCCCTACATGCTAAGCTTTGCAAGAAACCCAATAACAAATTGAAAATAGTAAAGCTAAACTGGCAGTGGGTGATTAGAAAGCAAGAATGGCAAGGATGGAAAACTATGACTAACTTGGAATGATGATCATGTGTGTGTATTTCTAGAAATGGTGGCATTTCTGCTTGTTGGTGTACACAGTTGTAACTTGGCAGGTTTGCTAAATACTGTGTTTTGGCCAGAGTCCTTAGTAAAACACTGAATTAGGGTTCTCTATGGTATTTCTAATAATTCACTTACTAGGTTGCTAGTAAATACCTGTTAGTCATATGTGAAAGTTGAAAGCCTTAGGATTAAGAAAGAATCAGAGGAAAGGCTTGCATTTTTTGGATTCATTTGAGGCCCATTCAAGACCATGTTTTGAATATTATGACTTTTATGTTAAACCTGGGCCCTGGGAGAGGCGTTAACCTAAACCAAACACTTTTGGAAATGTAGTAAATGAGATTAATCTTTGATATCTTTTCTAACGTTAATTTGGGGATACTAAAGTTTGGTATACCTAATCACATCATAGCCTTCTTAGGAACTCTGATACTCTTTAAATGTTTAAATTTTATAGATGGTTGAACGTTTACATAGGTTGTTAAGGATTAGGGAACATTGGAAACCAATCTTTTCAGATGCTTCTGTTGTCTGTCACAGAGCAACAGATCTTAGCCCTGGCTGCTCACCAGAATCACCTGGGAAACTTGAGAACATACTGATGTCTGGGTCTCACGCCAGGAGATTGTGATGCAGTTGGTTTGGGGTATAGTCTGGGTACCTAGTTTTTGAAAAGGGCTCTGGGCGATTCTGCTGTGCAGTCAAAGTTGAGACCCTCTCTACCTAAGAAGCTGTTTCTTAGACAGTAGCTCCTGTGTTACTGGGAGACTGATATTCAGTCTGTGTTTTGAAGGGTAACAAAAGGTAAGGAATGTTCTGATTAAAAAAAATTTTTTTTAAGCAAACTAAGATTGAGTCTTTGGCCTCTTTTATTTTGGGGGTAGTTAATTTTAAATACCTTAAATTATCCTTATACTCTGAGAAGCTTTATGCCCATTGGCATACACGAGAGAGTCATGTCAAACTTACTAGGAGCCCCTTATAGGTCTATAAGGAAGGAGGTTCCATAGGTTCTAATTTGGAGATAAATGTCCTTTAATATTTACTATTCTTTAATTTGAATAAACTTAGGTTCTCATGCTCTAGTAAGGTTCTTTCCTTTTGATCCACAGTAGAAGTGGTCATCCTCATATTACCTTCTTTGATAACTTGAAAATGAAGCTACCTTTAGTCTTCAAAAGGTCATTTAACCCTGTGCTTTTGACCTTTCGTAAGTGATCCCATTGTTAATATAAGTTAATGCTTAATATAAATTTATTGCTCTAGGGTAAGCCTAAAATATGTAATTGTTCACCCAGCCTGTTACTTTTCAGTCTGTTGAAAATCACAGAAAACAAGTGGAGGCTTTACCTTCATCTTTGGCTGTTTAAATCCCATTCTAATATTTGTAGTGCCGGCATGGTCCTGGGTGACTGTTAGGCCAGAAACCGATTAGGACATAGGTATGAGTGAAAGTCGCTCAGTTGTGTCTGACTGTTTGCAATCCTATGGACCGTACAGTCCATGGAATTCTCCAGGCCAGAATACTGGAGTGGGTAGCCGTTCCCTTCTCCAGGGGCTTTTCCCAACCCAGGGATCAAACCCAGGTCTCCCGTATTGCAGGCGGATTCTTTACCAACTGAGCCACGAGGTATGAGTCAACCTTAATTTATTTATTAAACAGAGGTAAGAGTTGAAGTACATCTATGTGTCTAACCTTTGTCAATTAATTTTTTAAAGTGTAAAATTTACAGAAGTGATTAAGAAAGAAATTAAATTGCTATTCCCCCTAAAATCCTAAATGAAATAGTAAGTTGGAACACATCTGAAATTACTCTTAACAATGAACAAAACTTTTTAGAGCACAGCTGCAATTGACATTGTAAACAACACTCAGACAACAAAGGGAAAAAGAAGAGTACAGATTTGAGGTGTTAAGAGCTTGAAGTTGGAGGACACGTCAGCATGAACAGAGGTTTGGGAAGGGGGCAGTCCCTGGTCACTTGCACTTACCAGGTGGGGCAGTGAGTGTGGGCTCCCGAGGGGGGCTCTTGCGGCCAGGTGGGAACGTTGTATCAGTTTGGAACCTGCTGTTGTCTGCACCCTGTGACTCCAGGGTCCTTTTCACACCTTAGTGTCTTGAAGCTCTTTTTTTGTAGCAGTAGGTCTCAGTTTTATAAAGGAAATCTTCGGACAAATAGGATTTACTTCACATCCAGCGTTGCTGGAATATGTTTAGTCTAAATTGAAGAGTTTCTGTAGTTTCTTAACTTTTATAATTAGAATTAAAATATTAATGCTTCTTGGGGAAAGCCCAATCCATATTTCAGACTTGAAAGATTTAAAAAAAAAAGTGGCATTTATGTTATTTAATATGGATATTTGAAAGAAAATAATGTACCATTATTCATATGGAAAAATGAATTCCTACCTTACAATATACACAGAAAAATTATAGATGGAAAATAAAACTTAAATTTTAGAAGAAAATACAGGGCAATATGTGTGACTTCAGTAAGGAAGAGTTTATTAAATAACATATTGAGGAATAATCAGATAATTAAGAAGTACAAATTGTGAAGGAATAGTGTATTTTACTACTTTAAAGAAAAATAATTTGTATATTGAAAAATATAAGCAAAATAAGAGGCAAGCTACATGGTCTAACTCCTTTGGAATTGTCTTCCAGTTGATGTGCGTACCTACCCTTAGTCAGATGCCCTGGAGAAACTCTTGCACCTCTGAACCAGGAGACATGTATAAAAATGTTTGTTGCATTTTCGTAATAGCAAAAAACTGGAGATAACCCAGTGTCCATCAACAGGAAAATGGCTATATTCTGGAATAGAATATTGTTTAGCAGTGAAAATAATTGAACAACAGCCACATGCGACATCATGGATCAAATTTAGAAACAAAATAGAGGAAAAATCAAGTAGCAAGCAGGAGACTGCATGTAGAATGATAAACCATTTTTACAAAGCTCAGAAACAAAACTAAGATCTCAGTTTGAGAGACTCGTGGCAAAATTACTTTTTAAAATCAGAGGAATCGAATTCTGTGTCGGTTCAGTGGTTAGGATTCTGAGCTTTCACTGCCAGGCTCAGAGTTCAATCCCTGGTTGGGGAACTAAGATTCCACAAACTGTGAGGCCAAAAAAGGTATTTTTTTTTTTCTTAAGTTAAAAAAGAATTCCAGTGAATCAATGATAAAAGGTGATACAACTGGAAAAAAAGCTAATAGTCAAAGGAACTGAACAATAATTCACAGAAAAAAAGGAAAAATGAATGTCCGATTAACAGATGAAAATGCACTAGCCTTACTAGAGATCTTGCAAATAGAAACAGCAAGATCCTGTTTCATATTCATCAGATTGGTAAAAATCGAAGAGTCTGGCAGAACCAAGCGTTGGTGAAAATGGGTCACCGAGAGCTGTCCACAGCTGGGCCTGTTTAAAGAGGAGGGTGACTTGTCCACCTAGGAGGACAGCTGGAAGCTGTCTCATTGAGTTGAAGATGCTCCTAATGGAAGACCCAGCAATACTCCAGTGCCCAGGAGGTGTTACAAGGATGTTTATTCAGGTGTTACTTGTTAGAGTGAAATGCCGGAAGCAGCATAAGTGTCCATTTACAGAAGAATGGATAAAAAACATGGTGACACTTGTGTAATGTCACAGCAGCCTACAGCAGTGAGATGGGTGAACTAAGAGCTGCATGAAGAAGTCTCAGAATCATAATGTGGGATAAAAAAAGCAAGTTGTATTGTAGAATAGTACAGCACAGTAGGAAACCCTTTATTAAGAGTTGAAATATACAAGGAGTAATATGTCATTTATGCAAATTTCTACACAATCATAACACAGCAACTTCAGTTCGTTATGACTTCAGTGAGGAGGGAAGGAGTCTCACTTTAATCATTTACATAATTAACCTTTCTTTAATATAGGTAATGGGTACATGGATGTTGTATTGTCTGTGCTTTTTTTCCCTATACATTTGCAGTGTTTCATAATATTTTTTAAAACACCACACAGCTGTGGCTTTTAACTTTACAAGTTGTATAACATGGAAAGCAGTTAGATCTGAGCTTTTCCCATTGGTAAACCCTCAAATGCTGAGCACAGGAAGGCTGTGACTGCGCTTCGTCCGGTATTGCAGTCCTGGTGTGAGAGAGATTACTTGAATTTAGAAAATTAACCACCTAAGAACTATTTACATAAATGTTTAAGTTTGGTAAGTAGACATTTGTAAACCTTTGACCAATAGTTTATAATTTTAATTTCCAGACGTGGGTCTACCACCTAACTAGTTCAAGGCCTTAGACAAAGCTGTTTTGGGCGTCAGTTTTATCTTCAGTGTCCTCTTTGCTGAGTTTTATCATAGGCTCATAAGCATAAACGTATCAGAGCCTGGCAGATACTGGGTACTCAGTCTGTTATGGTACTATTATTCCTGACAGGTACCTTTGACCTCTGCTTTTCAGTGAATGGCCTCTCACTTCACTGACAAGGTTTTATTTCCATTTTGGAAGGGCTGTGGAGAGGGCTTCCTGCTTATTTAGTCTGTGGGTAGCTCTAGGTGGTACTCATAGCCTTTGGTCTCTAGGACAGAACTCTGGGCATCTGCCTTCCTGCCCGGCCTCCCTGACATGTGGTGCGTGTTTCAGGCCTTCTCCACAGTAGGCACTCCTGACTACATTGCTCCTGAGGTGTTCATGCAGACCGGCTACAACAAGCTCTGTGATTGGTGGTCGCTGGGGGTGATCATGTATGAAATGCTCATTGGTAAGTCGCGTGCTTTCAGAGAACTTTTTCTGTGGGGTCAGGAAAGAGCCCTGTGTTGAGAAGGCCGTTTCAGTTGGGGGTATCTAAGTGAGCACTTTTCCCCATGTCTTTCACTGTGAAGTTTCCTAGGTAGAAAACTCTGGGTCGTCAAATGAATCCCACTGTATTTGGGCTCACGGGCACCCTGTTGGGGCTTTGCAGATCATTTATCATAGTTTTCTCTGACTTTTCCATCCTCTCCATCTGGCAGCTCTTTTGCATGTATTAAACACCCACTGTATTCAGAGGGCCTTCACTGGGCAGTATGAGAAGCACTCTTACTTGCTGCCCCCCTTCTGTCTCAAAGCCTTGGAAGCATGGACCCCTCTGACCCCTCTCCCTCTTGCTTGGTGTATCTGTATTTGGGGATGCGTCTGTGGGGGTGCTATCTGCCTGAGCACTAGGAGAGCTCTGTCCGTGGTGGCCGAGAGCAAGTCCGTGTGCATGATGGTGTGGCAGCGTCTGGCTGTGTTGTCTTCGGAACGTGGGATGGGTGCCTGTGGAGGCGGATGTGATCTGTGCGGAGGGCAGGTGGAATAACACGGTATGACTGCCTTGCAGTTCTCAGGCGTGGGGTCACTTTTCCCAAATGAGGATGTTCCTAGAAGGGGGTCGTTTCTTAGTGTGGCATCCTTTCTTGTCCCTCTTGGGGCACAGGGAGCCCCATGTCCACAGCTCTGCTTCTGTCCTCCTTTCTCTTGAGCCCCAGCTAGTAGCTGGCTCCCTAGTGGTATCAGAAGCACAACTTCATTTTGCATTTAGGAGTTTGGGGGGAAATGAACGATTGGTTTAGTTTCCTGGGATGAGTGGGAATCCTGTCCATGTCACATAGGAAAGGACACATAGGATCATTAAAATTCTGTTAGAATCAAATTAAGTGGCATGACCTCACTCAGACTCAGCATTCTGGAATGTGAAAGCCCCGAGGTGCCCTTTTTGTTACAGGCTACCCGCCTTTCTGTTCTGAGACCCCTCAAGAGACCTACAAGAAGGTGATGAACTGGAAAGAAACTTTGACTTTTCCTCCAGAAGTTCCTATTTCTGAGAAAGCCAAGGATCTAATTTTGAGGTATCAGAGAACATTTCCCCTGTCCCCCACCTAGGCCTTTTGACATGAATGAATCCTTTTTTTTTTTTTTAAGAAATTTCATCATTGCCTAGATCTGCCTTCTGCTTCCTCCCATTTCTTTTTTTAAAAGCGGGGGAGGTTATTCCTTTTCTTTCCTGAGGAGCCTACTTGAGGTGTGCTGAAAGGCCTCTCTTTTCCAGATTCTGCTGTGAATGGGAACATAGAATTGGAGCCCCTGGAGTTGAGGAAATCAAAAATAATTCTTTTTTTGAAGGTGTTGACTGGGAACATATCAGGTATATCCATATAAAAGCTTTCAGGATAATTTGAGTCTATAGTTTGCTTAATAGTAATTTAGAAGCCATTACTGGCATGCCAAGTATGGGAAGAGAGCTTCTTAGAAATTCAGGGTCTTGTCCTGATTTTCATTCCTGTTAAGGATTGGGAGTTGGGACTTCCTATTGGCTATGTGCCACAGGATTCATTGAAGCCAGCAGTTGTTTCCAAAGTGAAACAGCTTTGGATTCCATGGTGAAAGGACTGCCTGAGCATCGTGTTCCACTTGCTTTTTACCACGGACACACCAGTCTCTCTATTGTTGGGGGCCACCAGCTGGACAGTCTTTGCTCACCGGTAGAGGCTGTTATTGGGGGGGTAGGGAAGGAAGAAAGGAGTTGGGGGGGAGGTGCAGAAGGGAGGAAGAGGAGCATGAAATTTGTCGTGGGGGGGGGAGCGTCATAGAGTGCTGCCAGTGTACTGCCCACACCACTATAGCCAGCATTCACCAGTTGCTAAACAGAAGATGAAGTTGTATCTGTTTCGTAATTTTCCCTAATTTGCATGCTTGTGATTTTTAACCTTTGCCTTTTAGCCTCTCTGCTTGGTCGCACTTCTGGGAGAAGAAGGCCAGCCCTGCGCGGGCCGTGTAGAGGTTGGGCTTCCCTTTTCAGCAGACAGGGCAGGCTGTCAGGAGTATGCGAACTTTGAATTTTAATTTCACCTTATTTTTTTTCTTCCTAGCTATGGATAATTGTTATATTTTTTCATCACAATTTTGTTTGGATTTAGTCAGCTAGTCTGGTTGTCAGTGGTCATAGCTTTTCAAAGGAAATAAGAGCTGCCTGTCAGTGGACAGTGTTTCCGTCAGTCAGGTCAGGGGTCTTTCCCGGACTTGTTAGTTGTGACCCATATGATTACTAACCATAGTAACTTTTGGCAATGTCTGTTCTTGGCAGAGAGAGACCTGCTGCAATATCTATTGAAATCAAAAGCATTGATGATACCTCAAACTTCGATGAGTTTCCAGAATCTGATATTCTTAAGCCAACAGGTAATACCACCACCACCTCAGGCTGCCTCATCAGTGCATTATATCCCCCAAATTTGGGTGTGATGTTTACAAATTAGGGTAGAGAACACGGAGAGGAACTTCAGTTCTTCAGGCTCTTTGTAAGTATTTTTCCAGTGTTAATGCTGGGCAGCAAGTGAGACCTTGCCAAATGGAAAGTGAATACAAACACCCATGTTTAGACGGCTCAAACAAAAAGATTTGCTCTCATGTTTATTAAATTAAAGGTCAGGTAACCGGAAATGACAGAAATGGGAAAATAAAACTTTAAAAATATTATGAAAAAATATGAGGTTCAAGGAACATAGACAAGCCAATGTAGAAAATCTGCAGAATGTTCTTCAGAATGTCACATCTTCAGTACTGAGTAGTCCATCAGGGTAAGGCCGTGAATCAACTCTCACATCTGTTTCTTTCCCAGTGGCAACAAGCAATCACGCTGAGACAGACTAC
The DNA here is from genome assembly GCA_007570785.1 of Antilocapra americana. Taxonomy (NCBI): domain Eukaryota; kingdom Metazoa; phylum Chordata; class Mammalia; order Artiodactyla; family Antilocapridae; genus Antilocapra; species Antilocapra americana. The sequence continues at coordinate 14,297,741 of ML661332.1, forward strand.
AAGAACAAAGACTGGGTCTTCATCAATTACACCTACAAGCGCTTTGAGGGCCTGACTGCACGGGGGGCGATACCTTCCTACATGAAAGCAGCAAAATAGTTTTCCTTGAAATGGGATCTTAAACCGAGCAGAGTTCTTTGTATAACATCATGGTTTTCTTCTCATGTACTCTTTTTGAAAGAGTTTCCAGGAAGTTTATGGAACCCACCAGCGTGGTGAACATGGTGATAGTAAGTGGATGCGCTTCCATAACACAAAGACAACCGTTTCTACTACGTTGGCAATGAACGGCTGTTGTGCTTCTTTAGAAGCATGAGCCAATCTGATGTTTTAAAAAAACCTCAGATTTTCCTAAGTTCATCAGAACGAAGGGGTAAAAACAGCCATCATCCACTTTGAGACTGTAACATAAACTGATTATCAGCCAGTCCTGTGCTTCTGTGACAGGCTTCCTGTCAAGCCCACCAAGTATTTTTTCTCTTTACGGCTTAAAGTTCATAGTACTAAAGGAAATAAAGCAATAAAGAGTGTCGGCAGCCAGCGTTCTGGCTGAAGGAAATGATCCGCCATTCTGAATGGATGGTTATGGTGATTTCTCCCCAGACCTCAGCCTCTGGCAAGTGGCTTTTTATATAGCCTCCAATCATGGTGCACTTTATTTATGGTACTAGGATAAAGACCCTCAATCTATTTTGATTTATTTGCTCCTGCCCATCCAAAATACTTCTGCTGCTTTTCTGAGTGTTGACGAGGAGGCTGGCTTGATCCATTGTTGCTCTTAGAAGGCCCAAAGGGTGCTGGGCATCGCCATGGAGTCTCAGATCACGTGGAAAATCCTCACTTTCTCTTCACGACTGTATCAGAAAATCCCTTTGGATATTGCCATGGACCAGCAATAGCCACAAGTGCTGCCAACAGGACCTCAGCTCCTTCCTGGGAACACAGCAGGGGGAGCCTGGGCGGAAGCAGGCGCCTGGAACTCTCTTGGCTAAGGTACTGCTCCTGTTCTGTCTCCAGGACCTCCTTGCAAGCGGTGAGGGAACCAGCTCAGCACCCAGCGCAGAGCCAGCCTGCAGATCCTTGGGCAGGTCTCTCCTCAGTCCTCGTGCAACCGTATCTGTATTCTCGGTGTGTCTCCTCTCCCAACTTCAAGTAACCATTTTGCCTTGGAATCAATGATTACAAATTTTTCCTTTGCAGATGCCTTCCTGGGGGATGGTCCTCTCTACCCTAAAGGGTCACCTGAAGGCCTGGGCTGACCAGGCCTCTCTGCTGGGGTGGTCTCTGAAGAGAGACCCTCTGAATTTTAGCACGAAGTGCCTTTTCTTTCACAGCTGCCACCACCTTTAGAGAACTTTTGCTGCATCAGAGAAATGTGGAGGCCCTATATTAATGCATTATTGCTTTAAAAATTTTTGATGACCCTTAAAGTGTCATTTGCACCCATGTGGTAACTTTGCATATTGCAGAGTGTCATGGCCAAGTCACAACTGGGAGACTGCTTCCTGCCAGTCTTGAGGTTGTAAACATCAGCTATGAAAGGAAAGTGTGTCCTAGCTTAGCCATTCAGGAAAAAAAAAAGGAATATCAAAGTGATAGTAGTAAGTGAAACTACTTTGGGTTTTAATGACTTAGAGGAAGGAAAAAGAATTTTAGGGAAATATTAACTCTGGATGAAGATCATGTTTGCCCCTTATTCTTTCACTCATGGTTTGCTGGTAAAAAGGAAGTGAAGAGTCTTTTGTGTAACTATGTAGTTTCTTTGGATTACCAAATAGTTGGGGTCTTGACCCCCATGTGTTTTGCAAGAGTGTGTGGTAAGCATGGGTAATGAGAATAGGAGGGTGATTGTCTGTATGTTAGAAAGTGGCATGGTATGATTTTTGATGGGAATGCCCACATTTTAACTTCTAAACTTCTGAATAAACTGTGTGAAAATGGTTGTATAAATGTGTTTTAAAGCAAATGTGGCTTGTAATACCAAGAGGCAGCGTGCTGGTGGTTTCGTCTAAACCACTTTGTCCACAAAGCATTGCAACAGTGAACGCCATCTTTAGGCAGAATGCTTTCCTGTCTGAGGGAGGATGGGAGCCCGCCCTTCTGAACTGGAGTTCGTGTGAAGAGACGTCTTCTGTCGGCCCCACGCCTCTGCTCCTCCCACCTGGCCAGTTATGGGGCGGCGGGCATGCCTGTAGTTAAGTGCAGTCAGGCCCAGGGGAGGCCTGTGGACCCTCTGTGCAGCTCTTTGTAGCTCGGCCCCATTTTTTCCACACGATGCCAAGATGGACACCTCAGCTCCTGACGTCCACCAGAGCAGGGCGCTGCTCAGGACGAGTGCGAGGCGCCTTCTTTGGGTAGAGGAAAGGAGCCTCGGGCAAAGACCAAGCAGGGTGGGGGCCACAGGCATCTGTTTAAATGCAGCTTAGAATGTGTTGTCTTACCGTGGCTCAGGAGTTTCAAGAAATGTGGGGTTCTGTCTCTTAGGGGGAGTTAGAAAACAGTAGAACTGTACCACGTACTAAACTGAAACCCAATACTGATATCACTCAGTCTCCTTGATTCAGGAGGACATCAGAATTTTCTTCAGTACCTATTTAAGAATTACTTTCAAAAGAGGCAAATTCCTTTGGGATTAATAGGCACTGAATAGCAGGTGGCTGATTTTAGTGCTCGTCTATGTAACGTAAGAATCCTCTGCCACTGATTGCTGATACTCTTTCCCTGAATCATTTCCTTGGAAAATAACATTTTCTGGATCACCTTCTGTCATTCTCTCCTGGGCCTCTGTGTGTTACCCAAACGGTGTTTTTAATTGAATGCAGAAAGGATTCAGTGAAAGGTATTTTCCTTCCCTAGTTGGCAAACATTTCCCTGGAATTGTCTATCAAAGCCAACAGTGACTTAAAAACAAGGCTCTATGATGCTTTTCAGGCATATTTTCATAAATATTTCATTAACATCTTGCCCACATAATTCTTAAGCATCCATAAATACAGAGCTCAATCCCAGGCACACAGGGGAGCAGTAGGGAGCCCACTGTGGTTCTGAACAACAGGTCAGTGTGAGGAGAGAGTTCGCAGCCACCAAGTTGGCTTAACAGAACTGTGGCATCAATGATAAAGTTACTGCTATGTTAGTGTTGCTGTAACAGTGCTGTTAAGCCAACCCTGAGTTCCTGGGAAGGTTGAGCACACTTCTCAGAGATGTTTACAAGTAGCAGTGATTTAGCAGAGGGGAAAGTGCAGGCCAGGAGTTGGGAGGCTGGTAGGCATGCTCCCCTGCAGTGACAGAGGCATGGAGCTACGAATAAGTAGTACTTCCCAAAGAACACTTCTCAGTGTTATTCCATTTCCCTCTTGCTTCTGGTTTCTTCCAGTTGTATGAAATGTCTTAGTGTTAATTATCCCATGTGCAAGACGTGCTACTAATTTTTTTTATCATTCCTCTGGTCACTAGTGTCCTAACTGCCATATCCACTAGCTTCTCTTCAGCCCCCATCTACCTGACCACTCAGTGGCACTTTCACTGCTGACTTAAAAACAACTGCTCCCCATCTTTGACTTCTCGTTTGTAGTTCTGCTTAAGTGGTGGGGCTCCTCAAACAGTGCCTTTGCCTTCTTTTCACTCCTGTGACTTCCCCCATACTGTGGCTTCAACTGCCATTTTTGTGGCTAGATCTTCGAAATGACCATCCTGCCCAGGGTACCTCCCCAGAAGATCCCACATAACAAGTGCCTATCAGAAACTGCCACCTGGAAGGCCTCTTACAAGCACAAACTGTTGAGGGAGTGTCTCTTGCTTCCACCGTCTTCTTTCTAGCTCATTCCTGCTGTCCAAGCCAGAAGTTTCTTACACAACTCCTATCAGTGAACATGTATAATTCTTGGACATGATTGTCCATCCTACCAGTCTTCATCATTTCTTCCTGAATCCATTGTTGTGGTCTCTTAGCTGGCCTCTTTGTTCCTATCCCTTCCCCTTTCAAGTCTGTTGTCCTCCCTGCTACCAAAGAAATTCTTTTAAGTTTCCGATCTGGTCATGTCATTCTCCTGCATAAAACCCGTTGTTCACTCATTCTTTGTTGTCTGACTCTTTGCGACCCCATGGACAGCAGCATGCCACGCTTCCCTGTCTATCACCAACTCCCAGAGCTTGCTCAAACTTAGGTCCATCCAGTTGGTGATGCCATCCCACCATCTCATCCTCTGTCATCCCCTTCTCCTGCCGTCAGTCTTTCCCAGCATCAGGGTCTTTTCCAGTGAGCTGGCTCTTTGCATCAGGTGACCAAAGTATTGGAGCTTCAGCATCAGTCCTTCCAATGTATATTCAGGATTGATTCCTTTTAGGATTGACTGGTTTGATCTTGCAGTTCAATGGACTCTAAAGAGTCTTCTCCACCACCACAGTTCAACACCACTAATTTTTCAGTGCTCAGCCTTCTTTATGGTCCACCTCTCACATCCATACATGACTACTGAAAAACCATACAGACCTTTGTTGGCAAAGTAATGTCTCTGCTTTTTAATATGCTGTCTAGGTTTGTTGTAGCTTTTCTTCCCAGGAGCTAGCATCTTTTAATTTCATGGCTGCAGTCACCAGTTGCAGTGATTTTGGAGCCCAAGAAAATAAAGTCTGTCACTGATTCCATTGCTTCCCCATCTATGTGCCATGAAGTGATGGGACTGGACACCATGATCTTATTTAAGAGTTTCAAGCCAGCGTTTTCACTCCTCTTTCACCTTCCATCAAAGAAGACTCTTTAGTTCCTCCTCGCTTTCTTCCTTAAAGGTGGTGTCATCTGCGTATCTGAGGTTAAAACCCTTAAGGCTCCCAGTAGTTTATGGAGTGAGACCAAATACCTTGTCCGAGGTACAGGGTCCTTCCTTCCTTACTCTGGCCTCATTTCTGCATGCCCCTGTCCTCTTCCCTGACAGAAGGCAACCATTTCACCTTTGCATCTTGGATTACAGTGGAGCTGGTCTGGAATTCTTCCTTTTAGATTTATGGGTCCAAAACCACTGTTTGTCTTTCTCAGTCTGGTTCACAACTCACGTATAGAGTCCTCTTGTGAACTCCCCTCTAATTCTCACAGTAAGAACTGGCTACTCTACCCTTTTGGGATTCCCAAGTGACCTTAACTATTTATGGATCTGTCTTCTCCACGCAATTATAAAAGCCCTCTGAAGGGAGGAATTGTGTCCTAGGCAGCGTGTCCCCATGATTAAGCAGTGTTTGGCCTTGAACATACTCAACAGGCCATGTCTTTAGAGCATGTTCTTAACCTCTGTGCTGTTAAGGGCAGGCCTGCCAGGGAGGCCAGCTTGCTTAGCACCCTTGAAGTTGTATCACCAATAAGCTCCCAGGTGAAGTGAGCAGAGGGAGTCTAGGAGGCACCTGAGTAGAAGGGCCAGGACAGCAGAAGAGGAGCAAGGTGCCCACAGGAGTGTTTTCCAGGGACCCACCTTCTTACCTGCCTTTCACTCCTGCCGTGTTTCCTCACTTGCTCTAAACCACAACTCAGAACACAGAGATATGAGTTGTCTTACCTTATCTTACGTTTGGCTTTGTGGGGTCCTACTTAGTTGGATTTAAGGGTTCTGAGGCAAGTTAATCAGACACTTGAGAAGGCAGACCGGTAGGGCTCTGGAGCCTGTGAATTACAAGGAACCGCAGGCGGGGAAAGCACACATGGGCTCCAGGTGAGCGCCCAGCTGCCGCAGGGAAGGAAGAGACCCTCCGGGACAGCCTGGGTGCCGCTCCTCTCGGCTCCAAACTTACTCTCTGCTAAAACAGCAACAACAAAAACAACATGGACACAAATGATAACATTTTATTATAGAAAAAGCATCCCAAATATAAGGATTTCGTAAACACTGGTAGGTGAACAAGTGCAACTTCAAACGTAAATACAAAGTAAAGAGGCAAAACCTACGAGCGTTTTGCCTTAAAGAGAAAATGTGTTCCCCTGCAGAGGGTACCCCGCCAGAACACGAATGCGGCTCCATCTCCCACAAAGGCCTCAGGTCTGCTTTCTGAACTATGCCCAGTTTAACAACTTCAGAATGATGGCAGAAGTGGCACTGAGTAAATCACCAAGACTGATTCTTAACTTTCTATTGATTATTACTCAGTAAAGGCTCCCATCACACTCTGGCTGTGTTTCCTCACAGGAGGACCAGCTGGAACACTACCCATCCTTCCTGGGCTTATTCCACAGTGTTTTCACAGACCTGCATACGTTAGGTTACCACACGGAATTTAGTTCAAAACATCACTGGCTACTGCATATTGTGCAATAAATTACGCTACTTTCTAGCGTCCTTACCCTTTTTTCTGTCATTCTTTTAATACCTTTTCTCCACTTTGGAGAAACCATTAAGTCATCTCAGACACATTTTAACACTCTCTCCGTGCCTGCATTCAGTTCCTTACTGGCAACTGCTTCCTAATCAGCTATATATGACCTGATGCACACACAGAAACTCAGATCCTAAACCTCAATTCAGGTTTATCTGCTTGCTGACACAGATACCTCTGAATAAGACTGTCTGGGCAAAACCATTTTCTTATGAAAATGTTTCTGTACAAACAGCCTGGCTTTCTTATTTAGGCACTTAGGAAAAAAACACCAAACCTGAGTGCTACCTTTATCATGAGAAACACCTCTTGCCCAGCTGGCCAGTAGCTGACTCTTGACAGGAGTGACTGTAACCCAGCTCTTGGCCCTGTGAGAACCGTGAGGTCCTGCCACTGCAGAACGTCCTGGCCCTGGGGACAGAGCAGCTGTGGCTGAGAGGAGCCACAAAATCGGAGCAATGCTTCACTCCAGAGGCCAGAGGGGAGGGGCTGCGAAGATGCCCCTCTCACCAGAGGGAGCCTGCAGGCCCAGCTTGTCCACAGCACCACCACTGGTGACCCCTCCACGCATTTCCAGCTTGCTCAAACCTGAAGCGCTGGGTCCGAAAGCACGTCAACCCAATTCTGGGGGGAAAAAGACCTAGTTTTTGAAAGCCTGAGGAAATTAAATCATTTACACAGAACAAAGTGTTAAGTACAAGCTGTACTTTCATATCTAGCTTTTTACCTAAGCAAGGACTAATTGTGTTAGCTAAGACATGTTTACCCCTAAATGTTAATATATAAGCTATAAAACAGAAATTACACATACTTACTACAGACTACACAAAAGTTTAACTCCAGTTTCCTTTGTGATGGCATGGAAGTCAACTGAAAAGTGTAAAGGAAGCACCATTATACAACAACCTGGGCTGGTCAACTACTCATGGGTGTAAATGTAGTACCAGTAAGGTCAAACCCAAACCTTACCTCAAATATGAGCCCGTTCTTTTCACAGAATTAAAACTACCCTCTAGGCTACAAAGTAACACTAACCCTCAATGGCAACCCTGGCCATCAGCCATACAAATGGATGCCAGTGTTCATCAGAGTAACTCTGTAGCTGGGGGATGGCTCAGTTTAACCCCTTGCTACTAATTTTTCTGATTAAGAACTGAGCATGTGCCTTGTGACACTGGCTCTGGTCACATGCACAGAACACATGCCTTCAGAACACTCTTGTTCATCAAGCCTGGAAAGAGTAGCTGTCAGCACACTCCTGACTTTAGCTCTGGAGGACTGTGACTAGGGCAGTGGTAAAACGGCACTGAGTAGCTTCCCTACAATATCTGATGGAAATAGCAGACAAAAGAAAACCAGGCCTGTTCTTAAAGAACTTGAAGGAAAATGTGTCCCTTCTTAAATGCTCAGGCTTGGTGACTGAACACCAACCCCTACCACAAAAAGGGAGGAAGTCTCAAGACGCGTCTGGCTGTAAACTCTGAATCGAGCTCTGCTGTTCACAGCCATGGGGACACCAGTACAGACAGGAGTGGCCACGCCCTGTTCACACAGCCGACAGCAGTCAGATCATTAAGCCGGATTCCCTGCTACCCATTCTCCTTTGGGGTTGACATTAGTATAGCTTTCTTACCTAGTGTGTGAGCAACCGACAGGCTGTTTAAAAAATCAAAATACCCTGATACCTAAAATATTCCATAGTATGAAATGAACATACAACGAAAACTCCTACACTGGGACAAAGCCTAACCAGGTGATGTTTCCCCACTCAGATTCACCCCTGATCCTTCCTCCCGAGCTCTTCCTTCTTGTCTCTCTACTGAGAAACTGAGCACTTTTGGAAACTTACTGCTCATATCCTAAAAGCCTGTTAAGCCAGATCTGAGGTCTCCCAGACACACCCACAGCAACATGCTAGCCTAGAGTGAAGACTACAGCTGCACAGTGGATTCCGAGCCAGGAGAATCAAAGTGGCCTGATCTGGAGAGCTTCTTCAACTTGAGTTGTGAATTTCATTCCAAATGAACAATAATCTCTTTAGGCTCAAAAACCTTGCAGCTAAAAAGGTTTCATAAACACTGTTATGCATTATCCTTCCTGCCAAAGAATCTGTGAGGTTTTAGATTGTTCACTGCAATAATGGAAAACAAAACTGAATTGAAGCTCTTAATTTCCTTTTGGACATTTTGAATAAGAGCCTATTTCTTCCCAGATGCAGCCTGGGCACAGATGCCACCAGGATGGTACCTTCACTAACCTCTAATGGGCGTCCCATCAGTGTTTGCTTGTAGAAGGTATAGATTGTCTCCTTTTGAGTTTGGTCCCTTTGCTGCTAAGTAATCTGCCTGGTATAAAACAAGATAAACAGCAACCAAGAACAGTGTGAAGGATGAGAACCACTTTGCTGAATATGAGGCGACAGGAGTCCTGACTTCCTTTTCTGCTTCCACAATTATGCAGACCTGGTGAACAGCACCAGACCCCAAATTTTCAAGTTTCCAGGGCTGCTGCAAAGCTGGCAGTTTAATTACCTGCGAGTGCTTTTTCATCCCCTGCTGGAGGCACAGGCTTACTGAAAAGGATACAGATTAATTATGGGAGAACAGGAAAGGACAGGGGAGAAGCATGTCTCCTGCTCAGTGAGACAACCGGGGAGGACTGGCTAGGCATCCCACACGGAGACAGGGCCTGCAGAGGGACGGACCCACTGCCGGCCCTAATCCTGAAAGTCATTAGAAGCCATCTGAGAAAGTGGGGCATTCAGCCGGTCAAGTTCATCCACTTGGGGTGGATGGTGCATTAATATTTCTTGGTCCTCCAAGACATCTTCTCCAGCAGCTACTAGATTTGTGAGGGATTTGCTTCTAACACACTGGAAATCCACGTGGCGACTCTTTCCTTCTTCTTTTTCCCATGACATCTGGATAAAGGGGCGCTGCACATAATTATAGATTACTTCAGACCGGCCGCCAGGTCTCCTCTTGATTTTTTCTTTACAGGTAGGATAACCTGAAATGGGGAAAAAGGCCATTATAACCCCAGAAAATTGATCACTTGGGTTCCCATACTTCCTTTTTTCTAACCATATCAGTTTCCTCCCAAATTTCAAGACTATGTGGAACCATAGGGAGAAGACCATGTTCTCCCAGCCCCAGCTGCCCACGGGCCCACTGCCCTCCTGCTCAGGTTAGTAGGTCTTCTCCCTGAAAGGGAAATAACAAAAACTGTATTCTTTCTAATGGAAGGAGGAGAAGCCTCTTACTAAGTTCAGAAGTCTTTATTTTACTGGCTTCAACACTACAGAACAAAAATCCTACTGTGGCATGGCTACTATGGCCCCCTAATTCTATGGCCTAGGGGGCATCCTGTATGAATAGTTAAGGAAATGTGAAATGTTTAAGCCTAAAGGAAAAACTGGGGTGCTGCCTGCACTAGATAAAGCAGGACACAATAGAAAGAGGTTTAATAGATGACCTCAAAAATCTCTTCCAACTTTGTAAGTTCCAACCTAAGTCAGACACAGTGACAGGTTCTGTGGACAACACTGAGACAACTACAGCAGCAAAACACAAGTGTCAAAAGACCGATGGAGGGGAGACCAGAATGATTTCTGCACTCTCCCAAGAGTCAGTCTCTAATACGCTTCCATGGAGACCACAGGTTGGGAGCCACTGCTAAAATCATTTAAAGCACTTCTGTCAATACACCCAGACATTCCTCAGAGGAATGTATGCAGTGGAACAAAATGAGTCTCCAACTTAGTTTTGAGAAGGACTCTTCCAGATCCCAGAAAGGTCCTCACCAGGACTGCTGACTAAACAGTGGTGAGCCCACAAACCCTGCATTTCCCTCCAAGTGTCCTTCGCCCTGACTACTCCGTATCCTCAGGCAGTCAACTGGAACTTATTCCTACAGCTGCTTTAAAGCATTTTAAACTGGAAATGAAAAGAAAATGTACGGGCAAAACAAAAACAGGAATTTCAAACTTGGGTAGGAATGTAGTTTCCATGTGTGTTTATTCTCTAGGCCCTCAGAAACCAGGTTTTAAGGACATAAGATATGGCCACAGATCCAACTATACCCACGGGTCATGCAAGCTGGATACTGATGGGGTTGTTCTTTACCTTCAATTCCAATGCGAATGTTTTTCAGGCCCCGTTCCTTTAACACTGTTTTAGCAACATCTCGATTCTCGATGTATTTGAAAAATCTGTAGAGCTTAGAGCTATATAGAACTGGAAGAGAAAAAATAAGTCTGGGGTTAGTCATGGAGTGAATACCTCTGTAAGAGAAAGGAGATGAGCTAACAGATTCAGACCAGTGAATGACCTGAATCCTGATGCCAAAAAATTCACATAGCTCACAGAGTAAGTGTTAAATAATAAATCAACTGTAAGAAACCATCTTAAGAAATTTTTATAGTCTCAGGTAGGGAAGGCTTTCTGGATATGACATAAAACCTAGAAGTCATAAAGGTAAAACTAAAACATCTCTGCTTACCCAAAACCAAATGAAGCTAAGAAGACAATGAACTGAGATAAGTATCTGCCACTCTTATTACAAAGGGCTAGTTTCCTTGATATCTATAAAGAGAGTAGTCACAAAGAGTTTACAAACGACTAAGTAAAGGACTAATAATCAAACTTTGTAATGGGCAAAAGGCATGATTACAGTTAACAGAAAAGGAAATTAAAACGGCTTTTAAAAAGATGTTCAGTCTCATTCAAAATAAGAAATGCAAATTAAAATTCCAGCAAGATGCTGTTCAACTGTGTCTTGGTGAAAAATGGGAAATAAACCCCTTATATTATTGTTTTGTGAGTTATAAACTGGCTCAACCTTTATAGAAGATAATTTGGCAAATTTTATTAAAATCATAAAAGCACAAAGGTTTTGGCACATAAATTCCATTTCTAGGAATATTATTTTACAGAGATATACATGTGTGAAAAAATTTTCTTTAAAAAGATAATTCACTGTAGCATCAGTCATAATTTATAGTTTAAATGGTCATCAAAAGGGTTGGTTAAATTAATTATGGCAGACACACAATGGAATACTATACAGCCATTAAAAAGATGGTGGAAGCTTTTAATGTAAGACACAATATAGAATAACCTCTACAATGTGGTATCATTTGGGGGGAAAAAACATGTACATAATTGCTTATGTATGTGCACTGAATAAATCTGGAAGGATATAAAAGAAACTGAAGAGGAAAACTTGGTAGATGAGGCAGGGGTGGGAAGAAAACTCTTCAATGTATATCCTTTTGTATTTTCTGAATTTTGAATTACTACAAATTCAAAAGGATTTAAAAATGAAACAAATGGAGAAAGGAATGACAGCACCACTTAAGAGTGTGGCCTCAGTGCCGACCCAGCATGGATACCAGGGCAGGCGTGACAAGGACAGGCACGCTCATTGCACTCCCCAGCACAAAAGACCTGCATCCCAGGCTGATCATCCAGGGGAGTGTGCTCATCCCCAGCTCACTGGGGACAGCCCACTGGTTCTAAGAGCTAGCTACGACTCTGGGCAGCATGCTTCTTGCTGAAAACATCTACATCATGCAGGGGGCTCCTACTTTGAGAATATTCCTCTCCCATGGGTGGGGGGTGGTCTTCGTCCCAGTCCACGGAATCCTCATCTGTCAGCACAACGATGTGGCATTCTCTCTCCCCTTTCTTGGCACAGCCCACCATGATGGGCAGGATCAGCTCTTCGAGGTAGTGATCAAACTGCTTGTGAGCACCATCATTAGACAGTTCATGCAGTAAAGCACCTGAGAGAAAAAATGCACGTGAACATCCTCTCTGCTCAAATGCAGGTGTTACTGGAGTGAAAGATGATGAGGAAAACGGCTGTTATCATTGGTAAGGTCCAGAAAAGTGGCTCACTTCAAGGCAGACAATGTTTCCTGCTCTGAGGTGATAATTAAGCTGATCTTGTTACATGCTTTTGTTACATTCTACCAATCTTCTGCTCAGTAAACCCTGAGCATTCTGATCAGTTGAGGTTTCTTCAACATGCAATGTCAGAACATAAACAATTCTACAAGAGATAGAACCATCATTTGGGGATGACCCTTTACAGCACCTCTTCTGAAGATGCTCTGGACTGCAATTTAGAATGCCACAGGAGAGGAATAATTTGGAGAAACCAAGGGACTTTCTCTAAGTGGGTACTAAACTCAGTGGAGAAACTACACATCCAGAGAACGTCATGGGATATGAAGGAAAATGAACTTTAAAGAATTTTAAAATCATTTCACAAATGATAAAGTAATGATAAGAGCATGGAGTCTGTATTCAGACAATCAGTTATCCCAGCTTTAAAGTTTAGAGCTTTGAACAAGCCAATTTCTCCATCTTTTCATTTGTTAAGTGAGATTATCACCCATCTTTCAAGGGTTAATTGTGAAAATTAATGCAAATTCACATCTATAAGGCACTTAACAAACACTAAGTTAACGATACACTGTAAGAAGAACCCAGCCAATTTATGTCCCGTGACTGTTTGTGAATCCTTCCCTCATATCTGAGGATCAGTATCCTTATTTGTTAAAGAGTTGAGATACCAAGGTCCCAAGAGAGGAAGCAATTAGCTTGGTGACTCACGGGGTCAAGCTAGCCTTAGAGCTCATTCATGTTCTTTTTTTTTATTATTACTTTATTTATTTTAGTTGGAGGCTAATTACTTTACAATATTGTAGCGGTTTTTGCCATGCATTGATATGAATCAGCCATGGGTTTACATGTGTTCCCCATCCTGAACCCCCCTCCCACCCACTTGTGTTCTTGTGTTTGTTTACCCTACTTCCTCACAGTTTTGAAGCAAGAGAGGGAATGGTTAGTACCATGTCTCTTCTCTGCAGATGATCTTCAACCCATACTTGAGATACTTTGTTTAGTAAGAAAAATGTCCATTCTAAGCAAATTCAAAGTTTAGCTGCTCAAATGCAGTTGGCAGCTTTTCTGTACTCACTCAGATCTTGACATCGGATAGTGTTGAAGTCAAAGTTAATGCAGAGATAATCACACGTATCTCTAAGGTCTGGTATAGAGATGCCATCAGGACAATTGATGATACCAGTTTTGTAATAATCCTATAAAGAGATTAAAAGAGGAAATGTAGCCAAAGAACAAGATGAAAACGTCCCTCTTCACCCATGACTCATTCCTGGTTCAGGTAAAGTGCTGAGTTACTAGAACTATCACCAAGCTGTGATTCATTAGACAGCAAAATGGCTCCTGGCCATCCTGACATGTTTAATCACAACCTGATACCTGACTGAGCTCATGCAAGCAAGAAGGACTTAAGAATTACAGGAAGAGAAAATAAAGCAGGAAAGGCAATGGCTAGAAATGACAAACCCTGAAGTCAGAGCATAGTCTGACAGAACTCTGAAGGCTTCTGACTACACATGCCCCCAGGAAAAGGACGGAACCCAAGGTTAGAACGCACCAGCACCGTTCGGAATACAGTTGCACTGATTCCTTCCGCAATCTCATACTCGCCCTTCTCGTTGGGACGTGTGAAGTTGTACTCTCTTCCTGGTCCAAACATCCTGAAAGACACCCAGGCAACAGTGTTAGCCTCTCCAGCAGAACTCTCCACAGGCGAAACGTCTCCCTTCTTCACCTTATCCTGGACAACTCCACCCCCCTCTTACAACAGAACTTTAAGCCAGAGCACCAGGACTCAACCCCTACAAGCACACTTGAGTCGCAGCAACTGTTTTCAGAATCTGAGTGCAGCGAGGAACAAAGCAACCTTCCCAGGTCACCGGCAGTGAGCTTGTGTGGCAGGACAGCCGCCCCTGCGGACCTGGTGCCTGGAAAGGCTCCGGAGCACCTGGGAAGACGGGGGTCTCCTGCCCTGACCCTTCCTTCCCTCCTCCTTGCCCATCAGCATGCACCCATCCAGCACGCCATCCTCCATGTTTCCGAGCTTTGCTTTTCAACGTCTAATCGGATAGACGAATCTGTGTTAGTACGTGCAAATGTTGTGCTTTCCCTTTCCTGGTACATTTTAACAGCCAAACTCTGGAAAAAATGCCCTTCTTCAATCCAAGGAGTAACTAATGACGGGAATGTCAGGTCAAGTCGAAAAGGAGGGGAGGAACTGGATTATCAATGGTTTGACATATTTCAGAGAGGCAGGCCTGCTCTGGGCTGACTTCAGAGGTCATGAAGGCACAGGGAGGAAACCTTGCTTTTATACTCATCCGTTCCCATCACTCCTTCCTCTCTCAGATCCCTTCCAGAAATACTAGCCCCATGATTCCTACTGCTGGCCCTGCTGCACGTCTGTGCAGGAGCTGTGGAAGGAGAAGCCAGCACAAAGGACAGGGCAGGCAGTTGGTACTGTCAGTCAGCCCGACGGGGACTCACTGTCTTTTCCTTCCTTAACCTGCTGGGAAGCCCTGCTGTCCAGCTGTTCAAAACTGTTATGCTCCACCCTGAACTGGCTGCTTCCCAAGGTCTGAAAAAAAGTCACATGCTCTCCAAATCTCTACACTGTACATAAAAAATTCATCTGATAAAAGTAGTCTTTAAAGAATGCTGACTTTTTTCTGGAATGTTTTGGGTCAAGTGCAGCTGAGACAGCAATGAATCAAAATAGTGAACAACAAGCCATAAATATAACCCCACCTCAGAGCCACTCCTCCAGCAGTGGCGTGGATCTGCATTGATCATTCTGTTTCTCAGCTTGTCCCCTGTGACTAGTGGCCCACATCCGTATGCTCAGTGGCCAGGGAGAGGAATACTTTATGTAGCCACAGGAAAGAACAAAGCCAAGAAACTCTCAGAATTCACGACCTCGGCTGACTCACTGATGAACCACCTAGATAAAGGGATCTATTACCCAGAAAACGCTTGCTTTCTTTTATTGAGCACTACTTTAGGAGGCAGCCTACTTCAGACAGATAGCCTACCCTAAGGAGCGCCTTTTTGGGGGGACCTGGGGAGAAGTGGTGGTGGAGATACCAAGACTGAAGACATGAAGTCAAGTCTGATAAAACAGGGCCAATTTAGAAAATGTTTTAATGTTCTAGTTTAATCTTAAGTCATACGTTTAAGAAATATATAGGTTTGGCTCCAGTTAAAACTGGCTGGTTCATCATGAATTTGTACATATTTAAGTACACACATATTAGAATAGCTAGATTTCACTTAGCCTAAAATTCAGCAAATGGTGTGGTCCATTCTGATTTCTAATTCAGTTAAAATCAGTTCAAAGTCTGGAGAGAGGTTAAATCTTTAGATAAGATCCACTATTAAATACTAGATGAAAAGCCAAATGTTTGTGAGCGTATATACTCAAATTATTTTACTCTTATCCCAGTCTGCTCTACACGTTAAGGTGTGTACAGCTGACCAGGAGAGCTCCTCACTCCCAGCCCAGGCTCTAAGAATACTTCTGGGATAGTAATCCTCCTCAATCCTGCTTTCCTCTTCCTAAACTCGAGTCATAAAAAGCTGGGGGCAGGAGATGCTGAGGGGAGAATAAGACTATATTCTGAAGGAAGCGGCACAGAGAATGGAACATGAAGAACAGGCAGAGCCATCATCATACAAAACAGCCAGCTACAAAGATCTTGTTTCAGAAAGCCTGATTAGTGATGGAGGTCTTAGAAATTGATGCCATCTGGACCTTTTGCACTCCCCTTTGTGGGGGCTCATTTCTCTATATTGGCTTTGTAAATGAAAGTACCTACCCCCCAAAATCACCAACACATGTAAGGTTTTTATGCTGTTTTCACAAAAAGTATCAAGGTAGGAAAGTAAGCAATTCAACGTTTTCATTCTCACATCTAATGCAAGGCAAACAGCAGGTATTTCAATTCATAGAGAACAGAGTGAGTTTGGAAGAAAATTATTATCAATTACCTCCCCAACATGGTATCCGGATGAGCAGTGAAAATTTGTGGGTTGACAACAAAACGTGTGCCATCTACGAGAAGTGTCACTTTCTCTGGCGCCTGAGAGTGAATGTTACAGCCAAAGCCCACAGTGCCGTTTCCAAATCGCTCTGGAGCAATGAAGGGCTCATGGTTCCGTTTATTCCCACTTTGGAAGCAAGAGCCTTTGACGTCTTCAGGAAGTGACATCACGTGAGGGAATGGAAGATTTGCTGGCTGAGAGGCAGAGTCAAGTGGAAGGTCTGAAAGATCACACGAAACAAATAAACCAAAATAACTCGACGGCAAAAAGCCTCGGGAGAAAGACAAACTCTGTCCTTTTAAAAAAACAAGAACAAAAAACATTAAACAAAAAAAATGCTCAAACTTTAGGTATCCAAAGGCAAAACCTCTTGTCTAGAGCACATAAAGAAAAAAACAAACTAGAGACTCATACTGGATGCCTGTGAGCTTTTTCTTCTGTGTTGTGTATGTATGTTTTTGTGTGCTGGGAGAGGGTAATGAAGGCAGTAATGCCCACACTCTAAAAATGTAACTATTAGGGAATTCCCTGGAGGTCCAGTGGTGAGGACTCGCTGCTTCCATTGCTAGGGGCCCAAGTTTGATCCCCGGTCGGAGAAGGAACATCTTGCAAGCCATGGGGCAAGGCCAAAAAATAAAATCACTGAACACTGGAGAAGAATTTCTGTGGAAAACAAGCAATCCTCTGCCATATTTTTAAACCTCCTCAGTCTTGTTTCAGAGCACTTTATTTTCAATTTCACTTCTATCTCTAAATACCACCCATATGTCCTGCATTTTATTTAAGAAACTTGATAACTTCATTAGCCAACACTATTAGTTTTCCACATTCTTAAAAAACATTTCTAAATTTTATCTTCCAAAAAGGATAGTGACAGTCTCTAATTGCCCCACTTTTCCTAGAAATTCATTGAAAAATGCATTTTTGTTATGCATAGGGGAATCCTAACATTACCAACAGCATTTTCTGGACAGACAGGTCTTGCTCTCAACGGAAGAGTTCCAATGCAAATGGTCTTGGATTAGAACTCATTCATGGAGTCAAAGTTTTTGTTCTAGTGTCACCAAAGAGCCATTTCCTTAAGGAATTTGACTTTTCTAAACCTGACTCATTATCTGTAAAGCAGAAATAATGTTCACTCCATCTGCCTCACAGGATTGGTTTGACTATCAAATAAAGTATGCAACAGCACTTAAAAATGTATAATACCACATCATGTAAACAAGCTGAAAACTAAATATCTGAAATCTGGCTATATACAGAATATGCTAAGGAGAAAATATTTTCAAAAGGATTACCAGCAGATTCTTTTAGAAATGTTTTTGGCCACACCTGCAGCATTTGGGATCTTAGTTGTCTAACCAGGTATCAAATCCAAACCCCTGCAGTGGGGGTGTGGAAGGCGCCACTGGATGCTGGTTAAGAGTCTTTGAAATAGGGAGCTCTCCTAGTGTATTTTACGTTAATGGAAAATAATGTGTTTTTTTAATGAAGAATTTCAAATATATCAAAACTTAGAGTATGTATACATCACCTGGATTTGGCTAGTTAACATTTTCCTAAATTTTCTTCAACCTTTTTTTATAAAGAAATGAAATGTTATAGGTACGATTTAATGTCTCACTCCCTCTCTTCACGTCTTTTAAATTTGTTTACAATAATTCATTAACAGGCTTACTGCCCATGACCTCTGAGAAATTAGTTTTATTTCAGGCACTTGAGATAACCAAATAAACTGTTAGCTAGAGTATACCTGATTTTCCACCATTTGCTTCTAAGAAAAGGAAACCAAAATTTAGACCAAAAACCTGTGTAGGGTTCACATCCTATAGCTTCTGGTAAATTTTCAATGTGGCCCTCTGTTTGGATACCAAGAACTAAGTTTCTACACAATCCTTGGGCAAGCTTGTAGCAAGAAAAACTTTTAATCACCAAGACAGGCTTTCAACACTGTAAGAGCTGCTTTTAAAAACGCAACTAGGTACCTAATTTATTAACTCAGTTCTGCAGAACACTTGATTTTCCCCCAGCAAAGAGGCAATTATATTGGGCTGATTCCTGAAGGATGCCTTGGATTCTTCCTACTTAAGTGGGTGAGCAGGAGGAGACTCGCTGCATCAGTTCTCTGTAACGCGCACTCTAGGGTGGCAGGTACACGCTGCTTTTCTGTCAGCAAAGGCTGGCCAGGAAGACACAGGTTTAAATCCCAGTCCCCCACCTCTTAGCAGTGTGAACTTGAATAAGTTACTAACAACCTTTGAAGCTTCAGCTTCCCCATCTGTAAAAAGATTAATCTAAGCAGGGATCAGCAAACTTTCTGTGAAGAGCTGAAAAGTAATTATGTTTGGTTTTGTGGGTCCCAGTCTCTGCCACAATGCAGGAAAGTAGCCACAGACAGTATGTAAAAAAATGGGCATGATGGCTGTTTCAAATTTTTATTTATA
This sequence comes from Antilocapra americana, assembly GCA_007570785.1. Taxonomy (NCBI): domain Eukaryota; kingdom Metazoa; phylum Chordata; class Mammalia; order Artiodactyla; family Antilocapridae; genus Antilocapra; species Antilocapra americana. The sequence goes on from ML661332.1 coordinate 14,316,492, forward strand.
AAAACAGGCAGTGGTTCAGAGTTGATCAGTTTGCCACCCTTGATCTAAAAAAAAATAAACTTTTAGCACAGTAAGTGCTCAATAAATGGTAACTGCTATTATTATTGTTGCTACTGTTTTTATTAAAAGTTAAAAAGAACCTAACAATTTATCAAGAGTCTTGACATCGATTAACTCACTAGTCTTCTAGTCTTGTGAGGTAAGGAGAATATTAACATCCTTGTTGTCTAGATTAAGAAAGCAGGGCTCAGAAAGAGTAAGGTACTCATTCATGGTTACAGCTAGAATGTGACTCTCCAAACCCAAAACTATTTTTCTTATACTATTATCACCAAGTTAGATATACTAAACTGATTAAGTAAATGGAGATTTTAAAGTAACTATACTCCAATTTAAAAAAGGACTTCTCTGGCTGTCCAGGGGTTATGACTCCGTGCTTCCAATCCAGGGGACACAGGTTCCATCCCTGGTTAGGAAACTAAGATTCCATGTGCCACATGGCACAACCATATTTGTAAAAAAATAAATTTTTTAAAGTGGAGAATTTTTGGTAATAGAATTATATGATTGTGATATGTAAGCTAAGCCAATTAACTGGATATACTATTTAGAGTAAGAACATGTATGCCTTCTGGGAGAACAGGTGCTCAGGCGTCAGAAAGCCCTCCAGATTAAATCAAGAGCTCGTCGTCATACCATCATTCCTGGGACCTAGAGGATAAGTAAGATTTTGAAGACCAGAAGAAGCCGGACTGTTTGCTTCTTTTTCTTGAGCTGCGGCTGAAGCTTCATCCATCAGGCAGCTGGCCTCCTGCCGCAGTAACCTGTCGCTCTCAGTGCCGCGGTGAACATTCATCCTTGGCCTGTGTATCCTGAACTGTCTGCTTGATCACAGAGAAATCCTGAAGACAGGAATATGCACAATTTAGAACTAGAGGACTCTCAGACAGTTCTCATTCTTGTTTTGAGAAGAAATGACATCTTAAACATTATACACTGAGAGGAATTGGGCTGACTTAAGTTATCTTTACCAAATCACCAAGAACACTGATAAACTTGTTACTAGGGAATAATTTTAAACTTTATTTATAAACAGACATCAAATCCACTGACTTTCCCCACATTCACATTCAATTCTGCATATTAACTGGTGGCAAAATAACCTGGTGGTGTTTATATCACAGATTCACATAAGGGACAGAGAGTTCAATTTGTCAACTGAAGAAAACCAGCCCATATATCTCAAAAACTTGAGACATGAACTCCCGCAACAGTTAAGCCCTAGGAAATGAGAATCACAACTACAATGCTGGTATGACAGTTGAAACCAGAAGTCATGGGCACTATAAATAATTTTGTTTTATTAAATAATAAATTTACATACGGTGCTCGAGTTCTCCTTTATAAGTTCTCTCTTCCACTTTCTGTACCTTATGCTTGACCCCTATCTCAAAATTACGCCAAGATGTCACTGGTTAGAAGCCTCACTCTCCCCAGCAGCACACAACCAGGGTGAGCACCACCTCCTGAGGGAACGCCGTCTGCACGCACGCGCTGCTTAGGCAGAATGGCTGCCTCACACCTCTCTTCTAGGTGATGGCCCTGCCCTGCAGCCCTTCCATCCTCTGGGGCTGCCCAACTGCTGAAAACATTTCAGAAATTCACCCTACTTAGCACTTTCACAGTTTGTACTATACTAGGTTCCACTAGGTGTTCTCATAAAAAAAACACATTGCTAGCAATTTTTATGCATAAGGATCGCATGAAAACAATACAGGAGGAAGAAGTTATGTTTTAGGAAGAAGTTCTGTCACTAAGATCAGGAACATGTTTTAATACTACTGTGAATTTCCAACATGCAAGCATGCAGAGGTGCCAATAAACACTTAAAATGTGCATTCAATTCTGAATAACTTCATAAGCTATATTAGTACATTTTGGGGCATAAAGCTGATTGATCATTTAATCCTGTTTTAACTTGCACAAAATATCAACATAACAATGAGCCCTTTTTAAAAAAGGAGCCAATACAGATGCCTGAAAGCAAATAATTTTAAAGAGACACTTTCACAGTTGATAAAATCTTAAATTCTCAGAGAAAATCTCTTACAATAGAAGGCACACTGAGGAAGTAAAGTGAATGTTCTATTGGAAAACATGACATATGGCTACAGCTTTTTCCAGATTACCCTTTCTTAAAGAAAAACATATTTATGTATTTACACAAAAAACGTGGCCCCTTAAAATTGATCCCTAGCAACTGGTAAAGTCAAATAGAATCACCACTGCCTTCAAGTTTGACTCAGAAGATGTCAAAATGAAAATCAAGTCTAGAGAATAGGATAAAGAAGATCCATGAAACTGGAAATAGCATTACTAACACTGGAAGGGCCAAAAGGCGGTCTGCTTCTGTCAGTTTAACTGGTTTTGAACCATGTTCCACTCTGTCGACTTGCGCTGCTTAACTCTTCACTAGCTGCTCCAGAACCAAGTTCAAACTTCTTTCTGTTGCTCTCCAAAATATCTCTTGGAACAAAACAACTTTGAATAAGCAGATTTCTTGAGAATTTGCACAGACTAGAGCATTATAAAAGTTACTTCATTTATTCCTTACAATGTGTGAAAAAGTTTCATTTTAATAGACTATAATGAAAACATTTTCTTCCCAGGCTATAAATACCAGGGCTCAAAATCCAGTTTAACTTACAACAATGAATTACTAAGCAAAAAGATATGCTTGAAAATTAGCAGGGGCAGATATCTCCAATGAGGAAAAAGAAAGTAACCTGCTGAGCACTTGACAAGCATTTTATTTGTAGTTAATTTTTACTATAAATAAAACATGAAAATTTTCCCTCTTTAAAGAATTCAAGCCTTATACAGGTATACTATAAAAGCATATCATTTGTAAAAAACATACAAACTACACATTGTCACTCTGTAATATGCTTTTGAAATTAACATTCTAAAAATCCATGTTAGAAGACATATCTCCCTAGTTCACTCTTTTTAACTGCTGTGTAATATTCTGTGATTCTGCTCTCCTATCTATCAATTAACTTGTTTATATTACAATGTTTCAATAAATAGGATCAGAGTGTACCATGAAATTCCAAGAGAGGACCCAATTTGCAGCTTCCCCAAAAGAATTTGGCCTCAAAACATTTTTCCCCCCAAGAAACCATCTCAGGATTACTGCTTAGTGGTACACACTTTAAGAAACCACCATCATTTCCCAAAGTCCCCTATAAACTAATTCTTCTATAATCCTAGAATGATAGAGGAAAAGTCTCTTGATCTATGAAACCTACGCAGCAAACTGACAAGACACTGAATTCTTCAACAAATAACAAAGCAATGAATTTCAACATTACGGTAAGGGTCTGCTCCCCTTCCAAGATGGATTTTTCATTCAACTTTAAATGTATATTTTTATTGCCTACCATGGCTCATTTCTGTAACCATCCCCCAAATGCATCTTGGTTCTCAGAACAGATCTAAGAAAAAAAGAAAAGAAAGAAATAAGCAAAGCACTTGAACAATATAGTTCTCTATTACTACAAAACTGTTTGTGGCCAACACAGATCCAAAAGTCACAGCAGTGTACAACGACAAGAACCAAAGGATCATGACACACCACCGGTGCACCTAACAGTAACTGAAGAGACTGCTCCAGAAAAGAACTAGGAATTAGAGATATATAAATAATGCAACTCTGACTGTATAGCCGCGAAACAAAACAAACATCCAGCAAGCCAGCTCAAGCATCACTTCCACACAGTATGTGAGAACATTTTTTAAACACTCTAAAGAGCTACACAAATATATATATTTTATTATTTATCTATTTTATAGCCCTCCTGTGAAGACCCCGATTTTGTTAAGTGCAGCTCTAGCTGACCCAGAACAGCAAAACCTTTATCATAATCTCCCCACCTTGGAAAATTTGTGTACAATCTTTGATAGTGGAATTTTCTCCATATAGTCTTTGCACATAAAAAAATGACACGTTGGTTTCTCCCTAGAACATAGTCATCTCAAGTATTAATCCATAACAAGTCTACATATTTTCTTCTTTTTACTTGCAATTCCCTCTAATCAATTATTTATAAAGAAAACAAGATTATGTGATTTGTGTACCTGAGTTCAGATCTTGCAACTGAACTATTGAGATTTTGAAAATGTAGCTGGAATGCCTATGGGGCCAAACTTAACATGGATATTTCTTAAAAGCATAATGCTTTCAGACTGCTAATGATACAAGAGTATGATCTTTTACAAAGTAGGATCCTTTTATACTTCAGGACCATGCCTCCTCTCTGTGTAAAAGTTGGGTGGTGAAAATGAGGCAGGATGCCACAAAATTTGGTAAATGAATCAATCTACCCTTCATCTATACTCCACACTTAAATTTAGAAAGTAATTACATCTTTGCCAAACCTTCATTCCAGACTGACAAATCCTATTCCTTTCAGTCTGTTCTTATGTGAAACCCACTACATTTCTTTAACTATGTTAACTGCTTATCACTGACTTTGGTCTAGTTCCATTATGCTCTTTTCTTACTTCATAGTAAGAACTCTGCTTATGTGTTCTATTAAAGGGGAATAGGTCTTCCAGTTTTGCTTCACACATGCTCTCTGGTGATAATACCCAGGATCTCTAGGAATAGGTTAAAAAGGGGTGAAGGTGAGGGGAGAGGCAACAGAAGTTATAGATATGATCTAAAATGTCTACAAGATTTCTTTCTAGGATGGTACTGATCACTAAGAGCCTGCCATCTTCAAGATGGACTCTGGATATATTTTTAACCCAATTCCACTGAAGATTTTCTGTTCACTTCCTTTGCACATGATTCTTAATGTTCAATTCTCAGAAGAAATTCTGTTTTCTGGTTTTTCTTTTTCTAGCTTATTTCTAAAAATATTGAGTTAGACCACTCCAGTATTAAGCCCATATAAAGATCTATCCGTATGATTTCTAAATCTCATAGTTTCCCTACAGTATGTCCCCACCATAATAATTTAACAAAGAGACCTTTGTTGCTAAGTTATCTCCACTGGGTTCTCCCTTCCCTCACACTTGCTGTCTTCATCAGAGAAGTCTAGCAGACTCCTGAGATGAACACTTCTTAGAGACCTCTTGCTCCACTGCTCCCCAAATAAGACTCTCTATCATGGCTCCACTTCTTATGGCTGTTGCCCTGGGCAGGCTTCTAGGTCTATGTCTCAACTTCCTCACTTGTAGGAGAGGATGATAACCATTAACCACACAGGGCTGATACAAGGGATGAAATGAGGCAGTTTCTTATAGAGCTTAGTACAATGCATGGCATGTAGTACTCAATAAAGTTGACTATCGTTATTGCCAAGCCATAGAGTCTGCAAAGAATTTTCAGAAATCTAATCTTATTTGAAACTGAAACAACCCAGGAGAAAGACAGTAATTATCTTCACTTCACTGATGAAAAAAAAAAAAAAAACCCAACAGGCTTTAGAAAGGTTAGCAGCTTTGCCTAAATCACAACTGCAGCTAAGAAGCAAGGATAGATTCCAAATCTAGGTCTTTTGACTCCCACATTCTTTCATCTAATCATACTGCTTCCCCCAAATCATCCTGCCTTTCATCCAGTAATGATTCTAGAAGTTTTCCCTTCTATAGCTTGTCAGAAATTAAAGAGAAAATCAGTAGTTTCCAGGGTCATTGTTGGCTGTAGTTCTTATCAAATAGGAGTTATAGTCATAATGCAAGAATCCTGTGATAGAATAATTATATTTTCCATAAATAAAACCGCATCAGTGTTTTACTGCTTATAAAAGCAATCTATGCTCAATGAAAAAAATCAATATAGAAAGATAGAAATACTTTAAAAATCAAAGCTGTGGTAAAATACATGCACACGTACCTTTGGGCACATATTCCATTATATCCTTGGAATAAACTCCTAGAGATAAAATTGCTATGGAAAAAGGTAAATAAGTTTTGATGTATACTGCCAGACTGTCCTTTATAAACATACCAGTTCATACTCCTGGCAGCATGGACCATCCATTCTCCAGAACTCTGGCTAACAGTATATTAATATTCCTCATCTTTGCTAGATAGAGTGAAATATGATAGCTCATTTTAGTGTGGTCACTGAAAAGTCATTCATTCTTTTTAAAATTTTTAATTGGAAGATTAATTGCTTTACAATATTGTGCCGGCTTCTGCCATACATCAACATAAATCAGCCAGAGGTATACATATATCCCCTCCCTCTTGAACTTCCCTCCCACCTCCCACCCCACCCCACCCCTCTAGGTTGTCACAAAGCAAAAAGTCACTCATTTTCATCAACACTTCAAAAATTTCACCTTTAAGAGCCTTAGAAGATTTCAGTAGGCAGGGGGAAAAAATCCCATGCTGCGTAAACATTGGGTAATAGCAGTCATTTATTCATGTCAAGTTTGTCGGGCTTGATGAGAAACACTGGATGTTTCCCATGGCTTGCTCTCATCTCTCTGGAAGTATAAATGATAAGGTATGATGACAAGACCACCCACTAGATTGAGGCAAAGCAGTTTCTGGCTTTGGCTTTGTTACTATTGATAATTAAGCCTCACCACCAAGAAGAAAGCATCAGTGTTTTCATCCATAAAAATGGGATGATATCAGCCACTACAAAGCTAGATAATCCTTTCTCAGTTAGGATGTATGGGAAAAAAGCATGAAGTGCTATACAAAAGCAAGAAACACATTTGTTAAATGAATCTCCCTTATACAAGTGCTTAGTTACCATTTATTCGGCTCTTTAAGCACATCATACCCTACAACTTCAGGGAACCCCAGGCATACCATCATGTAAAGAGCTATACAACACACAACTTAGATGGCTGCATAGAACAGCCCTAGAACACAGGTTGAAAAACAAGTTGCAGCTAGTTTACAGAGGCCTTGAATTATAAAGTAAAATAGAGTAGACTATTAAGGACTAAAATAGAGTGGACAAATTAAGGACTTTGACTTGTAGGGGAAGATTTTAAACAGAAAAGTTAGACATCAATCTAATAATAGTGTTTCAAGAAAGTACCATCATATTAATACATACATGATTTTAAGACACGGCCTGATTTAAAAAATATTAAGATGTGAACTAAAGAATTGTGGCAGATGTTAGTTTAATGCTTTCTTGGTACCTAAACTACGCTTTACTTCATTTTTGATATTAAATGTCTTTTATTTTATAAAATAATGGTGACAGAAAATGATAGTTGTTTCTTTCTTTCTTTTTTTTAAATGCTGGTCATCCGATGATGGGCTCCCAATTTTACCCCCACAATCATAAATCTCAAAAAAATCTGGGGTCCAAATCACCTTCCATCTAGGACTACAAAAACACTATTAGTTCAGTCCAGTTTAACTAAAAATATTCCAAAATAAAGAATCTCTTGCTTAGTAGTTCACCCTATTGTTGGCCACTAATGCTTGGGGGGAAAGTTTTTTTTTTCCCTTTGTGCCAAGTTGAAGTCTGCCTTGCTCTCTGCTCCCACCATGACTTCCATGCACTGGTAAGTCCTATCCCCTAGAATAATGCATCCATCAGAATGGGATGGGTGAAACCCCAAAAAATAACAACAAAAAACCCCCGCATCTGTTTGAATGCATTAGACAACTAGCAAGAGAGCCAGGACTGTGGAGGAACTGTTTTCTATGTCAACCCACAGGCTACAGTCAGGCCCGGTTACTCAATCAACCCCTAATCTAGGTGTTACTGTAAAATTTTTTGGTAGATGTGATTAAAGTATTTAATCATTTTAGGTTAAATAAGGAAGATTATCCTAGATAATGTGGGTGAGCCTGATCCAACCAATTCCCAGGCTTTAAGAGCAGAAGTGAGGTTCTATGAGGAAGAGGAAATTTGACTGGAAAGCTGCTTCAACTCCAGCCTGCCCTTCCTGATGTCCTGATGTTAGTGGTATACACTAACACCCTTCAACAAATAGCTTAATATACGTGTGCCTGTATTTATATACAAATAGATGATATAGATTATTTTGATGGTATATAAATAGTACATAGAACCATAATCCACAATTAAAACCATCTTTTAGAGAAAATTCCAGGACCAAGTGGCTTGACTAGCCAATTCTTCCCATCTTTAAAGGAAGAAATTATATCAATCTTATCAATATATGGAAGAAGGAAATGGCAACCAATCCAGTACTCTTGCCTGGAAAATCCCATGGATGGAGGTGCCTGGTAGGCTACAGTCCATGGGGTCGCAAAGAGTGGGACACGACTGAGCAACTTCACTTTCACTATCAATATAAACTCTTTCAGAGAACAGGAAAAAAGAAGGCATACAATCCCAATTCATTTTCTGAGGTGAGCATATAACACTGACTCAAAACTTCACTAGGACATTACCAAAAAGCATTATGGACCACTTTTTCTCATAAGCACAAAAATCCTACACAAATTATTTAAAAAAAAATATTTTTAAAAATACATAAAAAAGGTAATACATTATCATAAAGGTTGGCTTAACATTCTAAATATTAATATAATTCATCACATGAAAAGACTAAAAAATGTTTTATAATAACTAAAATAGCATGAAATAGTATTGATAAACTAGATTTTAAAACGGCAAGTTGAAACAATCTAGTCATAGAAAAAGATTAAAAATATTAATATTCTCCCTTAACTACAGGCTTATGTGATTTTTTAAAAACTGTTTTATTGAATATGCCAAAGTCTCTAAGATGAATGTGTTAACTACTTTTAAAATGAGAAAAAAGGAAAATGTTCTGAAAACAGGGAACTCTTCATGAAAATGATGGAAGTTTTTAAAAATCTTAGAATATTTTAAATTTTCTAAAGTTTAAGAAGAAAGTGACATATCACTACTTAAGAGATCTTCACACTTTCCCCATCTAGATTCAAGAAGACATATTAGGAATACCAAACAAATTAGGAATTTAGGTTAAATACATGAAATAGTTTCTCAAGCAGATTACTCAACAGGATGACAGAATAATCTTGATAGCTTTAAATCTAACACAAAGACCTAATGTGGAGGCATGATGTGCTCCTTAGGGTACTCAACAGCAAGTTCTAAGGAATGGGTGGAAGGTAGGACAGGTGGGTAGGCACAGGATAAAGCATGATGTTCAAGTCCCAAGGTGGAGGGTGCTCAATGATAAGGACAACAGAACGTTCAAATTGTGTTACTTGCTCAGTCACATCCAACTCTGTGACCCCATGGACTGTAGCCCACCAGGTTCCTCTGGAATTCTCCAGGCAAGAATACTGGGGTGGGTTGCCATTTCCTTCTCCAGGGGATCTCCTCCACCGAAGGATCAAACCCAGGTCTCCTGTACTGCAGGCAGATTCTTGACTGACTGAGCCACCAGTGACAGATTACCTGGCATTTAAATTACCCAGTATTTAATTCCCTAAACAGACTGTTATGAGCTATATTAAATCGTGTTTCCCTCAAAATTCATACGTTGAAGTCTGTTATCCTAAACCCTCAGAATGTGGCCTTTAAAGAGGTGGTGGCTCTTTAAAAGAGTAGACACAACTGAGGGACTAACACTCACTTTTCAAGATTAAATGAAGTCATTAGTGGGCCCTAATCCAATACAACTGGTGTCCTTTTAAGCAGAGATGAGGACAAGAGAGGCACAGAGGGAAGACAGACCATGTGAAGACAAAGGGAGAAAGCAGCCACCTACAAGCAAAGGAGCCAAATTCTAAGGAGAAACCAACCCCACCAACACCTTGAACTTGAGCTTCCAGCCTCCGGATATTCTACTGTTGAAGCCACACAGTTTGTGGTACTTTGTTATGGCAGTCCCAGCAAACTGATACACAGATATAACTGCAAAATTAAAATTTTATCCTTTCCCACCAAAAGAGATTTAAGGCAAATACACTGAAGGAATCTTACATGGTTTTAAGGTATATACTGTGGCCTTCCTATAGAAGTATAGATCATTAGTTGTTTTCTTCTAAGAAAGTTGAACTTTCTCTAGTAACCTTAACCAAATCATGTCACAGATCTTTCTACTACACCCCAGTGCTTTCCAAAATTTTAGTAAGCCCTGCCTCCCCCATGTTACAGTAAGAAAAGAGATAAAGTTTAATTTTTATCTATAATATAAAAGCCTTAACATTTCAACACTTGAAAGGACAATCTAAATCTAAAGAAAATATCAACAGTATCTTAAATTAATTTAAAAAAAAACAATTAACAGTCAGCATCTCCTGAGAACTCACAATAGTCAGGTGCAGATCAAAGCATTTTACATGAATTAACTCAATCCTAATAACCCTCTGAGGTAGCTACTATTACAACCTCTATTTCAGAGAAAGAAATTGATGAATATCCAAGCTAGTAAATGAAAGAGCTACGATTTAAACCCAGGAAAAACTGGCTCCAAAGCCCACATTCTTAACCACTGCCCAGTGAAGAATAAGGAGGGCACTACTGAGTATAAATATTAATTGATGGAGTCAGTCTAAGCTTGAACACTGGCTCAGCCACTTACAAGGTGGTATGACTTTGGGCAAACTTAAGCTCTTTATGTCTTAGATTCATTGGCTATAAAATGGAGATAATTAAATGAGAAATGTAGACATGTTCAGCGAACTGTCTGGTACAAAACAATGTCTACTAATTAATAAGTCCTTATTACTTCTTTTTTCGGCCACACCCCAATGCTAGCTGAATCTTAAGTTTCCCCACCAGGGATGAAACCCTCATCCCCTGCTGGGGAAGTGAAGAGTCTTAACCACTGGACCGCCAGTAAAGTTCCAAATCCTTACTATTTTTAATTCTACTTTCATGAATATACAAGAACAATTCAAAAACGTCTACTTTGGGGACTCTCATATACTATTCCAATAATCTCATTTCTTGTAAGCGGTATACAGAATCAGATTAGCAGTTAGATCAGTCTTGCTTTCTGTCTCCAACAGAGATACCTAATAATCTGGGTAAGAACAACAGTAGAGTTACATGGCAAGTTCAAAAGATTCTGGACTTCGCTCAAACATCCAACATTTAATAAAAATTCAATGTACTTATCTTAACATTTACTTGAATTGAAAAAAAATACCAACTTCATTTCTTGGGATTACAAGATAACTATTTGCTCATTATTTCAAGTTCAGAATTCTTTATTTTAGTATCCCCACTCTACCTGATTTATGTGGTTAGAACACACTCTCCTTCCATCTCCATTTTCCAAATACTGCTTCTGTATTTATGTGAAAGCCCCAGTTTTCTTCATCTGCTTATAATTGAATTTCTCTAAACCATTTCCATTTTTGAAGCATTTTTCTTGAGATGATTTAGTGGGAAGAACACTGGACTAGTCCTCACTCTGCCATCTCATCTCTTAAGATTCCTCATCTTAAAAGGCAAGCAGGGGGAAAAAAAGCAAGAGGACTGCACCATATATATTTGTAATAGGTTCCCTTATATCTCTAAGCCTCATAGTTCCATGACTTGGGGTCTTCCAACTAGAAGTCATTCAGCATTCCAACAATTTCCCTATACTTTTTACTCCAGCTAGCCAAGGAAGAGTAAGCATGTACAGATTCAGAGGCAGAGGAAGACGCAACAATCAGGAAGCCCAGGGTTATAGAAGGAAAGACAGCAGTATTTTGTGAATCAACAGAAATAGGTTAGTAAGAAAAGTGAGATGCTAAGAATAAACAAAAGACCAAAAAAAGTCAGAAAACACACAGCCTAACTCTAACCTCATCCCTACACATCTATGAATATTTGAAGGACTAAGAAACAGAAAAAGCTTTTGGCAGCAGAGGTTATCCAGCCTTCATATTTGCCTCAAGGGAGCAATGCAACTCTGTGACATGTCTGTAATGTGTTGCTAAAATGGCCTACTACAAAATAGGCGTTACTGGAGTATCTGATGACTGAATTAATATTCAGATGAACTGGAAGCCCTCGTAAATGCTACTGGTACTGCTACATAACAGGAAATCTGAGTTCAAGGCCATGGGAATTACACAGCATTAGTTGTCCTGGTTCTAAAAGGAAGAAGACTGAAATTAGTTGGGAGGGGGGAGATTTAGCCTAATGACATTTCTAATGAGCTGATGATACTAGAAGCAGGCTCTCGAAAGATAAAAGGACAGATTAATAGGCAGACTATCTCCAAGGCAGGCTTCCCATGTGGGGCTAGTGGTAAAGAACCTACCTACCAATGCAGGAGACTTCAGAGAAGCAGGTTTGATCCCTGGGTTGGGAAGATCTCCTGGAGGAGGACACGGCAACCCATTCCAGTATTCTTGCTTGGAGAATCCCAAGGACAAGAAGAGCCTGGTGGGTTACGGCCCAGCATGTCACAAAGAGTTGGACACGACTAAAGCAACTTCGCACACAGCACGCATCTCTAAGGCATTAGAATATGTATTTCCTACCCCAATGTCCTGGTAGCTCAGACAGTAAAGAAACCCGCCTGAAATTCGGGAGACCTGGGTTTGATCCCTGGGTTGGAAAGATCCCCTGGAGAAGTGAACAGCTACCCACTTCAGTATTCTGGCCTGGAGAATTCCATGGACTATATAGTCCATGGGGTCGCAAAGAGTCAGACAAGACTGAGTGACTGTCACTCACTCACCCTGATGGCAGAGTCCAAGAAAGCACTCTAGTTTCCGTCTAAAGACTCAGACCTCCTTGGCTTATGATTGGTTAGAGGGCAAAGAGGAATAAAAATCAACAAAAGGATAAGGAAGTTGGCCAGTTATAAAAATTCTCAGGCCAGTCTATTTTGCTGTTTCTCTAAGTGTGGTCCCTGGATCACCAATAACAACCAAGAAAGGGGGTGCTTGCTTAACATGCAGACTCAGGAGCCATCACTGATTTCCAGAATCAAATTTCTGGGAGTAGTACAAATAAAAACCACATGAGTTATCACCGAACACCTCTCAGAACAGCTGTCATCAAAAAGAACACAAACAAATGTTGGCAAGGATGTGGAGAAAAGACAATCTTCTTACACTACTAGTCGGAATGTAAACTGTTGCACCCACTATGGCAAACAGTACGGGAGTTTCTCAAAAACTAAAATGAGATCTACTATGTGACCCAGCAATTCCACTCCTGGCTATACATCTGAAAAAAAAAAAAATCACTAATTGGAGAAGATACATGTACTCTAATGTTCATAGCAGCATTATTTACAATTGCTAAGATAGGGAAGGAACCTAAATGTCAATCAACAGATGAATGGATAAAGAGGTAGTACATATATGCCATGGACTAATACTCAACTAAAAATGAAAAACAAAATTTTGCTATTTGCAACAACATGGATGGACTCAGAGGGCGTTATGCTAAATGAAAAGTCTGACAGAGAAAGATAAATACTGTATGGTATCACTGATACGTGGAATGTAAAAAAAAAAAAAAAAACAATATATAACAAAAAAGAAGCCAATTCACAGATATAGAGAAAAAACTAGTGATCACAGGGTAGCAGTGGGGAACAAAGGGGTGGGGAGTGGGAAGTACAAACTACCAGCTGTAAGATTCAAGGATGTATTGTACAACACAGGGAATATAGCCAATATTTTGTAATAACTGCAGATGGAAAGTAATCTTTAAAATTATATAAACAATTTTAACATATACAAAAAATTGGGAGATGGGTATTTACATTTTTGGGGGGGTATTTACATTTTCAAGGCGCAAATTAAGAACTGTCCCAGGCTTTTCGGGAAGGGTGAGAATAAGTTGAAGTTCTTTTGACTGGATTCATCAAATTCAATTGCGATGACAACACTGGGGACCATTAAAAACTCTTAATTTCTCAGGTAACAGCTGCTGCTAGTTGTTTAACAGCTAACAGGGGGACAATTAAAGGGCATGAAAAATGCATTTCATAACCTGGATTAACAGTTCCTTGCCGCCAGTTTATCTTGTTAGTTTATTCACTGGTTTCTCGTTTAAAAATAAATCGGATCAATCCCGGAATTTTCAGAAAGAATCACAAACTCCACAAGAGAAGAGATTTTTTGAATAGCGCAGAGCTAATCAAACTGAAGACACTCAACGCTATAAAAAGTAAGGTTTTATTTAAGAGAAAATTGCCAGTTCAGTCTCCCCCAGCTCTTCAGCACCGATGAAAGCTGGTAATTTGTGGGTGGCAGAGAAAGAAGACTTTGAAGAAGGGGTGCAAAGAGCGAGAAGTCCGACCCAACTACCTAATTTTTAGTGAATTCAATGAACTGCCAGAAAAAAAAAAGAAAGTAAAACACATAGGCAAGTGTTTTATCAGTAAACACTCCGGGGTTCTCATTATTTCTCCTCCTTTGGGATAAAAACAGCAAAGGCCTGCAGGAAACTCAAGTTACACTTCAGCTGCCCCCCGACTGTGTAGACGTAGTCCACGCAAAGCGACCCCCTTTCTTCCCCGGATTACCAGGCTTTACCCTCAGCACGGAAACCGGCGCCTGGAGCCCGTTTACCAACGTTTTTCCTCGAGACGACTGCGGCGCCGCGGCCTTTCGGGTGGGGGTACCCAGAGGGCTGCCGCCCGAGCGCCGTCCTGAGGGGCGGGCCCGCCCCCGACACAAAGGCACCCCCCGGGCCAGGCCCGCCGCCGCACTCGCCCCTCCGGCTCTGCGCGTTGGGCTACTTACCTGCCGCTCCCGCCGCGCTCCGGAGCCCGGGGCCCGAATCCGCCCGGGAGGCGCGCGCGCTCCCGGCGCCGCCGCAGCCGCCGCGGGGACCGGCCGTGCCGCAGCGGCGCGCACCCGCACCCGCCGCCCCGGCCCGCGCGGCCACGCGGCTGAGTCACCCGGCGCTTCACGTTAAGAGTCCCCTCGCCGCGCGGGGCACGCCGGGAAGGCCGGGCGCCGGCCCGCCCCCTGGGCCGCAGGCCGCCGGGGTCCACCCTCCGGCCCGACACGCCCCTCAGCGCCCGCGAGGGCGCCCCCTAGGTGCACAGCCACCAGAGGTCGGTTTCTGAATGCGGATGCCTGGTTTGAGTTATTGAAAGTCTGAAACGGAAAAGTTAGTAGTTACCTGAATCGCGAAATACGCTCGCGCAGCCCCGGGACAGCCGAAGCGTGAGTGAGTGTGAGCGTCGCGCAGTCGTGTCCGACTCTGCGACCCCTTGGACTAAGCAGTCCCTGGGATTCTCCAGGCCAGAATACTGGAGTGGGCAGCCGGTCCCCTCCCCAGGGAATCTTCCCGACCCAGGGATCGAACCCAGGACAGCCGATACTTTTAGAAAATTGTGGAGCCCGGATCTTTACATACATCTGGAAGGAGAAGTTTACAAGAATAATGGAGTTCCTTAAAAACGTTTTGCTTGGAAATCCCTATACTGGATATGCATTCTGACCGGAAGGAGGGTGAAAAGCTCGTTTTTCTCAAATCTTCAGTTTAATGAAACTACATACTATGACAAAATTACACATTACAAATTATTGGAAAATTATGTTATGAGTAAAATACTTAAACACTCAAAAAATCTAGGTATAGTTCCTGACCTATAAAGCATATAAAAGGACAGAAACAGCGTCAGTCCTTTCTGTCGTGCTTTCTACTGAGGGCATACTGTGTGCTAAGTCACTTGAGTCATGTCCGACTCTGTGACGCCATGGACTGTAGCCTGCCAGGCTCCTCAAACCATGGTATTCTACAGGCAAGAATACTGTAGTGGGTTGCCGTGCTCTACACTTTTAAAGTTAATAAAAGTGATATTGATTATGCAAAGTATTGTTTTAAAATGGTCAGAAACCAATTAAGTTAACAATAGCACAATTTCTTAAATTTTGAGCCCACCTTTTTGTTACTTAAGAGTCTAAGAGCTAGTTTAGGGCCTGCTGGTCAGGATTAAAGTTGCAATGGAAGGAATAAGAGAAAGTATCTCATTCCGGTAGCTTGCAGTGGTTGCTGGATACTTGTATAGCAAAACCACCTTGTTAAGGGCAACGACTTTAAAAAATTGAAGCTATAGGTTGTTCACTATAATTTTATCTTAGAGGTATAGAGAAGATCATTACTGAATTCTGTTCTTTCACCTCACTTATAATTACTGTGAGCTGATAAGCTCAGTTGCTCAGTTGTGTCTGATTCTTTGCAACCCCATGAATCGCAGCACGACAGGCCTCCCTGAATAATAATAATGACTGTAAAGCATCCAGCATTGTGTTTGACATTCAAAAAACTAAGATCAGGATTACTTCCCTGGTGGTCCAGTTGCTAAGACACTGCACTCCCAATGCAAGGGTCCTGGGGTTTGAACCCTGATCAGGGAACTAGATCCCACATGCTGCAATGAAGACCTGGTGCGGCCAAATAAACAAATAAATATTTAAAAACAAACTAGGATCATGGCATCTGGTTCCATCACTTCATGGCAAATAGAAGGGGGAAATGTGAAAGCAGTGACAGATTTTACTTTCTTGGGCTCCAAAATCACTGCGGAGGGTGAGTGCAGCCATGAAATTAAAAGATGTTTGCTTCTTGGAAAGAAAGCTATGACAAACCTAGATAGCATGTTAAAAAGCAGAGACTATACTTTGCCAACAAAGGTCCATCTAGTCAAAGCTATGATTTTTCCAGTAGTCGTATACAGATGTGAGAGTTGGACCATAAGGAAGGCTGAGCACCAAAGAACTGATGCTTTTGAACTGTGGTATTGGAGAAGACTCTTGAGAATCCCTTGGACAGCAAGGAGATCAAACCAGTCAATCCCAAAGGAAATCAACCCTGAAAATTCATTGGAAGGACTGAAGCTGAAGCTCTAATACTCTGGCCACCTGATGCGAAGAGCCGACTCATTGGAAAAGACCTTGATGCTGGGAGTAATTGAAGGCAAAAGGAGAAGAGGGTGGCAGAGGGTGAGGTGGTTAGATAGCATCACCAACTCAGTGGACATGAATTTGAGCGAACTCCAGGAGACAGTGAAGGACAGAGGAGCCTGGCATGCTGCAGTCCCTTGGCATGGGGTCACAAAGAGTTGGGCACGACTTAGGAACTGAACAACTGTGTTTGAATCAGGATGGGCTAGGTTATGGTACTGCACCAGTCACCTGTACATCAGGTGACTCTACAGGGCAGCTCACCTCCACGTGGTGACTCAGCATTTTCAGCTGCTTCCATCTCTGGCTCTGCCAACCCAATGTGAAGTTCCACATCAGGGATGGCAGAAGAGCTAGACTGGAGGATCCTGCCAAGGCTTTTCTTTGCCTCCTCTGGATACAGACCTTTCACTTCTGCTGACCTTTCATTGGCCTGAGCTAGTCACATGGCCAAACCTGACTGACTCCAAGAAGGCTGGGAGGTACAACTTCCTGTGTGCTGGGGAAAAGGAACAATAAAAAAAGATCTGGTAAACACAGCATTCTCTCTCTCACAATTTTCAATAGTAAAGATAAATATAAACCAATTTGAAAGTTACAGGATCCAAGCTTTACAACCAGAGTAACGTAGAGAATTGTTCAAACTAAAGCCTTTATTTCCATTTCTATAAAGTACAGTGTTATGTCTGTTGATTTAAAAAAAAATTCACAACCTAGAAGTTCAGAGTTATGTTTTATTCGGTGGGAAGTTTTATGACTTCAAACCCAGGAGACAGCAAGCATTTCAAGTAACCCTGAGATGTTAGGGTTACTTGAGGCATTAATTAGGGTTACTTCTGAGCGAGGAGGTGAGGGAGAGGAGCCAGGTAATACAGTTTTGCAACAAAGGGCAGGCAGTCTGAACATCAAATGATTATAGTTAATTAAAGAAAATCAAATGTTCCAAGTTAAGGAATTTAGCGCTTTTCTATGTATGGGAAGATGCAAGAGTTTGGGCTCACTGGAATCATTCCTTTCAAACGCACCTCAGCATCTGGTGCTAGTATCCAAAGTTTACAAATCTTGAGCTTCGTTTCCTCAGGGCTCATGGTGGGAAGTGGCTATTGTCTGATGGCCGCTAGACAGCAAGTCTTCTTCTCCTTCCTAAGTGTCCTCAAAGCTCCTTGGCTTACGCTGGAGGGCTGCAATTGCTGACAATTGTGACATCCTTGTTTACTGATACGGCAGGAAATATTTTGCTTCTCATGTCCTTTGAGTGAAAAGAAAGAAAAAACTTTTTTGATGTTCACGTAAGGCAGTTCTAAAATTCTCCCTTTCTGGAAAGGTTTCTCTCAGCAAATTTGTAATATATTACAAAAATCTGGCCCCAACATTGGAAAATTAGGCTAACTACTGTGTCTTTTAATTAGGAGTTAAGAGTAAATTATTCTATTTTTGCTTCTAATTTCATATACTGTTAATGAGTGTCTATGGGGTCACAAAGAGTTGGAAGTGACTGAGTAAACGACAACAAAAACAAATTTCATATAATGAATAGCATATCAGAACTGATATTTTGGGGGTAGAAATTAAGGAGATGGTATGGTCACAGAAAGCTAATTTTTATCAGTTTATGTCTAATATAATGAATCTCCAAAACCTCAATCTCTCAGATGTGTTTGTATCTGGAGCTGAAACCTTTCTAATGTCAAATTGGCAGACCAGAAATTTTCGATTGTTACAATGGTCTGTTCAAAAGGCAATACAGTTTATTTGATTGTGTTATTTAAGTTCCTTAAATATAACATCTACTGCAAGTAAACATTACAAAGCACTTTCCACAGTATTTCTCATGACAACTTCTCAAAAGCCTTGTGTGAAAGAAAAATCAAAACGAAGCTGGTATTGCTAAGAGAGCTCTCTAAAATGGAGCCAGGAGGCCACTGAGGAAATGTGACTTAAGCATGCTCAGTCTGAATGGAATCTGACCTTTTGATCTGATGAAGTAATCCAGAACATTTGCCAGAAACTGCTGACAGTCTACTTATTGGACTTTCACCCTAAAAAACTCATGATTCCATAAAGACAAATATTTTCTGACCTGCACTGGAGTTAATCACCAGTTTTTGCCAGACAACTTTTAACAACCTCATGGCTTTTTGTGTTTATAAGCCTCTGATTCTTTTTCTTACCAGGAACACTCCTTCAGGGTTACCCACATCTATGTTTCCCCAGTTACAGTTCTTAAGACCTAAGTAAACTTTTCTTGTTTGTAGCCTCCTGCATAATTTTTTGGTTGACACCTGGGAGATAGATTTTACTACTCAAATTCACAAACAAGGAAAACAAGACATAAACAAGTAAAGTATCTAAGGTCATTTAACAACTAAGTGGTTCTGGTGGGCTGAAAACTCAGACCAGCTGACCCCAGAGTTCTTGCTTGACATTCCTTGAGTGAGGGGCAGCTCCACCTGCTTCTAGGTGAACTCCTGAACTTCTAGACAGCACCCTAAATGCCTTCAATTGTTAAAACCAAATAAATTAAGGTTGATTCTATCTTAGAATGAAAATATTTTAAAGTATTAGCTATTATCAATTAAGCATATAAGAAACTAATTATCCTTTCTACATACTACATTGTATGTAGTAAATATAAAAACAAACCCCCAAATGCCAAGATTTTTTAACTCACTCAAAAGAATTACATTTGCAAGAACAATTTCTTTAAATGCTTTAGGTTGTATAGTCTCTAGATCTGCAGACATATCAAATGAGATTTTATGAAAGAATAATCACTTTCGTTTGAGAGTCCAAAATTGTGCTCAAATATAGACGTAAATGACTATTTAATTTCTGACTTTTTAGAGGTGGCCAGAACCCTGCAGGAGAAGGCAATGGCAACCCACTCCAGTGTTCTTGCCTGGAGAATCCCAGGGACGGCGGAGCCTGGTGGGCTGCTGTCTATGGGATCACACAGAGTCGGACACAACTGGAGTGATTTAGCAGCAGCAGCAGAAACCTGCATATTGACCCAAAGTAGATTCACAAGAATCTTTTTTACTTCACTTTCATCTGTTCCCCTTCAGTAACAATCTCTTCATGAAAGTCACAAAGGCTTATGACAGCAGGAAACAGACTGGACCTTAAGTACATAATCAACCAGAGAAGCAAGAATTTTAAGTTCCTAGTGACTAGAATTTGCTACTAAATCCTTATTAACGTACATATGCTTTACATACAACTTCAGTATGCCATTTAGTCTTATTTATAGGACTATGTTTCATCTGCAAATTCAACATATAGCCATAGTCCAAAGGTGTAGGACCCCTAAGAGAAATACGAAGATGATAACTGCAGGGTCTTTACTCTAAGGGAACTTTAAAAAGTTAAGTTTGGTTATTTTGGTAACCAAATAGATAAAGGGAAGTGAATCTACATCAGAATATTCCACTATGAAGTAAAAAAAAAATGATAGAATATCCTAATTTTGCAGTCCCCTGTGAATTAATAGATATAGGCATTATGCATCAATAGGTCCTAAGATTACAAAAAGAGAGAATTAGATATTATATGCCTCCTGAGGGAAGACCACCCCACCACCTAAAATGCCGCTAGAGGGATGGAACCTAAAGTGGGTCTAGACTTGAGATATAGTTGCAAATTTATAGGAAACAGAGAACAGAGGGACATGTTGAACTGCACTGTGAATCACACAATCCGAAGTCCTGACTGCAGAGGACTCTACAGGTCAAAAGGCCTCTTTTCTTCAAGAGAAAAACTTGTAATGTTATAAAAAAAAAAGTTCAATTTTTTCAAAAGTGCGTGCATGTGTGTAGGGGGAAACCTATACTGTCTAGGGGAGAACATTTGGGTGGTCAAACCATTTTTAAAAAGGAAGTGAAAGTGGTTACTGTAATGGTTACTTGTTTGTTGTTGGTGAAACAGTTGTGATTGGGAAGTGATGGACAGAAGGGACTCCTAAGGGTAGGTATTGAAGTTCTGTTTCTTGACTCAATGGTGATTACAAGGGTGTTTGCCTTAGAATTACTGATTAAGGCAAACATTTTCTTTGTCTTGGCTTTGGTTCCTGTGTTTTATTTTGTGATAAAAAATTTTTTTTAAAGGAAAACTTTGGAACTAGAGGCCAGTCCTACCCAAGAGCAGAAATATTTTCTTCACAATGAGCTATTTGCAAATGTATCCACTTGGTTTCCTGGCAAAATATTAAGGTTAAATTACTTTAAAAAGAAAAATAAACGCTTTTTAGAAAACTTTTGAAAGATATTCTATATTGAATTACAATTTGGGAATTTATTTAGATACTGTCTGTTTTTAGAAGGTAATGGACAAGTAGGTAGGAGTGTATTTTGAGAGTTAAAGGGGTAAAAGGGAATGAGGAAACATAAGGAGACTACAACAATGTCTTGATGCTTAATGGTTAAATTCCAGTAAAGGTCAGGGGAGTATTAACATTTTCCATTGAGATTTTGTTGAGGGCAAGAATCCCCTCCCTTTCCTATCCTACATGGGAAAATAATTTCATCTCAGAATTCTATGACTTTTTAAAAGTACAGAGAATAGAATGCTCAGCTTGAGAGTCAAGAATCAAATAAACCTCTTAAACAGAAGTCCTGTGGGGAGTCAGACTGGAGAGTCAAAAAATGTAGATATATGTTAGCCCAGGCTTCAGTAGAGGCTGTGTGTAAACCATTGATATGTTTATCTCTCACTACCCTTTCTACCAGTTTACAGACTCTGACTTTCCAATCCCACCCACCAGCTCTGACCACTGCCCCTGTTTACCAACAAACAAGTCTCATTCTCGAGCTCAATACTGAGAATGCTGGGAAGCTTTTTTTTTTTTTAACCTTATATGAGTTTTAAATAAACTGCATTTTGAAAAGAAAACAAAAAGGCAAGTCCCCAAATATACATTCTTCAAGCTAGGATTTGAACCAGTGACATTTAGGCTCACAAAATAGATTCCAGCCACCCACTGAGCCACCACATAAAAACTTGAGGTTCTTTTTCTTTGCTCAGATCACTTTCTCCTTTCCCCAAACATTCAATAAATGAAAAAAGGACAAAATTTGTTTACCAAAGCATGCATGCTGGTCCCTTTGCTCTCTGAGAAACTTTATAATGAAAAACAATCAGATAACGATTTAGTATGTATAGCTAAGGAAGAAATCCCAAGGGAATAGAAGGAGAGCGGAAAGAAGGAAAGGTGGAGGCAATATCAAACTAAAAAGAAAGAAGAAAGGAGAGAAATATAGGAAGAAAAAGAGTTGGGGCGAAGGAAAAGAGAATGACAAAGAGGTAGGGAAGGAGAAGGAGGAATCAGAGAAGCAGAGAGAAACTGAAAGTGGAAGAGGGAGGAAGCTAGTCTTAGAAGGGAAGGAAAGACTAAGAACAAAGAATTGCAGCAGAAGCCAGGAGAGGTGAGCTGAGTTCCTTTTTTCATTCTACAAATATTGCCTTTCCACTGTGTGCAAGGCACTCTGATATATTCATTTCTTGGGAGAAACAAATATGAATTACTCTATTGCACAAAGAGTTCATTATTTCATTTCTTTAGTACTTTCTTTCCCCTGAGAATGAAAGTAATTTATGCTTTTGCAGAAGATTTGGCAGATAAAGCTCTAATTTTCTTCCTCTGGGAGAAAGGAGGGTAAAAAGAGAGTCTCTAATTCCAGCCTGTTGACATTTTGCTGCCTTTTGTGTTGCATTCTTTCTGATGCTCAGTCTGAAGGGAAGCAGTTCCCCAGGGAAAACTCTTCCACAGGGATGTCAAAGGTGCAAAAGGACAAGCAGAAACACACCAGATCCCTTCAGGCCTAGGAACTAACCCACTGTCAGTCCTGTCCCCGCTCATGAAGTCATGGCAGAGATGTAGGATACAGGGTAAAGAAACAAGACCAATAATTGCATACATATAATTTTATATAATATAAAAGGCATAACTTTCTAAGTACAGCAAATTTAAATGTATACAATTTATACAATCACCTCTCCTCAACAAACTTTTTTGTTTTTGTTGTTGTTATTTGGCTGCACCATGCAGCTTGCAGGATCTTAGTTCTCCGACCAGGAATCAAACTTGTGCCCTCTACAGTGGAAGTACAGAGTCCTAACCAGTGGACCACCAGGGAATTCTCTAGTACACTTTTTTTCATATTCATATAATACTTTATTATTCTGGCTTTGAAATAATTATGACAGTACTCAGCAAAGTCCCAGGAAGTTCAAGTTACAAGGCTACCTTCCCAAAGTTACTAAATAAATCACTCACATGGAACATCCATGCTTTTCCCAATACAAAATAAAAGCCTATGTAATTGTTAGGCTCTGACAAATGATTTAAAAAGTCTCTAATTCATAATTCATTTCTATTCAATAACCATTCATTGAGCCACTAAACACCATATGCTAAATGACGATTGTGACAGTGTCTCTATTCTGAAGGAACCTGCACACACAAAAACGTTCTGTTCAACACGAACATCTCAGGAGATGTTAAAGATGATTCTATCCTAAAGTCAAATAAGTTAGTCTAATATAATATAGTATAATTTCCATTTTCAGACCCCAAATTTAATTTGGCATATTAAAGGCCAAAGTAAGTCCGATAACAAAGAAGCCCAGCTTTTCACATACTTAACTACCAATTAATAAGCAAAACTACCTTCCAATGAACATCTAAGCCCCCTTCTCATCTCTTGCTTCTCTAACTACTTTGACCTCCACAAAGAATGCATTTGACTGCATCAGAGCACTTTTTTATAGCAGGTTTTTTTTTTTTTTTCCTTTTTAAAACCAGGATTCAGAGTTCACACACAGCATCTGGTTGCTTTCCTTATGTAGCGTCCTCTAATCTAGGGCAATGCTGCCCATCTGCCCACCATTTTATCTCCCATAATACCACTTTTTAAAAAGAGATCAGCCAGTTAGCTTGTAGAATGTTGTCATGACTCTTTCAGACTTGTAACAATTTCCAACTCTCAAATCCTACTTTGAGGATTTCTTTGTCTCTTTCAGTACATAATTTTTTTACTGAATTTTAATTATTTAAGCTATTTGTAATTTCCAGCTGCTCTTAGATTATTTCTTCTTCTAGCATCCTGTTCTTGTTTCATGGATGGAATGGTTTTCTGATGATACTATTTTTTTTTTTGAAGTATTTTTATGCTCCTTGCTTTGTCTCTGTTTCTTGTGATTCCTTTCTCCCCTGATTCTTACATATTGGAGATTTTAAATTATTTTATGTTGAAGTTAATCTTCAACATAAATCCAGTATTTACAGATTTTCCTGTAGCTCAAATGGTAAAGAATGTGCCTGTGATGCAGGGGACGAGGGTTCAATCCCTGGGTTGGGAAGGTCCTCTGGAGAAAGAATAGCAATCCACTCCAGTATTCTTGCTTGGAGAATTCCATGGACAGAGAAGCCTGGTGGGCTACAGTCCATGGGGTCGCAAAGAGTTGGACACGACTGAGTGACTAACACACACATACATCTAGTATTTGGGGGCTGTTGTCCACTTATATTTTAAGAGAAAAAGCCCCAAAGCTGATCGGGGGCCACAAGTGTGTGTTTGAGTCTTGTCAATTGAAGGGATTCACTGTAGGCTGTTCCTATGGGACCCTTATGTGTCAGTATCTGGAGAACACTGGTTCTATTTTCTGGCGTGGTTATTTTTCCCTGAGAAGCACTCTTTATTTTCTGCTAGAGACTAGAACATGGCTGTGATGTTCTTTATGAGAATAAGAAGAGATCTGGTGTCTCACTTTCAAATTCAGACTCAGCTCCTCTCTTTTCATTAAGATGTCTCACTCCCACTCTGATCTATGCCTGGTGTCCCCACATTAGAACTCCTTTGGTTTACTTATTCCAGAAGTGATGTTTCTTGTTTCACATGATGGTAAAAGTAGTAGTCTGATTATATCAGGTGGAGTCAGGACCTGGGGATCTGATCACTTTCTTAAACATATTTTCAAACAAATCTCTCTTTCCAGTGCTACAGTCCTTCCATCTCCACTCCTCTAACTTCCTCCTGTGTTTTACCTGCTTCCAATTCTGGAGTCTTTTCAGGGTTCCTCCTGGTGACATGCCTTGCTTCTCTGTGGTTTCTCCTTCACCACT
Source organism: Antilocapra americana (assembly GCA_007570785.1). Lineage (NCBI taxonomy): Eukaryota > Metazoa > Chordata > Mammalia > Artiodactyla > Antilocapridae > Antilocapra > Antilocapra americana. Next base: position 14,341,444 of record ML661332.1, read on the forward strand.
GAGATTTGACCTTCCTTGGGTCTTCTAAGTCCTTTGCCACCCTCCATCCATTTTCCATTTTCATGTGCTGTATAGTTTGGGGTGATTATCAACTCTAAATAAAGATGAAATTTGTGGATTTTCTTTTCTTTTGCTCTCCTTTTTATTTTTGAGAGAAGTGGTATGGGGAAGGTCTCAATTACCTTGAATCGAAAACTCTTCATTTCTTATTTTTAGTTCTTCAAATGCCTTGAATTCTTTACCGATGCTGGGCTTTTACATTTGGTGTTCCAGCTCTCTGAGATATTCTTTTTCTCTCCCTCATCTACCCTCCTGGCCAATTCTAAGTCATCTTTTAGGTCCCAGTTAAACATCATTCATAGATGAATCCTTCCTGGCCATCCAGATTAGGTTAAGTACAGTCCCTATGGTAGAATTACATAACACCTGCCATGACTCTAATTAATGTACATGCCTAACTCCTCTGCTAACCTCCACAAGGGAAGGGACCATTTCTGTCTTGTTGACTGCTAGTATCTAGTGTAATGCTTAGCATTCAGTAGGGGATCAGTATGTTTTTCTTACTGTTAATAATATATATTGCTCATTATAGAGATCTGTAGCTTAATTTACAGTTGCTGTCACCAATAAGTAGTTATTTTTAATTCAACAATCCTCATTATAATTGTCTAGCTATTAATATGAAAGCACCATACTATGGACTCTTGTGTTTATTGTACAATGAACACTTTTAAAATTATCATGTGGGCTTCCCTGGTGGGTCAGATGGTAAAGAATCTGCCTGCAGTGTGGGAGACCTGGGTTTGACCCCTGGGTTGGGAAGATTCTCTGGAGAAGGAAATGGTGACCCACTCTAGTATTTTTGCCTGAAGAATTCCACAGACAGAGGAGCCTGGCAAGCTACAGTCCATGGGATCAAAAAGAGTCAGATATAATTGAGTGACTAATACACACAAATCCTGTACTGGCAATAATATAACATGCCCTCAAATCAACATACTGTTATAGGTTTTCTCTTCCTACTGTTTCAAATGACCACAGATTGGATGGCCTAGAACAACACAAATTTATTATTTCATGGTTTTGGAGGTAGAAAATCTAAAATGGGTTGGCGTGGCTGCATTTCTTCTGGAGGCTCTAGGAGGGAATCAGTTTCCTTGCCTTTTTCAGCTTCTAGAGGCTGCCTGCATTCCTTCTCATATCACTCTGACCTCTGCTCCCACTGTTACATCTTCTCTGACTCTCTCGCCTCCCTCTTATAAATGCCCATATAATTAGGTCAGGTCCACATAACGCAGAATAATCTCTGCTTTTCAATAGTCTTAATCACATCTGCAAAGTTCATTTTGCTGTATAAAGGAAAATGTTCACTGGTTCTGGGAATTAAGATGTGGATATCTTTGGGGGGACCATTATTCAGCCTACCATATATAGACAACAAAATATGAACCCACAGATGAATTAGTTGCTGCAGGAAATGATAAAAACTTGACTCATATACATTTAAAACATTATATTAGAACACCCTCCAAAGTAGATAAATAGCCAAATGAAAAATATCATTAATATGCATTGAAATAATAAGATACCTAATGTAAACCAATGATTATTAAATAGACAACATGTATCAGCTGAACAATTACTTAGACTTCCATATACCTCCCATTACTATGCTTTTGAGTATCCTCAGATTTCCTCAAGTTTTCAGGTAGTCATAGCATTTTCTAAAGGCAATTATACTAACAACTATGTTAGTATAGTTGTTACTAACAAGAGTTTAGTGTTTCTCTTAAATATATTTAAAACTAAATTTTAGATGAAAAATATAGCTGGCGCTCTGTATTCACCGGTTCTGCATCCTTGTAGCTCAGTTGGTAAAGAATCTGCCTGCAACGCAGGAGACCTGAGTTCAGTTCTTAGGTCAGGAAGATTCCCTGGAGAGGGAAACGGCAACCCACTCCAGTATGCTTGCCTGGAGAATCCCATGGACAAAGGAGCCTGGCAGACTACAGTCCATGGGGTTGCAAGAGTCAGACACGATTTATCAACTAAACCACCACCACCACCAGAAAGAAAATATTCAGAAAAGAAAATTCCAGAAAGTTTCAAAAAGAAAAAAACTTGGAATTTGTTGTGGGCCAGCAACTATTTACATAGCATTTCCATTATATTTACAACTATTTACATGGCATTTACATTGTATTAGGTATTATAAGTAGTCTAGAGATGGGGGCATGGCCACCCACTCTAGTATTCTTGCCTGGATAAGTCCATGGACAGAGGAGCCTGGCAGGCTACAGTCCATGGGGCTGCAAAGAGTCGGACATGACTGAGCGACTAACACTTCATTTCAGAGATAATTTAAAGTATATGGGAGGATGTGCATAGGTTATATGCAAATACTATGCCATGTTATATAAGGCACTTGGGCTTCTGTGGATGTGATATCCAAAGGGGATCCTAGAATCAATCCTCCATGGATACCAAAAGATGGCTGTATGCTTAGCAGTGATTATGTTTCAATAAATATCTCATAACATCCTGCAGAATTACTTGGGCATAATTGTAATAAAAATGTATTGGGGGAAAATGAAGCCTAATATGGTCAATTATTTAACAGACCATAATTAGATACTTTATTCTCAATTATCTAGCAATGTCAATGTGAACAAGCAGTACAAAATGACAGTTTCACAATGAGCTGGTGGGTAACGCTGTCAGCTGGCTCTTTCAGACAAGACTCTCACCCTGAAACTGTATTTTGGTTGTCAATTTTGCTCATTTAGTAATTTAATAATTGTACCCAGGTTTGATCTAGCTCTGAGGCATTAGCTGGAGAGGATGTCCTTTTCCCAAGGAAAGTTAACTTGAGAAATCAAATAAAGGTTAGAAGATTGCCTAATGAGAACAGTTAAAATGTCAGGCAGCCTAAGGCATCAAAAATGACCAGGCACACACTACACTTCATCCCACAGCTCCCACACCCCAAATACGGCTCAAATTACAATAATCAAAATCTGTAATAGCATCCTACACTGGAAAATGTCAAACATCTGAATAATGATGAGATGAGAATTTTACCTGATGGCATTGTTGTATGGCAGAAACCAACACAACGTTGTAAGGCAATTATCCTCTAATTAAAAAATTAATTAATTTTAAAAAATGAGAATTTTACCTGATGATATCCCCCAACTTAAGTTTTTCTTGCTGAGACTGCTGCTGTCGTTCTCTCAAAGCCAGTTCTTTTCAGTCCTCTAAAGCTGCAATACAGCTTTATCATATTTACTGTCCAATACAGTAGCCACTGGCCAAATGTAGCTACTAAGCACCCAAAGTGTGGCTAATTTGAACTGAGATGTGCTGTAATATACAAGGTTTTGAAGACTTGTGGAAATGATAACACTGAAATTTATTTATGGATACATTTGGTTAAATAAAACATATCATTAAAATTCATTTTACCTATTCCCTTTCACTTTTTAATGTATCTACTAGAAAACTTAATGTTACATATGTTTCACATATTTTTATTGGACAGTACTGATCTAATGCTTCAGAAGTCCTCCTCTGTTACCTTCTTTAGTTGTTTTTTATGGTCTGACTTCTCAGTCATTCTTTTATTTCCTGTTAATTGCTTAAATTTACGGAGAAGGCAATGGCACCCCACTCCAGTACTCTTGCCTGGAAAATCCCATGGACGGAGGAGCCTGGTAGGCTGCAGTGGATGGAGTCTCGAAGAGTAGGACAGGACTGAGCAACTTCACTTTCACTTTTCACTTTCATGCATTGGAGAAGGAAATGGCAACCCATTCCAGTGTTCTTGCCTAGAGAATCCCAGGGACGGGGGAGCCTGGTGGGCTGCCGTCTATGGGGTCGCACAGAGTCGGACATGACTGAAGTGACTTAGCAGCAGCAGCAGCAGCTTAGATTTAGAAGATAAAACAGCAAGTCAAACTCTGTGGCCAAAATATCTTTAAAATAAGACAAGTAAGTACACTGATAGACGATGAAACTCATCAATTCTTCAACTTACTGAATTGGTGCTTTAACATTAGAAGAAAAGGGAGGAGTGTGCACAGACTAGCCTTCATTGGCATCTGCAGAGATGGACTATGTATATGGAGTATTAAAGAGGGAATACAAGAGCCATTCTGGGGAGGAAATACACACACACACACACACACACACACACACACACCGTGAAGTAGGATGAAGAATATATTTCATCTCCTTTCTTCCCCACCTGTCTAGGTTTTTTAAATCTATTTTTCTTTTGGCTATACTATTCGTAATTTGTCTCTCTCCTATGTGTACTAATTTAAGCTTGTTCCCTGGATGGAATGTAACTATTAAGATGATGAGAAACTGCTGGGAGATCACGATACAGGGTGATGTATCAGATCTAAAGACCAAACAACAGATGTTTACTTCAGTTGAAAAAGAACTTACAGATCACCCTGTTCCATCTTCCACCCAAATCCAAAACCTTTTAATATATAGATTAAAGGCTACTTATGTTAAAATATCACTATTCATTTATCATTCCAAATATATACTGAGAAATCAGAGAAATCCTCTGAAAATATTTTTAACAGGAAAAAAACATGAAGAAGAAAAAACATGATGCCGTTGTTTATGAACCTAAAGAACTTCTGAATCCCTCTCCCAATGTAACAAATTGTTGCAAATCACTGTGGGTGAAATACAGTTTTCAGAATTCTTACATGACCCAACTTGTCAGCTCCCAGCCAGTTTCAGCCATGTCAAGGAACCCAGGTAAGATATTATTTGTATTAAACTAAGTTAAATTTTCTATTTAGCTTGTATTTTTCCTGGTATTGAAGGTAAAAAATTGGGCACTGGAGTATTTAAACATTAAGAAGTAGTGTAAATCTATTCATCGAAGTTCTTATATAGTAAAAATTTAAAACTGACTTTGCTTCATGGTATAAATCTCCTAGTTTCTATTAGCCCTGAATTACTGATGTGACAACTAATTAGGTGTAGTCACTCAGTCATGTCCGACTCTTTGCAACCCCATAGACTGTAGCCCGCCAGGCTCTTCTATCCATGGAATTCTCCAGGCGAGAATACTGGAGTGGATTGCCACAACTAATTAAGATGATCCCAAATTTACTAAAATAGATCAAATTCATCTTTTAATAAAAGTATACCTTTGAGCTTGACCTGCAAATGTCTGCATTGTTAAGGTAGTGAAAATTCAGTGTAGGTTCCTTCTTGATATTGTCAATATAGGAAAAAACATGAGGGAAAGATAAACTTGAAATTTTGTTTTGCAAAAATGTATGATTCCTAAATGTCCCAAAATGTTGGAAAATTAAAGTGCTATGTTTTGAAAAGCATTAAAGAATGTTAGAGTTAAATGCATGAGGTTTTAGACTTTTAGATTAAAAACATGCTAGACACCTGAAAGGATTTAAATTAATCTCAAACTATTTTCCACTTTAAAAGAATTACATACCACTAAGAAAGTGGAAATTTCAAGCATCTTGATAAGACTCTGGCCGCCACATCAAATATGGTATCCATTTCTAAAAAGAACTCAATTGACCAAAATTTTGAATTTTCATCTGGACAGGTATCAACAATGATATCTCCAAACTTGAGACTGTGTCACCTATGATTACCTTATAGAACATATATTGTTTTCCTAAGCTGAGATGTAACTCGTACCATAAAGCTTAAACTTTTAAAGCACACAATTCAGTAGCTTTTAGTATATTCACAAAGTTGTGCACTATTCTAGAACTTGCATTTTATTGCAAACCTTTTCCAATGTTTTCACACTCACTATATTACTTAATTCTCGCCGATCCTTATGAAACTAAGGTGCACTGTGGGCGGTTGCCACATTTACGCCCAAAGCTTTCCTAATTAGTTTCACCTCAAAAAAAGCAGAAGCAGGGTAAAGAATTACTAATGCTACTACGTTTGAGTTCAGAGCGACAGCCAACAGCCTAATCTGCATATTTGTTTTTTTTGCATAGAGTTCTCATTTTATTACGTTTGTAAAATCTTATCTGTGCCGGCGTTTGTGTCTGGCGCGCCAGCAGGGCGTGCAACGGCCGCCGGTTAGCGCTCCGTCAGAGGCGCGAGCGGCCCGAAGCCGCGCTCCACCCCCACGCCCATTTCCTTCCCTCACTGGCTCTGCGAGAAGCAGCGCGTTCCCCCCCTTTCATCGCTGAAGGAATGGGGATGCGCAGACGGAAGGGGGCCCTGTGAGGGACCCTGAGTTGGACGCTAAAGCGAGGGTCACTGGAGGGGCGTGGTGGTGTACCCCGGGTACCTGGTTTCCCTCCCTCTCAATCGGGTTTGAAGCAGGTAGCGGCGAAGCGGCGCCACGGCCCGCGCGGGAGACCGCCGCTGGCCGCAGCGCGCCGTGTGCACTTCCCATTGGCCACAGCCGCTCACGTGACCTCTACTGCCAGCCCCGCCCCGGGTTTCTCCGGCCGCCCACGGGGTCTGGGCAGCGCGTCTGAGGAGACCAGCTGGGCCCGGGGGTCATCCAGGTGTGGGACGTTGCTTGGAGGACCCTGGGAAGCTCTCCTGCTGGGAACCTGATTGGATGGATGGATGGATGGATGACAGAGATTAGATTGGCCAAATGAGTTAGATACAGCGAACTCTTCGTGAAGAAGCTGACTGAGAAGATCCCTTAAACTCTTAGTGCTTTAGTCCCAAGCTGACACACATACTGAAAATGAAAATCACAAGCCATTGTTGGCTGGAAAGTGACTGGTTGAAGCCCAAACCTATCTTTGTTACTTTAGGGGCATCTACACTAGCCATTATGAAGAGCTAAAGAGCCTCTTGATGAAAGTGAAAGAGGAGAGTGAAAAAGCTGGCTTAAAATTCAACATTCAAAAAACTAAGATCATGGCATCTGGTCCCATTACTTCATGGCAAATAGATAGGGAAACAGTGGAAACAGTGACAGACTATTTTCTTGGGCTCCAAAATCACTGCAGATGGTGACTGTAGTCATGAAATTAAAAGACGCTTGCTCCTTGGAAGAAAAGCTATGACCAACCTAGACAGCATATCAAAAAGCAGAGACATTATTTTGCTAACAAAGGTCTGTCTAGTCAAAGCTATGGTTTTTCCAGTAGTCATGTATGGATGTGAGAGTTGGACTATAAAGAAAGCTGAGCACTGAATATTTGATGCTTTAGAACTGTGGTATTGGAGAGGACTCTTGAGAGTCCCTTGAATTGCAAGGAGATCAAACCAGTCAGTTCTAAAGGAAATCAGTCCTGAATATTCATTGGAAGGACTGATGCTGAAACTCTAGTACTTTGGCCAGCTGATGTGAAGAACTGACTGATTGGAAAAGACCCTGATGCTGGGAAAGATTGAAGGCAGGAGGAGAAGGGGATGACAGAGGATGAGATGGTTGGATGGCATCACCGACTCAATGGACATGAGTTTGAGCAAGCCTCGGGAGTTGGTGATGGACAGGGAAGCCTGGCCATGCTGCAGTTCGTGGGGTCGAAAGGAGTTGGATAGGGCTGAGCAACTGAGCTGAACACTAGCCATATGAACATACCTGTTTGGTGCTGTGGGGGAGGAACCCATAGTATTGAGAATGTGTGTGTGTGTGCACATGCACACACCTGTGCTCAGTCGTGTCCAACTCTTTGCAACCCCAACTATAGCCCACTGTGCTCCTCTGTCCATGGGATTTTCCCAGGCACTAGGTTGCCATTTCCTCCTCTAGGGGATCTTCCCTAGGGATTCGAGCCCAGGACTCGAACCTGTATCTCTTGGGTCCCTTGCATTGTCAGGAGGATTGTTTATCACTAGCACCACCTGGGAAGCCCATGTAGAACTAAATTACACTTAGAAAAGTTGAGGGGGTGGGTTGGATTTGGAGAAGTCCAGAGCAACTGTCCTCATAAGTTGTTTAAGATAAATTAGACACTCTCGGGAAAACAAAAATGATTAAAAGTGGAGAGAAGCCCTGCCCACCTCTAAAAATGTAATAAGTATTGATAGGAAAAGCATGTGCACTCAGTCATGTCTGACTCTTTGTGACCTGTGAACTACAGCTGGCCAGGCTCCTCTGTCCATGGGATTTTCCAGGCAAGAATACTGTAGTGGTTGCCATTCCCTTCTCTATTGATAGGAAAGGGCAGAATTATATACACACACACAGAAAAACTTCCTGGCAGTCCAATAGGACTCTGCACTTCCCACTGCAAGAAGCCCGGGTTCAATCCCTGGTCGGAGAACTGAGATCTCACAAGGCGTGGGGTGTGACCGAAAAAGAGTCTGTCAGCAATGCAAGGGACTCAGGTTCAACCCCTGGGTCAGGAAGATCCTCCAGAGAAGGGAATGGCAACCCACTCCAATAATCTTGCCTGGAGAATATCATGGACAGAAGAGCCTGGCTATCTAAAGTCCATAGGGTCACAAAGAGTCGGACACAACTGAGCAACTATCATACAGACACTCCTAGATATATAGGTAGTGTAAATGGATATATTACTTGTAGAAATCAGAAGAGGGTCCAGTTTTCAGCTTCTTTCTGCTTTTGAGAGTGCTTGGATGCTCATTATATATATATACTCTCTAGTTATGGTGCATGGGCTTCTGGTTGCAGTGGCTGCTTCTTGTTGCCAAGCATGGGGTCTAGGGCACAAGGGCTCAGTACTTGTGGTACATGAGCTTAGTTGCTGCATGGCATGTGGGATTTAGTTCTCAGACCAGGGATCAACCCTCGACCCCTGCACTGGCAGGCAGGTTCTTAACCACCAGGCCACCAGGAAAGTCCCTTGGATGCTCATTTTTGCTTTTTTTTTTTTGGTGCTCCTAAGGCTCACCGCCTCTCTCTTTCCTCCTCTAGATGGACGTATTGACTTTTTTAAAATTCATTAAAAAAAAATACCAGGGCCAACTATATTTTAGGCACTGCATTACACACTTGGGTGACAATGGTGAACAAAAACAGTAACAGCCGCTTCCTTCCTGGCACAGATGATCAGGTAAAGAAGGCAGACAGCAGTCAATCACATATACCAATGTTAAATGTAATGTGATAGGGTGCTAAGAGGTCCAGATGCTATAATGGGGCTTTGACCTAGGAGGGAGGTTAGAGAAGGCTTCCCTGGAGATGTAACTCTGGACTGAGACCTGAGGGTGCAAGTTTCAGGCAGAGGGAATGGCTTGTGCAAGGGAGAGCTAGTAGCCTCTTCCCTTCCGATGACTGCTCTCTCATCTCACCCATTTCCACTAAACACACACTGATCTTGCCTCTAAGTTCTCAGAAAACACTTTTTTCTTTTAATTCCAAGTTCTTAGGGAGTAACGGTAACCTATAATTACATAGGTTTGACATAGACAATGCGTATCCGGTAGGTAAGTATGCTGATACACGTATCTAATATCATCTCTGTTATTTTGGGCTTCCCAGATGGCACTAGTGGTAAAGAACACACCTGCCAATGCAGGAGACTCAAGAGACGTGGGTTTGATCCCTGGGTCGGGAAGATCCCCTAGAGGAGGAAATGGCAACCCACTCCAATATTCACACCTGGAAAATCCCATGGACAGAGAGGAGCCTGGCAGGTTACAGTCCATGGGGTCAAAGAGTTGGACATGACTGAGCACATACGCATTGCCACGCCGCTAGAGTTTCACCAGTAGTTGTTCAGACATGCATGAAATGCAAATGGTTATTATGCTGAGTTCCAGATTACAAAACACACCTCTTGCTTTGAGCACAATTTTCTGTTGTATCCTATCTCTAGGTTCTTCCTTCTCTGCCCCTTTGTCCACCCAGCTGGAATACCCAAGGCTTGTTGGCATCCTTATAGCTCCGTTTTTCCCAACGTCCATTACTGAAACTTACCCAACTTAATTCCGTCTTCATACTGCAGATTCTAGATTTTGTACTTCCCCAGTGACAGTCAGTTAAAATGATAGCTGCAAATCATTATGCTTTAGATTGGCACAGGTAGGGCTGGTCCTAAACCCATTTTGAAGTTGATGATACTCATTTGGAAGGTCTCCCCACTCAGTTGTCCTTTCTTCTCTCCACTTGTTATGTTACAAAGGTAAAAGTTCATGCAAATACTCTTCACATTCTCTTAAGGCTCTGTGATTCAGGAGTGGTTTGTCACTACCACCAATAAAGTCTGTAGGTACTGAAGTTATTTTCCCTGAGAATAATCATCTCCAAGTAATCAAATAGGGGATTAAAGCTGTGATTGCTTAAATCAGGCTGAGTGCTAACAAAAAAAGTTGATCAGTTGGTCTAAGAAAGAAATGGAAAAAGTTTTTTAAGCCAAATTGAAGATTATAACCCCGGAATAGCCTCTAAGAAAATTCCGAGAACTGTTCTGTCCATTAAAGGTCAAAGCACAGTTATGTATGTTTTTGAGACAGTATGCTGTACATTAAATGATGAATTGTTGACAGTTTACATAATCCAGATCTACAAGTAGTGGGTCATGAAAGTGAAAGTCACTTAGTCGAGTCCGACTCTTTGCGACCCCATGGACTATATAGTCCATGGAATTCTCCAGGCCAGTATACTGGAGTGGATAGCCTTTCCTGTCTCCAGGGGATCTTCCCAACCCAGGAATTGGACCCAGGGCTCCTGCATTGCAGGCAGATTCTTTACCAGCTGAGCCACAAGGGAAGCCCAAGAATACTGAAGTGGGTAGCTTATCCCTTCTCCCACGGATCTTCCTGACCCAGGAATGCAACAGGGGTCTCCTGCACTGCAGGCGGATTCTTTACCAACTGAGCTATCAGGGAATCCCATGGGTCATGGTGGGTCATGGTAGCCCCTTAAAGAGTAAGAAGGAAGCTTACTTATCTCATGGGGAGGTCTGGTTAATGCAGACACACAACACACACTAAAGGGGAAAGAGGAAGTTCAAAAAGGCAAAGAAAAATTTTATGCTTAAATTTTTCCCACCTTGCCATAAAATATAAATTTTATTTCATCACTAGCCATGTAGGGAAAGTATGGTAAAGTTTAACACAGAGGACTGTCCTTTGGAAGGAACTAGCAAACAATTCCTTCTGTTTAAACTTTGTGAAAGTGAAAGTTGCTTACTCGTATCCGACTCTTTACGACCCCATGGACTGTATAGTCCATGGAATTCTCCAGGCCAGAATACTGGAGTGGGTAGCCTTTCCCTTCTCCAGGGGATTTTCCCAACCCAGAGATTGAAACCCAGGTCTCCCGCATTGCAGGCAGATTCTTTACCAGCTGAGCTCTGAGGGAAGCCCCGTTTAAACTTCAGCCACATCTTAATGGGCTTCTCTTTTGCACCATAAACTTTCTGTATGACCTTTGTTTTCTGGACTTTCTCATCGCCTCTCCTCCGCTCCTCACATGATTTGTAGTTATGATATCTTCAAGTTTCCCAAATTTTCAACCATGCGATGTCTTCTATCAAATCTCTCTTTCGTCGGGGACTTCCCTTCTAGAGCTGTTCTCTTGTTCCAATCACATCAGTCTCTGGGCCTGTCATTCTGGGATTTCCCTTCCCATTGTTGGATCCACATTTGCTGAATCTTTTTTTCCCCTCCTTGGTTTAGTCATACTCTCTTTCACTGGAAAACCTCCTCAAGAGGCTTCCTAAGAAATTGTTTATGGGAGAACAACTTCCTGACTCCTTGCATGTCTGCAAATGTCTTGATTCACCTCTCACAAATTATCGGGAATTAGATAGGCAGAGACTTCTAGGACTTCTAGATTGAAAAGAATTTTTTATAAAATCCTTGAGGGTAGGAATTCCCTGGTGGTTGTGGTTAGGACTCGATGTTTTCACTGCCAAGGGCCAGAGTTCAATCTCTCTGCTCAGGGAACTAAGATCTTGCAAGGCACGTGGCATGACCAAAAAAAAAAAATCCTTGAGGGTATTAATTGTTCTCCTATATTCTAGAATCCATTACTGATGGGCAGTCAGTCATCAAACTAACCCATGTTTCTCTTTGGAGATCTTTTGAAATGTCAGTATGGTGAGGTGAGGATTTTATTTCCCCTTTTGCTGTCCTGAGAATTTGGTGAGGCTTCCTTTTTTCTTGGTGAGATGTTCTAACCTGAAGTTTGCGCTGGGAAGCTGTCTTACGCTGTTCGACAATTTTCCTCCTCTATTTCCTTCTGTGACTCTTACTAATCAGGTGCTGGTCTTTCCAGATTAGTTCTGTATATCACCTATCTTATCTCGCCTATTTTAAAATTCTGATTTTTTTTTTTCTGAGTGATTTTCTTTTCTCAGACAATCAATTGTATTTTTAATTTTAGCAATCATATTTTTAAAAACTGAAAGATTTTGTTGTAGGTTTAGTCTTTTTTCATAGCATTTTCTTTTGTTCCCTAAATGGAATATTTTCATTCTTTTTTTAATAAAGTTTTTTTTGACATGACCATTTTTTAAAAGTCTTTGTTGAATTTGTTACAATATTGCTTCTGTTTTTATGTTTTGGTTTTTTGGCCACAGGCCTGTGGGATCCTAGCTCCTTGACCAGGGTTCAAACCCACAACCCCTGGGGAAGGTGAAGTACTAACCACTAGATCACCAGGGAAGTCGCTAAATGTAATATTTTCTTAAATCACTCTAAACATATACATTAGAACTTGCAAACATTCTCTTCTGTTTCCTGAATTATATCTGTTCTTTTCAGGATCACTATTTTGTTTGTTTATCTGGTATTTCTCTTTCATTCTATGGTTCTTTTCAGTTGTCAAATACTGACCAGTTAACTTGTGTGGGTTTTTTCTGCCGCTATGTGAAGACTATTTTCCCAGTTGGCAGCAGTAGCTAACACTTATGTAGTATTTGGGCTTCCCTGGTGGCTCAGCTGGTAAAGAAACCACCCGCAATGCGGGAGACCTGGATTTGATCCCTGGGTTGGGAAGATCCCCCGGAGAAGGGAAAGGTTACCCACTCCAGTATTCTGGCCTGGAGAATTCCATGGACAGAGGAGCCTGGTGGGCTACAGTCCATGGGGTCGCAAAGAGTCAGTCTCGACTGAGCGACTTTCACTCACTCATATAGCATTTATCCATGTTCCAGATGTGGTCCTGCACAAATTAAATATATTAACTCACTTAATCATTTCAACAACCCCTCTACAAGGTAGTTACTATGGTATCTCATTAAGTCTGTGCTGTGTGTTCAGTCGTGTCCGACTCTGCAACCCCATGGATGGTATCCCACCAGGCTCCTCTGTCCATGGCATTCTCCAGGCAAGAATGCTGGAGTGGGTTGCTATTTCCTTCTCTGCTCATTAAGTTTAATAGTTCATCAATTGTAAAATGCACTATAATTTTGTTTCCTACTAAGAAAATAAACAGTGCTGTTTGAATATGACATGCTATAGACTGTAAAACACATTCTCTTTTGGAGGCATTATAAAATCTTAGAATTGATATAATAATACATTCCCATTCCCATTTTACAGTTGAAGAAACTGATCATAGAGAAATTAAATAACTTTCCCAGGTTACACAGTTTTATCTATAGATTTTACACCTGAACCCAAATGATTTGGCTTCAGAATCTTACCACTATGCCTCACTGCTTCCCAGGGCTCCTTGATGAATGGGGACTCAAATAGGGGGTCTGAACTGGGGGAGTTTTAGGGTGATGAGTTAGGGAAGCTGGCTTTCTGGCCCCAGATCCCTCAAATGCCAGAACAAGGAGACCTTTAACCTGATGCACCAACGTTAATAAAGAAGTTTTAGCTCTCTCCACAAGATTTGGTCTCCTGTTAGAGAAGAGTGGTCTGGATTTTTTACCTGAAATCTGATGGGTCCAGTGAGCTGGGGTTGTCAAGGGTACCAAGTGGTATAGTAGATCCTCATCAGAATTCTAGTCAAGGGCATGTTTTCCTTTCCCAGCTTCCGGGTCCTGGTGAGTGAAGGCGCTTCCTATCATGGGTTCTTGGCACTTTCTCTTTCTGGCTCACTTGTCTGTATCTTGTCTTCTCTTCTTTCTGCCTTCTAGAAACACATACAGATCTCTCATCTGCTGTTGACTCTGCTTCCCATTCTTTTCACTGTTGCAGTTTTACTCTTTTTTATACTTTCATTTTGGTGGGGTCTTGGGAGGGACTAGGAGAAACCAAAAGGTCAATGCTTGTGCTCAGTCTTAAACCAGAAGGCCCTAGATGTCTCCTTTTTATTGAATAAAATCAAGATTATAAAAATATGACCACCATCTGAGACAGTAAAATATTCGCATTATAGCTGGCAGTGGAAAAGCACTTAGAAAATCTTAAAGTCATATTTGCTTAAAAGTTTTCCTAAGTGCAACTGAAAGAACCTTTTGTATGTTGATACAACATTTTTTAAAGTCCTAATACATTGAGGCTTGTTATTTGCTTTATGAAGGAATTATTCTTTTGAAAAGATTAACAATGAGATTTTTCCAAATTCCCCACTAGGTCATTTAGATGAGTTTTATTTTCAGAATTCTATGTGGATATCTATATATCCACACAATTTTCAGCATAAAGTGAGATAATTTTTCTTTTGGATATTAAAAATTCAGTACTGGAATATAATAGAGCACTTGAAATGTGGCTGGAGCAATTGAGGAACTGAATTTTAAGTTTTATTTAATTTTAATTAAGTTTAAAAAACAGATACTTGATTTAGTTGTTAGAAAAGTTTTAGGTATGTGTGGAACAACTTGGATATATGAATCCACTTTTTATTCATAAACTTCATGAAATCTAAATACAAATCAACATTTCATGAAATAAAATACAAGGTTTTCCAATGAAATTAGTTAATATCTGGATTGAGATGTGTTATAAATATAAAACAACACTGGATTTTGAAAGCTTAAATAAAAAAGCGTACAAAACATATCACTAATAATTTTATATTGATTATATGTTATAATACTTTGGATATACTGTCTTAAATAAAATACATGACTAAAGTTATTTTTACCTGATTTTACCACTAGAAAAATTAAAATTATATGTAGCCTGAATTATATTTCTACTGGACTACTTATTCCAGTGCAAGGCTTTGCTTTCAATAATCACTGTGATGATGGGATTTCATTTTTCTCGTTGTCTAAGACAGTTTTAAGTGACTAGTGGTGAGTGATAGTTAATGCAGTTATCTCTTTGAACTCTTTTCTATCATTGTAGGTCACAATCCACCTTCTCAGCCCAAGGAGGATAGTATTGGCCGGAACCGTCACCAGGAAGATATAATTTATAAGTTGGCCATGCAGCTGAGAAACATTGGGGACAGCATTGAGCAGAGAATGGTGCAAGAGGTGAGACTTAAATTTCCCCAGCAAGGGCCTAGCAGGAAAGAGCAAACAGAACAATGGCTGACAAGTAGCTGGAATGCCAGGAATTAGCAGAACACATGGATTAATAATGTCCAGACTACCAAGCATTAGATCTGAAAATCGAGAACCTGAGCCAACACCAGTATCTGATCTCACATTTGCCTTGCGAAAAACTGGTCCACGGACGAGCAGCATCAGCATTATTTGGCAGCTGACCAGATGTGCAAAGTCTTGAATCCCAGCCCACAGCTCTGGAATCAGAATTTACCATTTTGCACACACCCTTGGGGATCTGAGTTATAAATGTGAGAAATTTTGCTTCACACTCTCAAACTAGGATGCATGTGAGAATCACCTGTGGAGTTTTAAGAACTACAGATGCTGGGCCCCACCTTGAGAATGTCCATGTGAATGTCATGCTCCATCATGGAGGAGAACCTTTGACTTAGATTGTGGTTATCCTCCTTGAACCAACCCAGGTTATGCTCTAAGCCTAGCTCTCCCTGATT
The DNA here is from genome assembly GCA_007570785.1 of Antilocapra americana. Lineage (NCBI taxonomy): Eukaryota > Metazoa > Chordata > Mammalia > Artiodactyla > Antilocapridae > Antilocapra > Antilocapra americana. The sequence goes on from ML661332.1 coordinate 14,357,252, forward strand.
TCTTTGTTTCTCCTGATTATTATAAGAAGTAATAAGGGAAAACATAAAGATTACTGTTTTAAATCCTGTGTAAGTGTTAGTTGCTCAGTCATGCCTGCCAGGTTCCTCTGTCCATGGAATTCTCCAGGTAAGACTACTGGAGTGGGTAGTTGTTCCCTTCTCCAGGGGAATCTTCCTGACCCAGGGATCAAACCCTGGTCTCCCGCAATGCAGGAAGATTCTTTACCAGCTGAGTCACCAGGGAAGCCCAAATCTTAGGGGTGATGAAATCCATGGCCAACTTAGTTTTCCTCCAGAACAACCTGTAACTGGCAGCAGAAAGAGAATACCCCTGAGGGGCTCTGTGGTAGGACAGGTGGCTGACCCTTAGAGGCCAACTTCTTGCCCTTAAGTTCATCACAGGACAAGTTCCTGTGGCGATTTCTTGTTTATCCCTGCTGCTGCCATCATGCTGACGTCAGAGTGCCAGGCCCCCTTCTATGCTCTGTTCCACATGTGGCAGTCCTCAGCCATCCCCTCAAATAAAACATTCCCAGAGACAGAACAAGAACAGAAGGTCCCAACAATAACGTTACTAAAACTCAGAAGGAAATAATCACATAAAATGTTGATAGACCGATTTTATGCAAATATTGAGTACCTACGTGTGCCAGCCTTAGTTTTAGGTATTGATAGACCAATTTCACTCAAACAAATATTTATTGAGTGCTTACTATATGCCAGATTCAGTTCCAGGCAGAGAGCAGGATGGAAGATGAGCCTACTCTCATAGGACTCATAATGTAGGAGAGGGACTTTAGTAGTACTAGTAGGACTAGACTACTCGGGATACTGAGATACAGAGATGACTCTGAATGGGCTGTCAGGAAAGGCTTCTCTGAGGAGGCAATATTTGAGCAGAGACTGGAAGTGAGGGAGTGAGAACCAGGGAAATACCTGGGGAGAAAGTGTTCTAGACAGAGGGAACTGGGGGTGCCAGGCCGTTGGCATAGAAACAGGAGTGAGGAACCGCAAGGAGGCCAGAATAGCTGAGCCGGCGGGTGTTGAGGTCCAGGGCCTCTGTCTTAGGAGTGGTGGTAAAAGGTGATTGGGTTTTCCCCTAAGTGTTTATAAGAGAAGCTTCTGGGGAGGGAGAGTAGAAGAGTGCCCTGTTCTGATTTACATTTAGAATGAAGCCAGTAGACTGTTCTGAACACTGAGTGAGATAATTCCATGGAGAATGATCAGTACCTGTTACCAAAGCCAAAAACTCAGTTTGCTTTTGGCTTTGTTTGGAGCTGAACACTTCTTGGCCGTGTATCGTTTATTACAGAGCACTCAGGGTACTCTGCACCTTCCTCTGATGTTTCTGTTTCTCTGCAGTTTTCACTGATGACTGTGCTTTATGAATTACAGGCAAGTCCTTAGTTAACTTCTCTGCTTCTTTATCATCTAGCACTCTGAATACTCCTGGTTCCCTCTAATTTTTCCTCTGGAGAGAGCAGAGTAGGAAAAATCACAACCACCTATTTTCTACATTTATCTCAACCCAATCAGGAAGTCACTTCTCCATGTAACCTCCTTTTCTGTTTTTCTTTTCTTCCTTTCCCTTACCTTTTTTGGGTTTTTTTGGGTAATGATATTTTTCCCCTACCTTTTAAGCTGTAATTTACTTATGTCTTAAATTTACCTCTGCAGCTTAATAAATTAACACTTTCTTTTAAAAAAATAACTTTATTGAGAAAATCCACATGTCATACAATTCATCCACTTAAACAGTATAATAAGTGGCTTTATGTTTATTCGTAGAGTTGTACAGCCATCATCACAATCAATTTTATTTTATTTTATTTTTTTTAATATTTACAAAAATGTATCTTTTCTTTTTTTCTTTCTTTCTTTCTTTTTTTTTTTATTAGTTTTGCCAAACAATGACATGATATCACCATGGGTTTACATATGCTCCCCCTCCAGAACCCCCCCTCCTCCCTCCTCCCTCCCCCCACAATCAATTTTAGAACAGTTTCATCACCTCAGTAAGATACTCCAAACCCAATAGTAGTCCCTTTTATCTCCTCCCATTTTTCCTTCCAGCCCCACCAATCTACGTTCTGTTTCCCTGGATTTGCCTATTCTGAAATTTCATATAAGGGGATTAATATAATATGTGGTCTTTATGTCTGACTTCTTTCACTTCAGTTGAGTTGAGTTGCTCAGTTGTGTCCGACTCTTTGTGACCCCATGGACTGCAGCACACCAGGCTTTCCTGTCCATCACCAACTCCCAGAGCTTACTGAAACTCATGTCCATCGAGTCAGTAATGCCATCCAACCATCTCATCCTCTGTCATCTCCTTCTCACATAACACAGTGTTTTCTTCAAGGTTCATCCAGGTTGTAGCATGAATCAATGCTTTGTTTCTTTTTATTGCTGAATAATATTCCATTGTATGTATATATCACTTTGTTTATCCATCAGTTGATGAACATTTGGGTTGTTTCCACTTTTTGACTATTATAAATAATGATCCTATGGACATTTGTGTGGGAGTTTTTGTGTATATGAGTGTTTTCAGTTTTTTTGAGTACATACATAGGAGTGGAATTGCTGAGTCATGACAGCTTCATGTTTAACTTTTTGAGAAACTTCCAGACTGTTTTCCAAAGTAGCTGTACTGTTTTATATTGTGGCCCACCAGTAAGGTATGAGGAATCCTGTTTTCCCACATTCTTGTCAAAATTACTGTTAACTGTCTTTTTGGTTATAGCCAGCCTAGCAGGTGTGAAGTAGAATCATATTATAGGTTTGATTTGCACTTCCCTGATAGTTAATGTTGTGCATCTTTTAACGTGCTTATTGGTTATTTGTGTAAATCTCTGGAGACATGTCTATTCAGATTCTCTGCTCAATTTAAAATTGAGTTATTTGCCTTTTAATTATTGAGTTGTAGGAGCTCTTTATATGGGCCTGCCAGGTGGTGCTAATGGTAAAGAACCCGCTTGCCATGCAGGAGACCTCAGAGACGTGGGTTTGATCCCTGGATCAGGAAGATCCCCTCGAGGAGGGCATGGCAACACACTCCAGTATTCTTGCCTAGAAAATCCCACGGACAGAGGAGCCTGGAGGCCTATGGCCCATTATGTCACAGAGTCGCACATGAGTGAAGTGACTTAGCACAGCACAGCAGCACAGTTCTTTATATATGCGGAATATAAGTCCCTTATCAGATATGTTATTTGCAAATATTTTCTCCCATTCTTGCCGGGGTCCAGCCTCAGCCGGTCCGGGGGTCTTGAGGGATGAGTGGCGTCGGCGGAAGAAGAACTGAGCTGAGTCGATGTGTGGTGATGGAGCAGTCTCTCTCATTTATTGTTGTTGGTTTACAGTTTTTATAGCCAAAAGACATCCCCATTACATCACCTATTGTTCTATACAATTTTTTTGTTTTCTGCCTACCATCAACAACTTTAACATTAAGCTCATTTTCCTTGCAAAATGTCGGATTTCTGCATAATTAGACTTAACAATAGTATGTTTACCATTTGAATGTCTCCAGCATACTTCGGATAAGTACATCAATCTAAGTAGAAAGGTTACATTTCTCTTACTAGGTGCAACTATGTAGAAGCTAGAAAGAAGGGCTTAAGCTTGAAACTTTTATTCTATTAACCTATTTTGGTTCTTACAAGGAAAGAGAAAAGAGGACAAAGAGACAGTTTAGCAGCACTGCTTTAACAATGAAGTCCTATTAACCTTACAACTACTAAAATGAATTCCTATGTCTACATTATTCTAAAACAATCAATATCTCCAACTATGCTGGCCACAGTTATGAGCATTCCTAAGTCTCAGTCTAGCCTGATTTCTTCAAGGAAGCGAGCCTCCTCTGTGGAGTGGTCAGGGGAGTGGGAGGTGGAAAGGTGACCCAAGTACGAGCCTTTCTGGTGGTGGCCTTGCCATGACCTCCAGAGAACTCTTGGTAAACTCCCCAGTAAGGAGTAGTAATCCATTTAAATGTCCCTTTCATTCCTCCATAGCCTCCGGGGAAGGTGATCCACCTTCCCGGATCCTCTGGTCCATAAGGTCTGGGGGGATTATCTCAGGATGAATTCTTTCCAACTGTGACTGACTTACTGAGATGAGCCAATGTTCCGAGCATGGACAGAACTTCCAAGAAAAATACCAGGGTGGGGCTTGCCCAGGATGCCCCGATAAAGAAAGTCAGCTTTGCAATTTCTTTCTTAGGCTCGTGACCTTGTCATCCGAGCAAGGGGGCATCCTGACGGCTCCCGGCACATTCTGAAGGTTGTCTTTCATCTTGACAGTGTTCTTTGAAGTGTAAAAGTTTTAAATTTGATGAATTTCAATGTACCTAATTTTCTTTTGTTGCTAGTGCTTTTGGGTCATATCTGAGAAATCATCATGAAGATTTATGCCTATGTTTTCTTTCAAGAACTTTAGAGTTTTAGCTCTTAAATTTAGGTCTTTGACTAATTTGGAGCTAATTTTTATATATGGTATGAGTTATAAGTTCATCTTCATTCTTTTGCATATGGGTATTAAGTTGTCACAGCACATCTTTTGAAAAGAGTACTCTTTTCCTACTGAATTGCCTTGGCACCCTTGTTGAAAATCAACTGACTATAAATTGGGGGTTTATTTCTGGACTCTCAATTCTATTCCATTGATCTATGTCTATACTTATACCTGCCCTAGCTTTTCTTGCAATGTTTTACAAAGCTGGCTTTGACCTAGACTTTTAAAGTAATCTTTCTTGTATTGCAAAATTGTGGTTAAGAGCACTTCAAATAGACCACAGAATATTTTAAAAATAATTTTAAAAATTCCTCCTTAGTTTGACTCTAAAATGCTAAAAGGCTTTACTCTGCTGCTTCCAGGCTTAATTCAAGTAACTTTAACAAAATTTTGACTCTGGCATGGTATATTTCTTTCATATGCAATCATTTATTCACATTTTGTACTTTGTTTAATCAAGTGGTCTCATTGATTCTCCAGATGTCTTCCTGCTTTTGATGTATTTAAAGCAACTTTGATTCTTGCTCTTGGAAATCCCTGGCAAGAACCTCACCAAGGTGTATTTATGTCTGCTGAATTGATTGTCCTCAAGCTATCAAATAGCTTGCCTTCTTATTCTTTTCACTTAAGCAAGTGTTTGGTGTTTTCAAATAGGCCTTGATTCTCAACCTATTTTGCCATCTAGTTTTGAGGGGTTTTGGTTCAAGGACCTGTTTTTTTTTTTTTTTTTTTAATCTGGGGCATGTAATTTTCCTAGCTATAAAGTATGTTTTAAAACAGTCTTTCTATGCTTTGAGGATCTTAAATGTGCCTTTGAAATTTTTCTCCATAGGACTCTATCCTGGGTCCTAGAAACTGCCCCCTCCCTGTCCCTATAGGCCTAGAAGTGGCAATAACTCTGCTGTTATGCCACCCTTATGCCTTCTCCCCCCACTTTTGTAAAGTGTCTTCGTCTGACCCTGTATTATCCTAATTTGAGTGTGTCATCTGTTTTCTCTGGTACCCTGAAAGTAATATATAAGAAATTTCTTAAGTTAGAAGGACAGGAAATGAATATTTACTAAACATTTTCTTTCAGGTACTCTGAGATACTCTTATTTGTTTCATTTAATTTTCCAAATAACTCTATGAATTAGTGGAATTGGTATATCAGGAGAAGCATTTGAGGTTCAGCAAGATTAGATAACCTATCCAGGGTTACTCAGCAACTAAGTGGCAAAACTGGAATTTAAATATATGAGCATCTGACTCAGTGCTCTATATATTTTCTTGTCTGCTTTGCTGGAAGGAAATTCAATTTTTCTTCTTTTAATTAAAATTTTTTTTAATTTTAATTTTTTGGCTGTGCCACGTGGCATGTGGGATCTTAGTTCCTGGATTGAACCTGCGCCCCCTTGCAGTAGAAGCACAAAGTCTTAATCACTGAACCACTGGACCACTGTCAAAGTCGCTCATTTTTTTAAATTGATATCAATTATAAAAGGGAAAAAGTTCTTTTATGGTTTCCATTTACAGTGGTATTTACTTATGGGCTTCCCTGGTAGCTCAGGGGTAAAGAATCTGCCTGCAATGTAGGAAATGCTGGAGATGGAGGTTTGAACCCTAGGTCAGGAAGATCCCCTGGAGGAGGGGACATGGCAACCCACTCCAGTATTCTTGTCAGGAAAATCCCATGGACAGAGGAGCCGGTGAGCTACAGTCCACGGGGCTGCAAAGAGTCAGACACAGCCGAAGCAACTGAGCACGCACCAGAAACCTGCTGAGGCCTTTGCTTCCAACCATGCTCACACTCACCCCTCTTCACCATCTAAAGACCATTCTTTCAACCCCAAAGCAGACTCCCTTGGTTCTTTGGGAGGACTAAGAAAGTGCTCTGGGAAGCCCGAGGAAGAGGTTAATCAACCTGAAAAAGAGTGCCCAATTTGCTGATGGTGAAGATGGGAAAAGATGTCCAGAAGAAAACTTCCCCAGGTTGTATGGATGGTACGGACATCACAAACCAAGATATTCTTCCACTCAGACACTTCTCGAAGCAGCCCGAGAAGCAAGTTTGTGGCACTGATGGAATGCATATTAATACTGAATTTTTAACTTTGGATTATTTTATCGCCTTTTAAAAAATCTCACCTTCTCTTTCTTGTTCTCTTTTTAAACAGAACTTTCAGCAAGAAGGCAGAGCTCTCCTGGCTCACTATGTCTTCGTTTTCTTTGGAGGAGTTCACACGCTGCTGCGCTTTCTCTGGAACAACCATTTGATGTAGAAGGAATGTAAACAGCAGGCTCTGCTTTCCTTCTACCCTCTGAGAAAACATGAATCCCACCGGGGCAGATGCAAAGAAGACCCTCCTACCCCTCCTCTCTTTCTCACCCATCGTTGCTGCTTTTGTCTGGTTTGTTGAAGAACTGCGGACCCACTGGCCATTTGTCTGTCTGTCGGTCGACCAGCGGTGAGACGTCTGTGACGGTCTCATGGTGGAGCCCAAGGAACTTAGGAACCCAGGAGGCCTTACTGCTTAGGAAACAGCAGCACTGTGAATAGCCGCAGTGCTCCTTATAAGGAAGCCTTGTAAGGGAGCCTCCCATGAGTGCCACTGAACCTCACTCACAGAAATGGGTGCTTTCTCCGGGGCCCCCTCCTTGGGTCGCAGGCCCTCCAGTGACCTGTTGGCCTCATTCTTGTTGCCTGTGTCCAGATCTGTAGCGCCCTGTCCCTTTTACCATTCTGTCTACCTCATATTCCCTCCCTCCACCCTGAGAAGCATGGTGAGTGTTAAGAATGTTTGTTGTTATAAACTTGAAGTTCTGTTTTGAGTTCTTTGTAGGAAAAGGGTTATTTTAGAAAGTTAATAATTAAAAATGAAATAAATATGGTTATTTTATTGAGCATGAAACACCTGTGCATATTTCTTTTGTGAAGGAGGGATTCCCCTTGTCCCTGCTCATACAAGTTCATAATTTTATAGTTTGATCATACATAGTGTTGTGTTTGTCCTTCCAAAGGGAAATGTCCCCATCTTTTTAAGTCCATCTCAGGCAATGCCTATCATCACCTATGTTTTGGCTTCCCTAAAATATCTTCTTTATTTTTTAACTCTTTTGAGTATGTATTTATTCACTTATATGTTTAAAAAATCAAAACCATATAAGAACATTTGCAATGAAAACACTTGCTCTTATTTGCTTTCCTGATTTCTAGTTATAAGTTTGTTACATACCCTTCCAGAGTTTCTTTGTACAAATACCAGTAAATACATGCCTGGAAGAAAAGATATAACAAACCTAGGTCCGTATCGTCAAAGCTATGGTTTTTCCCGTAGTTATTTACAGATGTGAGAATTGGACCATAAAGGAGGCTGAGCACCGAAGAACTGATGCTTTTCGAACTGTGGGTTGAGTCCCTTGGACAGCAAGGAGATCAAACCAGTCAATCCTAAAGGAAATCAACCCTGAATATACATTGGAAAGACTGATGCTGAAGCTCTAATACTTTGGCCACCTGATGAGAAGAGATGACTCAGTGGAAAAGACCCTCATCTGGGAGATATTGAGGGCATGAGATGGGGATGACAGAGGATGAGGTGGTTGGATGGCATCATTGACTCAATGGACATGAGTTTGGGCAAACTCCAGGAGATAGTGGACAGGAAAGCCTGGTGTGCTGCAGTCCAGGGGTCTCAAAGAGTTGGATATGACTGAATGATTGAACAACAACAATATATATTCACACACAAAAGGTAGCATGTAATTCCCTGGTGGCTTAGATGGTAAAGAGTCTGCCTGCACTGTGGGAGACTTGGGTTTCATCCCTGCATCAAGAAGATTCTCTGGAGAAGGAAATGACAGCCCATGCCAGTATTCTTGCCTGGGAAATCCCATGGATGGAGAAGCCTGGAAGATTACAGTCCATGGGGTTGCAAAGAGTTGGACACGACTGAGCAACTTCACTTAATTAACAGACACTGTTCTGTACCTTGATAGCCTGGTCGTCAGGTACCACTCTACTTGTCTTACAAATGTTAACTTATTTACTCTCCATAAGAACATTATGAGATAGGTATAATTATTATTAGCTCTATGGTAAGTCCCCTACATCCAAATGAGTTCCATTTAGAGAGTGTGTTCCTAAGTGCAATTTGTTCATAGTCCAGCAAAGTTAGCCTAGGTACTCAACTGACATGATTGGCTATTGGTTCAGTTCAGTTGCTCAGTCATGTCAGATTCTTTGTGACCCCAAGGACTGCAGCACGCCAGGCTTCCCTGTCCATCACCAACTCCTGGAGCTTGCTCATACTCATGTCCATCGAGTCGGTGATGCCATCCAACCATCTCATCCTCTGCTGCTGCCTTCTCCTGCTGCCTTCAATCTTTCCTCACATCAGGGTCTTTTCCAATGAGTCAGCTCTTTGTATCAGGTGGCCAAAGTATTGGAGCTTCCACTTCAGCATCAGTTCTTCCAATGAATATTCAGGGCTGCTTCCCTGTGGCTCAGCTCATAAAGAATTTGCCTGCAATGCAGGAGACCTGGGTTTGATCCCTGGGTTGGGAAGATCCCCTGGAGAAGGAAAAGGCTACCCACTCCAGTATTCTGGCATGGAGAATTCCACGGACTGTATAGTCCATGGGGTCGCAAAGAGTTGGACACAACTGAGTGACTTTCACTTTTCCTTTAGGACTGACCAGTTGGATCTCCTTGAGGTCCAAGAGACTCTCAAGAGTCTTCTCCAACACCACACTTCAAAAGCATCAATTCTTTGGCGCTCAGCTTTCTTTATAGTCCAACTCTCACATCCATACATGACTACTGGGAAAACCATAGCCTTGACTAGATGGACCTTTGTTGGCAAAATAATGTCTCTACTTTTCAATACGCTATCTAGGTTGGCCATAACTTTCCTTCCAAGGAGTAAGCGTCTTTTGATTTCATGGCTGCAATTACCATTTGCAGTGATTTTGGAGCCCCCCCCAAAATAAAGTCTGACACTGTTTCTCCATCTATTTCCCATGAAGTGATGGGACCAGATGCCATCATCTTAGTTTTCTGAATATTGAGCCTTAAGCCAACTTTTTCACTCTCCTCTTTCACTTTCATCAAGAGGCTTTTTAGTTCCTCCTCACTTTCTGCCTTAAGGATGGTGTCATCTGCATATCTGAGGTTATTGATATTTCTCCCAGCAATCTTGATTCCAGCTTGTGCTTCTTCCAGCCCAGCGTTTCTCATGATATACTCTGCATAGAAGTTAAATAAGCAGGGTGACAATATACAGCCTTGACGTACTCCCTTTCCTATTCGGAACCAGTCTGTTGTTCCATGTCCAGTTCTAACTGTTGCTTCCTGACCTGCATACAGGTTTCTCAAGAGGCAGGTCAGGTGGTCTGGTATTCCCATCTCTTTCAGAATTTTCCACTATTGTGATCCACATAGTCAAAGTAGTTTGCATCTATTGCTAATATCAACCTCCTAATCCTTCCCTCCTCAAAATCCCCTCCCTTTTGGCACCCACACATCTGTTCTCTGTCTTTGAGTCTGTTTCTGTTTTGTAGGTAGGTTCATTTGTGTCATATTTTAGATTCCACATGTACGTGGTATCATATGGTATCTGTCTTTCTCACTTCACTTAGTATGATAATCTCTAGGTTCATCCATGTTGCTGCAAATGGTATTATTTCATACTTTTTAGTGGCTGGGGAACATTTAATATTTAGTTATATATAAATAGATATATAAAAAACTGTTGCTTCTATGTCTTGGCTATTGTAAATAATGCTACCGTGCACATAGGGGTGCAAGTATCTTTTTGAACTATAGTTTTGTTTGGGTATGCGCCCAGGAGTGGGATTGCTGGATCACATGGCAATTCTATTTTTAGTTGTTTTGGAGGAACCTCCATACTGTTTTCCACGGTGGCTTCAGCAATTTCTCACCAACAGTGTGGGAGGGTTCCCTTTTCTCCATGCCCTCTCCAGCACTTACTATTTGTAGACTAAAAAAGTCCCTTTTAATTATCACTGGACTGGAGGTGCTGACTGCAAGAGAATGAAAGTCGGGAGTCAGCATGTGGAACTGAAAGAAAAACCAGATTACATTCCAGGTGCTGCTGGGGGTTGTGTGACCTTAGGTCCTTCAGAGACAGCAAGAGAAATTCCTGCCCATCTCTCTGGACCTGGGAGGACCCCATCTGTGGTTGATAATGTCTGCAAAATTCAGGGGTTTCCCTCTCAGCATAGTTTTTGTTTTTTTCATGGAGGCAGACCAGCCAGAAAGGAGCGGAATTCGTCCCTACCCTCCAGCCAAACGCAGGAAAACAGATCCCTCTGACTCAGGTATCGTGGTTTTGAACTTGGGGGCTGTTGGCCTCAAATATCACAGAATAGGGAACCTCATTCAAAATGCAACTGGCATTTGGTCCCTAGAGTTCCTGAAAGTCCTGGCTGGCTGTGCCCCGACACCTGGGTGACACCGGCACACAGTCTCTGAGCTTTATACCATACAGCTTTTAAAAAAAAAAATTACTTTATTTTTTGGCTGTGGTGGGTCTTCATTGCCATACACAGGCTTTCCCTAGTTGTGGTGAGCGGGGGCTACTCGTGGTTGCAGTGCACACACTTTTTATTGCAGTGGCTTCTCTTGTTGCAGGGCACGTGCTCCAGGGCTCGCAGGCTTTAGAAGTTGCAGCACGTGAGCTCAGGAGTTGCTGCTCCTGGGCTCAAGAGCGTTGGCTCAGTAGTTGCCTTAGTGGCTCCATGGCATGTGGGACCTTCCCAGACCAGGGATCAAACCTGTGTCCCTTGCATTGCAAGGCAGATTCTTAACCACTGAACCATCAGGGAAGCCCCCTCAAATAACGTTTTGTGTCTCCCTTCTGCATTATCAAACTGATCTCCCTTGGAGACTCTCAAGTCCTATTGCTACCCTCCACACATCCTTTCCCTTGCATTCTTGCTAGGCATAGGTGTTACCATTAAAATGACACCTCATTCTCTCTGTCTGTCCCTGACTACTGAGGCACCCTGCCACATGTTTATTAGTGGATCTGCTCTACTGCAGAGCTGCTCAACTGAGCGGTTTTTCTTTCCCTCCCCAGGGACATGTGGTAATGTGTGCAGACATTTTTGGTTATCACAGTTCGTGAGATGGGGAGTGGTGCTGCTGGCATCTAGTGGGTAGACACCGGATGTAGACATCTTTATAAGATACATAGATGCTGCTATGCATCTTATAAAGCGCCCACAGCAAGGGGCTGTCAGACCCAAAGTGTCTTTGGTGCTGAGGTTGATAAATCTGCTGCACTGTGAACTGCTGGGAAGGTTCTTTGTCTTTAAAAAGAAAATCATTTTAGAGATGCTCTTGACCTGTCCCAGGCATCTTATTTTTTAAAACTATTTATTTATTTATTTTGCTGTGCTAGGTCTTCTCTCTAGTTGCCGCACACGGGCTTCTCATTGCAGTGGCTTCGCTTGTTGCAGAGTACGGGCTCTAGGGAGCACAGGTTTCAGTAGTTGTGGCACCCGGCTCTAGAGCACAAGCTCAGTAGTTGTGGCACAGGGGCTTAGTTGCCCCGCAGCATGCGGGATCTTCCCAGGAATCAGGGATTAAACCCGTGTCTCCCTGGTTGGCAGGCAGACTCTTTACCACTGAGCCATCCAGGGAAGCCCACAGGCATTTTATCTGTCATCAGCATGGCAATGGGGGAATTTTGGAATTCCCCCAAATCCATCCTCTTTTAATTCTGTTTATGGTATCTTTTGACACACATATCAAAATTAATGCAAATAGGTGCTTCACTTTTTATTACAGTCTCTGAGTTTCCTGTCACGGTTGAGTCTCTGCTACCCTTGTTCAGTGCATATGGTTTTCTGTGTCCACTTCTGTTAGGGTTGGTATTTATTGTTCAGTTCATTAGGCCTTAATCCATCTGGAACTGATTTTTGTGACTGGTGGGAGGTGAGGGTCCACATACAGATTTTTCCAGGTAGAGAGCCAGTTGTGGTTTTATCATACCTCAAATTATCTGTCCTTTCCCACTAAATTAATGTCACACATACACATACGGCTCTCTCTTCTTTTCCAGCGATACTTGTCAATCTTTGGTTAGGACCATCAGATCTGGATTATGTGGTTTTGTAGTACCACAAAGGCCAACTGTCACTTCTACTTCTTTTTTTCCCTTAAATAATTTCTGGGCCAATTCAGACATTTCTTCTTCTTTCTTAGGTCTCCAAATAAATAACGGAAGCCTCTTCTTCCTCCCCTGCTGGGTTTTGTTGCTCGGCTTTCTGTGTTTGTAGCACAGCACATTTCCCCTTTGTGTCAGTGGTCAGGGCTGTCATGAGACAGTCATTGGTTACCGGGGTCCCTCCGGCCAGCAGCATGGTGCCTGGCACATGACTGGAACTGGAATCCATGAAGGAATGCATGATGCATACATTTTTCCCCCCAAACAGGTGTTGTGCCCAGATCCCAATCTCCACAAACCACCAGGAGGCCATTCACCGATGCAAGCGCAAGAGGGAGTTTATTACAGACCGGGGTCCAGACACCGATGCAGCGGAGTGAGGGCGGCGGCCCCAAGCCACATGGTACAAGGCTTTTAAGGGAAAGAGACAAAGGGCAGGAGGGCTCGGATGGGTAATGTGTTTCAGCGTCCGGTGACTGGCCAGGACGGGAGGGGAGGTCAGGGGATTTTCGCGCGCTAGCCCCTGATTGGCAGTCGTGTCTAGGGTGGTGACCTGGGGGTGGGGGAATTTGGGTGTTTGCCCTTTATTACAAGTTGGCGGCTCCTTTTTTAAGACGGAGTCACTTAGACGCTACGCAGGAAAACTCTCTTTTGTGTTGTTTTGGGGCCTGGCAGTCAGAGGTTGGCTTAGTCCTTGTCATTGCCAAGGTGTGGGCTCAGACAGTCGTTTCTCTCCTCCGCTTCAGTTTTCTTACCTGTCAGGCTGGACCTGATGAGCCCTGGGCACCTTCCACTCTCACCCAGCTGGGGGCGGGGAAGCGATGAAGCGCTCCGGGGAGAAGCACCACACAAAGGGAAACGCTGGCTTGACTCATCGCAGGGCGGGGGGCCTCCATACTTTTAGGGGCCCACGAAAATGGCCCACTTTCTTTTAAAAGAAAACAAAGTCGTACCGTTTAAGTCACATGATCTGGCTGTAAACCAATCATACACCCTTAAGTCACATGGCCTGGCTTTAGGTCGGATCCCGCTAGAAAGGGGCCGGGGAGGGAAGAGGAAGAGGCTCAGATGGGAAGGGAAGAAGAAAGTCTGGGGAGAACTCGAGAGAAAGGGCACAGCCTGCCCACCAGGAACACTACCGCTTGTGCCTGCTCCGTGTTCACGACCACAGCCCCGTTTTCCAGATGCCAACACTCATGCAGGCCTGGAGCTTAGAGCCTGCAAGCCCAGCAGTCAAGCCCAGTGTTTCTGGGCCGAGTCCCGCCTCCGGGGAAACAAAGGGCAGTCCGACCGCAGACGTGCTCTCGGGCTGTCCAACCACGGGGCCACCGGCCAAGCGGGAAGTATCCCCATCGGGTGCTGAAGGTAGACCTCGGTGAGGCGCGGCAATCTGGGCCGGGGTGGAATCTCCCGGGAACCCCCCTCGACTCTGGGAGCGTCCCGGGGGGTCCACCAGCCCCCAGCCGGGAGGCCCAGCGCGAGCGCGGCAGGTGGGCTCTGCCGGTGCTCTGGCGCCCCCCAGTGGCCATCTGCTCTAAGGCCCGCTCCCAGCCCTTCCTCCTCCCTCCCTCCCCAGCCCCGGGGAACCTGCAGCCTGGTTTCTTCCTCCTCTCCCTCCAAGCACAGTGAACTGACCTGCAGAGGGGGGCATTTCTCTCTGAGTCTCCCAGGTCACTTGCCCCTCCCTAGCCCACCCCACTACTTTAAGTCAGTGAGTCAGCTTTAAATCAATCAGCATCCCCTGAAATCACATGAGCTGGCTTTAAATCAATCAGTCACTATGGAGAACAGTATGGAGGTTCCCCCCCAAACTAAAAATAGAGTTGCCATGGGATCCGGCAATGATACTCTTGGGCATATATCCAGAGAACACTCTAATTCAAAAAGATACATGTACCCCAGTGTTCATACCAGCCCTAGTTACAATAGCCAAGACATGGAAGCAACCTAAATAGCCATCGACAGATGAATAGATAAGGAAGATATGGTATGGAACTAATATGGAATATTACTCAGCCATGAAAAATAACAAAACAACGCCATTGGCAGCAATGGGTGGACCTAGAGATTATCATACTAAGTGAAGTAAGTCAGAGAAAGACAAATACCATATAGAATCTAAAATATGAGACAACAAATTTATTTACATAAAACGAAACAAACTCATAGAGAGCAAACTTAAGGTGAGCAAAGGGGAAGAGGGAAGGATAAATTAGGAGTCTGGGATTAGGAGATACAAATTATTATACATAATAAACACAAGGTACTACTATAGAAAAAATCAGGAGGAAGCCCCCTCCCCCCAGTGTATGTGCGCACACCCTCATACTCTCTCTCTCACACACACATACACACACACTCACACACTAACACCAGCCCAGGGAGACAGTCCAGGCAGTGACTCTGAGGTCACAATGAACAGGAAGCAAAAAGCAACTACACTGCCAGGCATTGAGATAATACAATTATTGAAACTGCTAGCTGAAAACAGTTAATGGAATAACTAAGATAACTTGACCTAAAAGCTTTGATTAAAAATTAACCTGGCATGTGTATACTGTTTAATTATTCTCTCCTATGATCTACCCTCTCATTAAAGTCAAATTTCTTTGAGAGAAATTCTACATTTTGCACCATGATTGGGAAGAAGCCACATTCATTCACCTGCTGATGACAGTGGTGGGCTATTAGAGGAGCTAAAGGGGAAAGGAGTGTCCAGCCTTCCCAGGTGCAGGGAGATCCATTTCTGCAACAAACCACACCCTCCTTCCCACCTTTCCCTTAGGAAACGACGGATGGAAATCTACTAAACCTGTATCAGCTGAGGACCCCAAAGGACTAGATGCCTTAGTGGGAGGGAGATGCCCATGGGGCCGGAAGAGGCACCTCAGAGAAAACTCAATAAGCTGGCATCCAATTCACTTCTCCACCAATGAGAAAACCCAGGCCAACAAGGGAGGGGCCTGCTGGAGACCAAACACCAAGCCGGGAGCAGGGGTCGGAACAGAAACTATTTTCAGCACAAAGCTTCTCTTGCTGTGCCTGCCATCACCTCTCCTTCTAACTCACGGTTTCCTGGCACATCCCCACCCAGCAGAGCTCCTGGCGTGGTGTGCAGCTCCTGGCGTGGACCAGGCTTCTGAGGCCACGCTCCTGGCTGTTGGGCGGTTTTCTCTGTCTCCATCTCTAGCCAGCTGCCTGCCAGGCCCTCGCCCAATCTAGGATTCTGCGATGGGGTTGGACCCGCGTGCAGGAGACGCCTGACAAGGCTCACCTGTGGGAGGAGGGTCGTGGCCAAGGCTTCTGTCAGCAAGCTCTCAGCCTGTGTCTGAACAAACAGCGTCCTTGCTGTGTGGAAACCCTCGGAGGTACTGCGATAACGTTTTTTTAAACATATGCTCCACTTGGCATATTTAGGAGATTAAGAAATTCCCCCATTAAAATTCTGGAATGACATGCATTTAGAATGAGCAGGAAGACACAGTAGTAGGCTTCCAGATGATCTATTACTAGGGGGACTTTAAAATTCTTACCAGAAGTCATTCACTCTCTTCAACCTCCTGGGCATCAGCACAGGCAAGATTTGGCTGCACTCTGCATTTATCCCTGTGATTTCTCTAGACACTTTCCTTCCAGGAGAAATCTCTGGGCTCAGCAGGGACTGAGGGGTGACAGGTAACTCTGAGACTGAAATGCTCGGAGAGACAAGGTCTGCAGACATCTGGGCAGCTGGGACGAAGGAGATTTCTCCATGGAGACATGTAAACACGAGTACAAAGGCCCGGGCGTGGAGCTGGCAGGAACCTGGCCCAACAGCAGGCGCACCCGAGGCCCGGAGGGGCCTTCTGCCCGGAGGGGGGGCAGTGGCTGCAGTGGGGCCGGGGGGGTCAGGCCCTTTCCCTGACGGATCCGGGGCCGCAGCGCGTTAGCTCTGGGCGGATTAGCCCAGGGAGGGACTGGGACTGTGTGGTCTGGTCGGGCAAGGGTGGATCCGGGCAGTCCGACGGTTGGGACTCCTTACTCTCACTTGGGTTCAATCCCTGCTCCAGGAGCTAAGACCCCACACGCTGTGAGGGGTGAGGGTGGGGTGTGCAAAACAAAGGAAAAAAGGAAGGGGATATCTTGAGTTCCCGCAGAGTCTTTGTGGGGAAGGGTCTTCACAGGAAGCCAGACCCAGAGGGTAAGGAGATTTCTAGACCTTCAGGTCACCTTCAACATTGTTGAAAGGCAATGGGCTGTGGAGGAGAACAGGAGGCGGGGAAACTCAGACCATGGGCTGTGACAGGTTGAAAGGAAACACAAATGCATCTCAAGGGTCAGAGAGGCAGGGCTGGTGCTGGCCGGTTGGGAAGTTCAGGCTGCAGCCTCTCAGCTGAGTCCATGCTCCCAGTTGGCAAGCCTGCAGAAACCATTAAATTTGGAAATTCAAACCTAAATGGAGCCAAATAACCCACAACTTCTCCAAAAATAGCTATAGAATAATTGGAAACCGTGTGCATTCAAAAGACTGTAGACACAAACTTTACAATTTACACCAAAACTCACTAGAAATTGTTCATAGACACATTTAAAATGCCGAAGGATAAAAACTGTTAGATGAAAACATAGAAGGAGATCTATATAAACTTGGGCTTGGTGAATTTTAACGCAAAACCTCAACAGCCTGTTCACAAAAGAAATAAAATTTTGAATATGGACTTTAAAAACCTAAAAGTTTAAACTATGAAATAGTCAGAAAACTGAAAGACAAGTCACGAATTGGGAGAAAAAATATTTGCACAATGCGTATCTGATACAGACTTTTGTACAACTTCAAAGCAAACACCTTCTTTACAGATTTGAGTAAAGATTTGAACAGACACCCAGCCAAAGAAGATCTACAGATAATAAATAAGTGGGCAAAACATGATCAGCATCGAATATACCATTAGAGAATGACCAATTAAAACAACAAGACAGGGGCTTCCCTGGTGGCTCAGTGGTAAAGCATCTGCCTGCCACTGCAGGGGATATGGGTTCAAGCCCTGGTCTGGGACGATCCTGCAGGCTGTAGAGCAGCTAAGTCTGTGTCCCGCAACTACTGAGCCTGTGTCCCACAAGAGAGGTCACTGCAGTGAGAAGCCCACATACCACAGCTAGACAGTGGACCTCCCTGCTGGAAACAGAGAAACGCCCGTGCAGCCACGAAGACCCAGCGTAGCTAGAAAAGAAAAGACACGGCACTCTTAAACATAACAAGACAGCTCACCCCTACTAGGGCTGCTAACCTCCTCCCAAAATGACAACGCTGGTACCTGGAGCACAGCCGCCCTCCTTCACTGAGGATGGCACACGTGTCCGCCCTCTTGAGACAGTGCGGCAGTACCTTCCAAAGCCAAACAGGTCTCACACCTTGAGATCCACCCTTCCTGCATCCAGTAATCATACTGTATCCAAACAAAACCAAGGATGCTATTACGCACAGAACCTCTACTCATGTCTGAATCTTACAGCAATTGGGATGTCTTCAGGAGGTAATGCATAAGCAAACTGGGGTACATCCATGTGAAGGAGAGCAGAATATGACACCTGAAATATGGAATTTCAAGAGACCCTAAAGAGAGCTAAAGCAAATTTTGAAGAGAAAATCCATGTTGGAGGTTCACACTTACCAACCTCCAATGTTAGCACGCAGCAATACTGAATAAGACGCTGTGATACTGGCAAGTATACATATAGATGAAAGGAACTGAACAGAGTTCCCAGAGATAAACCCATTTGTCTACGATGAATGGATGTCAGACTACAGTCAACAGCAATAAAGATGGGGGGAAGTGGGGGACTTCCCTGGCCCTCCAGTGGTGAAAAGTCTGCACTTCCACTGCGGGGTTATGAGTCTGATCCCTGGTCAGGGAACTAAGATCCTGCATGCAACACAGCCAAAAAATAGAAAGAAAGAAAAAGAAAAAAAATGGGGGAAATGGTGTTTTCCACAAATGATGCTAAGTGATTGGCTATCCACATGCAGAGGAATGAAACTGGACTCTTACCTCATACCACACGCAAAAAGTATCTCCAAATACGTAGAAGTCTTAAATGTAAAAGGTAAAATTTCACTTACTCCCTTGTATCCATGGGTTCCATGTCAATGGATTCAACTAATGCCAGAGAAAAAATATTTTTAAAAAATTTAACAAAGTTTCAAAAGGAAAAACTTAAATTTACCACATGCCAGCAACTATTTACATAGCATTTACTTGTTTTACAACATTTATATAGCATTTATATTGCATTAGTGCTTAAACATAATCTAGGAATGATTCCAAGTATACAGGAAGATGTGCCAAGGTTATTTGCAAAGCCTGATTATTTTATATAAGAGATTTGAGCATCCATAGATTTTAGTATCTGCAGGGTGTCCTGGAGCCAATCCTTCATGGATGCTGAAGGAAAACTCCGTAAAATCTCAAATAAGACATGGGGATAAATCAGAATCTTGCATTTAGCAATGGTTTCTTCAATCTAACAGCAAAGCACCAGCAACCAAAGGAAAACAGTCAGATTTCCTCAAAATCAAAAACCTTTTTTGCATCAAAAAATGCACTTTAGAAAGTGGAATGACAGCTCACAGAATGGAGGAAAATAATTTCACATTATATATCTGATGAGTCTTTATCCAGTGCGTATCAAGGACTTTTACAACTCATCAGCAAAGACAACCCAATTTTAAATATGGACAAAGGACTTAAATAGACTCTTCTCCATATAAGACAAGTACATGGTCAACAAGCAGATGAAAAAGATATGATGGAAACGCAACTTACAATCACAATGCAATAACTCCTTCACCCACGTCAAAACGAGTATAATCAAGAAAATTAAAAATAACACATGTTGGCAACAATGCGGAGACACTGGAACTTTTAAACTTATTGTGGAAATGGAAAATGATGCAACCTGTGTTTATGAATATGCAATTACCATATGGCTCAACAACTCCACCCGTGGGTATAGAACCCAAAGAATTGAAAACAGATGCACAAATCTATTGAGAGCAGCACTGCTCACCACGGCCAAGAGAGAGAAACAGTGCTGATGTCCCCCACTGGGTAAATGGATAAGCTGTATGATGGCCGAGCCGTATTATTCTGCCATAAGAAGAATCAAGTGAAATGGCATCACCTCAATCAAAAGTCGTATGGCCGTTTCTCCAAAATTTCAACATAGAATTAACATATAATCCATCAACTCTACATCAGGGTATATACCCAAAAGATTGAAAGTAGGAAACGTGTGGGTACACCCACCTGCATAGCAATGTTAATCACAATAGCAAAAGGTGGAAGTGATCCAAGTGTCCATCAGCCGATAAATGTGGTATACCACTAAATGTGGTCTACCCAAAAAGCACTGAAAATTCAGCCTTAAAAAGTAAGGAAATTCTGGCACATGCTACAATATGTATGAATTTTGATCCACTATGGTAAGTGAAATAGCCCTGTCACAAAAGGACAAAAATGATACGATTCCACTTAAGGTATCCAGGGAAGTCAAATTCAAAGACAGAAAGTAGAATGCAGGGGCTGAGAGTAATTACCGTCTAATGGCTACAGAGTTTCATTGGTGAAAATGGACAAGATCTGAACATGGATGGTGAGGAAATTTGTACAACAGTGTGAATGTGGTTAATGCCGTGGAAGTGTGTACTTAAAATGGTTTAAATGATAAATGTTAGTACATTAAATCACAGTAAAAAATGAAGTACTAATACATGTTACAATACAGAAAAGGCCACCCAGATCTTACTTATTTTGTGCACCTTCAATCCATGAAGTTTGTGATAATGAGGGAAGAGTATCATCATGGTTCCAGAAGAACAAATAGGATCAGAATGAAGAGAGACATTTCCCGAGAGCTGGTGAAACCTGCAGCGGGCCTGAGGACTGGATCATAATGTGGAAACCATAATAATTTCCTTATGTGAAGGTCTTGTGCTGGTTCCCTGGAAGACTGTCCTCATTTTGGGTAAGACACACTGATGGGTTTTGTGTGCAGTGGCAAAAGTGAGTACTTAGTACCGCCACTGAAGATTTTCTGTACATTTGAAATTACTGGTAAATAAATTACTTTTCAAAACAATCGTGTCAATAAAAGGACAGAAGACAACAAGCTTTGCTATCTATACAGGCCAAGCCCTACGCAGATCCTTCTCACCCGAAATGATGATGCAATTCATCTTTATATGATTTCACATGTTTTAAAAGGGCACTGTGGGAAGATTATATTAGCAGTCACTGTGTCTTGAGTGCTGTGGATGACCTGGATGTGGTAGAAACAGTGGGATTTCTAATTCCAGCTTTCCATATCAAATCACCAAAAAAAAACACACAAAACCTGTTAGGACCAAAAAATGAACTCAGTAAAGCTGCAGGATACAAAATCAGTATACAAAAATCACTTGTAGCGTTTCCACACACTAACAATGAACTATCCGAGAGAGAAATCCAGGAAACAATCCCATTTACAATAACATCAAAAGAACCAACCACCTAGGAATAAATTTAACCCAAGATGTGAAAGAGCTGCCCATTGAAAACCTTAAGACATCGATGAAGAAATTGAAGACACAAATAAATGGAAAGACATTCTGTGCTCATGAATGGGAAGAATTAGTAATGCTAAAATGTCCATTCTACCCCAAACGTATGCACTTTCAATACAATTCCCATCAAAATTCCAAAGGGTTTTTTCACAGAAGCTGAACAAACAATCCTGACAGTTGCATGGAACCATAAAGGACCCCAAACAGCCGAGAGGATCTTGAGAAATGAGAACAGCAGCTGGAGGAAATGCACGCATTGACGTGAAACCACATTGAGAAGTTACAGAAACCACACCCTAGAAATGGTACAAAGAGAAGCACCCCAGCCAGAGGAGTAGAGACCCCGGGAGAGGATCACTGTGTTGGTGTCCTGGGGACATCCGGAGGGGTTTCTGACCGTGGGCATGCAATCTGTCCATCTTCTCCCTCCTTGGTAGAAATCTCCATGTGACATGAACTTCTTTAAGAATCCTCCCTGAATGGGCACCTGAAGAAATCAGAGCTGAAATTCAAGTTGTCTCCACAGACAATAACACAAGTTCAACAAGATAGATTTAAATGCTATCATTGGGAATCCCCTGCAGTCCAGGGGTTACGACACTGCTTTCACTGCCAGGGGCGTGGGTTCAATCCCTGGTCAGGGAACTAAGATCGCACAAGCCCCTTGGCATGGCTAAAAGAAAAACCATGCTATTACTGTCCTCTATTCCAAACACAAAGAGGGGAAATGTCAGCAGAGCAGGGGCCTAGTGTTTAGAGCTGTCTGATTTGACTGGACCTGTCCATTTACCCTCAGATGGCCTCACACCCATTTGAGTTACTGGCAATGACCAAGCTGAATCCAGAGATTTGCCAGTAGGAAGGACATTGTTGGAAACTTACCTATTACCTGTCTTTCGGTTTCTCTGCATCTGCTGGTGAGTAGGCTGTGTCACTCCCTATGGTGCCTGGGTATCAGATTTTTAATATCGTTATCACCAATTATGAGGATGAACAGAAATCAGCTATCCCATGAAATCTCTCTGAAACTGGAGGACAGTCATTTTATTTTCCTAGGTTAACAGGTTAATTAGTTGCTACTTATTACTAACTAGCCCTGTTTCACCATCACACCAGGCAGTCAACTGAGATCTACCCTTATTTACATTTATACTAGTTCTACTTCAAAGAGCCTTCTGGATCAATTAAACATGGGAGCAATGTCACCTCGTGTGGAAATACTGGAAAGGCAGAATAAATTCAGTTTGATGTAATTTATTTATTAATGTAAATGTAATTTATTAAATGTAATTTAATAAATTTTGATGTAATTTATATAAATCATTTCTTATAGGGTAAAGGACTTCATGGTAAAGGCCAATATTTGTCACCTAGTAAAAATAAATATATAATGCAAATCTGATCTCAAAATTGTGTTTGCTGTATACACACACACCATTACACACACTGGTGTGGGCACATACATGTGGACAAACCCTCTGCTAAAGTTACCGACAGCGTAAGTTACCAAAGGCTTCCCTTATAGCTCAGGTGGTAAAGAATCTGCCTGCAATGCAGGAGACCTGGGCTCGATCCCTGGGTTGGGAAGATCCCCTGGAGAAGGGAAAGGCTATCCACTCCAGTATTCTGGCCTGGAGAATTCCATGGACTCTACAGTCCATGGGGTCCCAAAGAGTCGGAGATGACTGAGCGATTTTCACTTCCACTTTGAGGCCAGCAAAACCCCACAGCTACGAGCTACTGGTGTGGAAGGAGCTGGGTCTGGGTTAAATCCTGCTCTGGCTGTGTGACAGGGCACTTCACCTCCCTGCACAGTTTTCCTCTGATACTGAACAGCACATAGAAGGGTTAATGTGAGGACCAGATAGAATAGTGCCTGCTAAACCGGTGCTTCTCAAACTCCAGAGTACACACGAATCACCAAGCTTCCTGGGATGCTGATTCAGATTCTCAAGTGGGGCTGGATGTTCTAAGTTCCTAGGTTATGCTGCTGGTCCACGGAACCAGACTTTGCATGGCAAGGCACAAAGTGAAACTTCACAAAAGGGAAACCAAAACCACTATCCAGTGGTCCTGCCAGTCAAGGAGGAGAAGCAAGCTGAGCAAGGATTATTTTGGGGCTCATGTGAGCTTGGCATGAACTCAGTTCGTTTGATGCAGAGACAATAACACGTCTGGGGCCAGGCTTCCTTCTGCCCCTCCTTAGCCTTAGCATGACTCAATTTCCCTTCTTCCGCCCAGGGTCATCCAGGAGCCACGGGAACCCACAGAGATGAGGAGTGTCATATCTGGCAGAGTCCTGGCAAGTCTCCCCCACAGCCACCAAGGCCTCAGGTACTCACTGGGCTGCTAGTGGTGGCTGCAGTGCAGAGAACAACTATTCCTGGGGTCCCCGTGTGAGGCAGCAGACTCTATAGCTACCTGGAAGGAAAGATAGGCAAATGAGTGGACTTCAAGTAAATGCATTTTGTAGGAATTACAATCAGCGTTGGAAGACACATCCGGCCTGTTGTTGGGGTGGGGGGGGGGCGGTGGCGGGGGAAGCAACACTTCACATACCTGCCAATAATAAATAGAGAAGAAATTAATTATACCTTTAAAAACTAGCTACTAGATCACACACTGTAAGGCAATTTCCCTCCAATTAAAAAAAAAAGTTATTAGGGAATTCTCTGGCAGTCCAGTGGCTAGGACTCAGTGCTTTGACTGCTGTGGGCCTGGGTTCAATCCCTAGTCAGGGAAGTAAGATTCTGCAAGTCATGAGGCCTGGCCAAAAAAACAAAAACGAGCAAACTGAACACAACCAGTTACTAATTTAGGTATCCATGTGGTTGAGGCCACCTCTGTCATCTTCAATCTCCCTCTTTTCCCATGCCCACTCATCTCTGTATCCAAAATGGAACTTGAGGTTGATGTTCAGGTCAGAAAGCCCAGCCGCTGCTGATCAACAGCGTCATCAGGCAGCAGAGGTAAGGGCAGAATGTTGTAATTCACTAAGTCATCTGTGCTCTCCAGGCAGGATGATGCCATCTCTGAGGCCTAGATAAAAATCCTCTTAAAACTCAATTCTGTGTGAAAGACGTGGTCTGTATAACAAAGCCATGACTGTAACAAAGCCGTAACTATAACAAAACCATAACTCTCATGAGCGGCCACTTGCAGAGAGATAGCGTGAGGTGGTTATAAATTTTCTGCCACAAGTAGCTCTGTAAAAGGCTCCATTTATGTAAAACCTCCTGCCCATGCTGGAACAGACATGCTATGGCATTGTCAGTGGCAAGTGGAGAAGAGAAACCTCTGGCCACCAGGTCGTCATCATCCTTTAATTTCTCAAATTTTTTTCTGATCCCCAATATTATCATCATCTAAATAAAAGTTGACTCACTGGACACTTCTTAACAACAACAAAATGCCCAGGCCTTGGGGAGTGTTGCTAAAACAGAAAGACATGTCTCTTCTGATTTTTAACATATCACCATTTCAATAAAAGTTATCCCAACAAACACAGCTCCAAAGAAAAGCTTAAGTTTGGGGGTGGCAAGTGGGGAGAGAAGGGTGAGGTCTGGAGGTGCAGTGGGGAGGAGGGCCTTCTGGTCCGAGGAGTCAGGGACAGTTGGGGGTGCGGGGCAGGCTGCAGAGGTGCATCCCTGGAGAAGGGCAAAGGGGTCCCCGAAGTCCATGTTGGGGTCAGCCTGGCTCACTCAGACAGGGAAGCAGATCAGGACTGGGGCTGAGACCCTGAGAAGGTGAGGAGAGAGCCTCTAGGGAGAGGGTGGTCTCTTTCTCAGTGGTCCTCCTGGGTCTGACCAATGAGGAACACAAGAGGAAACTCCAAACAGCAAAACCTGCACATAACCTATTTCATGTGGTAAGTGATGCTCTGAGAATAAAATACTAAAAAGCTATTTGAAGCCCGTCCACAGGGAGCCTTCTTTCAGTTGTTCACCCAACAGGCTTTCCTGAGAGGTGCAGTCCCAGGTCCTGTGCTGGGAACTCCTCTATATCCCATCACAGGATCCTGGCTGGCCTCTCACACCCAGATCCGGGCTTGGGGTGGCCTGCGGATTAAACTTATGCTCTTTCCTCAGGAATGAAGTGAAACCAGAAGGATAAATGGTGAGAAGAGCAGCTGGCCCAGGATGGGGGCTCCATCTCTGCGGTTCACCACCCAGAGCAGAGCCTGGGGCAGGAGCTGGGGCCCGTTTCAGGCTGTCAGGAGGGGATGAGCAGAATGAGGCTCACCTCAGACGGGGCTGCACCGACTCACTGCGCTCTCAGATGTTCTCACTTTTGCTCACATTAAATGAACTCTGTGCTAAGGCCAATGCACGAAGCTCATCGTAGCTCCCACCAGCTACTGCAGAGGCCTTTGACTGATAATAAAGGATACAGTAAGATAATAGGTAATATGCACTTTGGTAGACAAAATCTTTCAGAATCTGTACCCATGAGCAAATATATAGAGGGATTTTTTTTTTTTTTTTGATGGAGGTGGGTTTTAATGGGTGGTCTCGTGGAGGCTCATGCAGAACTGAACTCAATTGGGAAATTTTACTTCTAGGCTGAAATAATTCAGGGTCACTCCCAAACACAAAGATGAGCAGAATGAACAAATGAGCCTCCTCCTCACCTCCCCCAACACCCCATCTCCATGCCCCCGCCCCCACCCCCTCTTCCCCCAAGTAGCTTCCCAGTTTGTCATCCCAGGAATCTGGAATAAAGTTTAGGAAAGAGGGGTTCCCTTCAAATCCAGGGATGTGCTCAGAACCCCTGAGTGCTGGAAATAAGTCCTCCCTGTAACAGTGACCTCTCTGATGTGAGAGAGGTGCCCCCTTGCGCCCCCTCACCTTTCGGAGCTCTCACTGTGGTTCTCCTGAAATGGTCGGAAACTCTCTTCTGCCTTCACTGTTTAGGATTCCAGGGATACTCAGGCTGCAGGCTTCTCTCCCTGGAAGAGCCTGCAGTTTAAAATCTTTCCCACCAGGTGGCGCAAAGCCTCTCGTGTTGGTGTTTGGGTAACTGATCTGCAGAGTGTCTGTTCCAGACAGAAAGCCTGCCTTCTCCTACCAAGATGTGCGTATGTAACTCTCCAACTCAGGCGTGCTCTGTAAGGAGACATCCAGCCCTGCTTGAACACTTCCAGTGATGGGGTGCTCACTACCTCTCGGGGCAGAGTTAGTAGCAGGAGTGAGGGTGGAACTGAGGGCACCAAAAAGGATGTCACTTTTCCTTCCCAGCCAGCAGGGCAATGGTTTTTGCCATTCCTAGCTTCCCAGGCTCTTTCTTGGAAATAACTTCACTCCTTTTGTTATCTCCTTATCTCTGAGTAGTTCACCAACTTGCTGAGCAGAGGCCCAGATGAGACCTGTCCGGGGCACAAGCCTCCCTACCACTGATCCACACCCTCAGCCACTGAATAGGAATCAAAAGGACTGAGCTCCTTCAGTTCCCTGGTGACTTGAGTGAGGTCAAGCATCTGAGCCTAAGTTTCCATATATGTAGAACAAGTAAAAACATTCTCTGCTCTACTGGCCACATTTTGTTTGAGAACTTTAAATGAAATAATGTATTTACTTAACAACTATTTACTAGCACCTATGATATACTACCCCTTCATGGATCATAGCCTTGTCGTGGTCAAGGGGCTTGCATAACTCAGTGAAGCTATGAGCCATGCAGTGCAGGTCCACCCAAGACAGATGGGTCACAGTGAAGAGTTGTGACAAAACGTGGTCCACTGGAGAAGGGAATGGCAAACCAGTCCAGTATTCTTGCCTTGAGAACCCCATGAACAGCATGAAAAGGCAAAATGATATGACACCCCCAGTGGAGATGAGGCCCCCCCAGGTTGGAAAGTGTCCCGTATACTACTGGGGAAGAGGGGAGGGCAAGTACTAACAGCTCCAGAAAGAATGAAGCAGTTGGGCCAAAGCAGGAACGATGCCCAGTTGTGGATGTGTCTGGTGGTGAAAGCAAAGTCCGATGCTGTATAGAACAATACTGCATAGGAACCTGCAATGTTAGGTCCACGAATCATGCTAAACTGGACATGATCAAGCAGGAGATGGCAAGACTGAACACTGACATCTTAGGAATCAGTGAACTAAAATGGATGAGAATAGGCAAACTTAATTCAGATGACCATGATATCTATTACTGTGGGCAAGAATCCCTTAAAAGAAATGGAATAGCCCTCAGAGTCAACAAGGGTCTGAAATGCAGTACTTGGGTACAAGCTCAAAAATGACAGAATGATCTTGGTTCATTTCCAAGGCAAACAGTTCACCATCACAGTTACCCAAGTCTATGCCCCAATCACTGACGCTAAAGAAGCTGAAGCTGATTGGTTCTATGAAGACCTACAACACCTTCTAGAACTAACGCCAAAAAGAGATGTCCCTTTCATCATAGGGGATTAGAATACAAAAGTAGGAAGGTATGAGGTACCCAAAATAACAAGCAAGTTTGGCCTTGGAATACAAAATGAAGCAGGGGAAAGGCTAACAGAGTTTTGCCAAGAGAACATGCTGGTCACAGAAAACACCCTTTTCCAACAATCCAAGAGATGACTCTACACGTGGACATCATCAGATGGTCAATACCAAAATAATATTGATCATATTCTTTGTAGCCAAAGATGGAGAAACTCTATACCATCAGCAAAAACAAGACCTAGAGTTGATCGTGGCTCAGATCATGAGCTCCCTATTGCAAAATTTAGGCTTAAATTGAAGAAAGCAGGGAAAACCCCTAGACCATTCAGGTATGACCTAAATCAAATCCCTTATGATTATACAGTGGAAGTGAGAAATAGATTCAAGGGATTAGATCTGATAGACAGAGTGCCTGAAGAACTATGGACAGAGACTCAAAACATTGTACAGGAGGCAGTGACCGAAATCATCCAAAAGAAAAAGAAATGAAGTAAAGTGGTTGTCTGAGAAGGCTTTACAAATAGATCAGAAAAGAAGAGGAATGAAGGGCAAAGGAGAAAGGGAAAGATATACCCAACTGAATACAGAATTCCTGAGAATAGCAAGGAGAGATAAGAAGGCTTTCTTAACAATGCAAAGAAATAGAGGAAAACAATACAATGAGAAACACCAAAGATTTCTTCAAGAAAACTGGAGATATCAAGGGAACATTTCATGCAAGGATGGGCATGAGAAAGGACAGAAACAGTAAGGACCTAATAGAGGCAGAAGAGATTAAGAAAAAGTAGCAAGAATACACAGAAGAACTATACAAAAAAGGTCTTAATGACCTGGATAACCACGATGATGTGGTTACTCACCTAGAGCCGGACATCTTGGAGTGTGAAGTCAAGTGGGCTTTTGGAAGAATTTCTATGAACAAAGCTAGTGGAGGTGACAGAATTCCAACTGAGCTATTTAAAATCCTAAAAGATTTGCTAAAATTTGTTGTAAGATTTGTAAAGTAAATTTTCTAAATTTTTTGTAAAATCCTAAAAGATTTGTAAAGATTTGTTGATGTTAAAATTCTGCACTCAATATGTCAGCAAATTTGGAAAACTCAGCAGTGGCCATAGGACTGGAAAAGGTTAGTTTTCATGCCAATCTCAAAGAAGGGCAATGCTAAAGAATGCTCAAACTACAGTACAGTTGTGCTCATTTCACACGCTAGCAAGTTTATGCTCAAAGTCCTTCTAGCTAGGCTTCAGCAGTACTTGAACCAAGAAATTCCAGATGTACAAGCTGGGTTTCAAAGAGGCAGAGGAACCAGAGATCAAATTGCCAACATTTACTGGATCATGGAGAAAGCAAGGGAGTTCCAGAAAACATCTACTTCTGCTTCATTAACTATGCTTAAGCCTTTGCCTGTGTGGATCAGAACAAACTGTGGAAAATTCTTAAAGAGATGGAAGTACCAGACCACTTTACCTATCTCCTGAGAAACTGGTATGTGGGTCAAGAAGCAACAGAACTGGACATGGAACAACTGACTGGTTCAAAATTGGGAAAGGAGTATGACAAGGCTGCATACTGTCACCCTACTTATTTAACTTATATGCAGAGTACATCATGTAAAATGCCAGACTAAATGAATCACAAGCTGGAATCAACTTGCCAGGAGAAATATTAACAACCTCAGATATGAAGACAATACCACTCAAATGGCATAAAGTGAAGAGGAGCTAAAGAACCTCTTGATAAGGGTGAAAGAGGAGAGTGAAAAAGCTGGCTTAAAACTCAACATTCAAAAAACTAAGATCATGGCATCTGGTCCCATCACTTCACAGCAAATAGGAAGGGAAAAAGTGGAAGCAGTAACAAATTTTATTTTCTTGGGCTTCAAAATCATGGCAGATGCTGACTTATACTTGCTCCTTGGAAGGAAAGGTATGACAAACCTAGACAGCTATTAAAAAGCGCAGACATCACTTTGCTGACAAAAGTGCATAAAGTCTCTCTGGCTTTTCCAGTGGTCGTGTATGATGGACCATGATGAGTTGGACCATAAATAAGGCTGAGCACTGAAAAACTGATGCTTTCTAATTGTGGGGCTGGAGAAGTCTCTTGAGAGTCCCTTGGACGGCAAAGAAGATCAAACCAGTGAATCCTAAAGGAAATCAACTCTGAATCTCCATTGGAAGGACTGTTGCTGAAGCTCCAATACTTTGGCCCCTTGAAACGCCTTGATGCTGGGAAAGATTAATGGCAAAAGGAGAAGGGGGAGGCAGAGGATGAGATGGTTAGATAGCATCGCCAACTCAACAGACATGAATTTGAGCAAACTTCAGGAGATAGTAGAGGACAGAGAAGCCTGGTGTGCTGCAGTCCACAGGGACGCAAAGGGTCGGACACACCTTAGGCACTGAACAACAGCAATAATGATACACCAGGCATTGTTTTAGAGACCAAGGAGTACAGTGGTAGCCAAGACCGACAGGCAAGTGATAAACACAGCATATGATGTCAGATGGTGAAAAGTGACATGAAGGAAAACAGAGTCAAGTGAGAGTCAGTTTATAAAATTGAGCTGCCAGAGATATGAAACGCTTGTGAAAGTAGAAGCAAGTCATCGTCGCCTGCATCACCTTCCCCTGTAGACTACTTGTCCCCCTTCTATTCGACTTGCGGTTCCCACCCATGGAAGTCACGTCTGAGATAGACAGTGTTGTTAGTCTCTGTTACGTGCAACCAAATGCAATCCTAATGGATATGAACTATGCAGACAGGAAACCAGGAGGAGGTGGTTAACATGGCACAGAGCTATCCCTTTTCTAGCCCCCTCCTCTGCCCATGGCAGAACCATAAGATAAGACCAAAGAGATCGTGAAATCTACGGAACAGACCTCAACACTCCAGGCTAGGTCCATCTAAACATGCTGACTCAAGGAAGTCCTGTGTATTGGCCACAGTGATCTGGTTGGAAAGCCCCAGAGTTCTAAATATAGCCCTTGAAATCCCAGCAATTCTAATCAGGAAGGGACTTCCCCTCTGTCCGATGATCGTCTACTTCAGCCAGTGACAGGCTCAGGTTCTAAACCCGCTGCATGGGATGAAGGTGGATGTATCAGATTCCTGGGAAGCGAGCAGGCACAGGGTGGGAATCTCCTAGAGATTCTGAAGCACCCAACAAGGCACTTTTCTTCCCACCAGCCCTTGTGAGCATCTGAATCTGGCCCAGGATAAATCCAAGATGTGGGGAGAGCCTGAAGGTCTGGGATCTGGATTTCCTCCAGAACCCCCCTCCAAGCTTTGGAGTACATGTCAACTCAATCTCCCCACAGACTCCAAGGTGATTTGCAGTATTTCAAAAGTTATGTTTCCCTGGCTGAACAGTGAATAATTCACCAACTCAGGTCTCGATCGGTATCAGAAAGAGAAAAGGGACTTTGACAAAGCAGAAGATCTGAACTAACAGTGCAAGGCCCTCAAAGAAATAACAGAAACAGAAGCTCGGTGGTTCAACCACATCTGATTTTGAGCAAAACAAAGTGCATTTCTGATAATACAAATTATTTCATTGGACTCCATAGTGAGGAAGACATGCCCAGATGAAAATCCAGCTCCCCTTCAAAGGAAGCCAGTCCTGATGATTCTGCTCCCCCTGTTTTAAGGTAACTACTGTATCAGTTACACCTGTAGTATATGAACTGAAATCTCTGTGGCTTAGCGTGGTAAACATTTTGTTCTGTTTTTGACTATCTTTAGTTTTATTGAGATGTAACAGACATACAACACTGTGTAAGGTGAAAGTATACAGGATAATGGTCTGACTGAAATGATTATCACAATTACGTTTAGTGAACATCTATCATCTCATACAGATACAAAATTAAAGAAATAGAAAAAAACCTTTTTTCCCTTGTGATGAGACTCAGCATTTTACTCTCAACAGTTTCACATATAACATACAGCAGTGTTCATTATACTTATCGTGTTGTGCATTAACATCCCTAGTACTTATTTATTTTTAACTGTAAGTTAGGACCTTTTTACTACCTTCCTCCAATTCCTCCCCCACCCCCGACACACCGTGCCTCTGGTAACCACAAATCTGAGCTCTTTGTCTATGCTTTGTTTGTCTGCTTCTGAAGTACATTTGACCTACAACTCTATGTTAGCTCCCAATACATAACATAGTGATTTGGTATTTCTGTACCTTTCAAAGTGAGCATCAAGATAAGCCTATTTATCTTCTGTCACCATACAAAGATACTATGTAATTACTGACTTTATCGCATGACTCATTTATGTTGTAACTGGAAGTCTGTACCCTTAATCTCCCTCGCCTATTTCTCTCATCCTCCCACCTCCCTCCCCCCTGGCAACCACCTGCTTGTTCTCTGCTGTCTATGACTACTTAGTTTCTGCTTAGTTATGTCTGTTCATTTGTTTTGTGTTTTAGGTTCCATATAAAAGTGAAATCATAATACCTGATTTAATCCACTTTTAGCATAATACCCTTTAGGTCCATCCATATTGTCACAAATGGCAAGATTTCATTCTTTTTTATGGCTGAGTAATATTCTAGTGTGTGTGTGGGGATATCACATCTTCTTTATGCATTCATCTATTGATGGGCATTGTGGTTGCATCCTTATCATGGCTATTGTAAATAAGGAATAGCTTTTGCCATCCCCTTTCAGTCTGTGTGTCTTTAGATCTGAAGTGAGTCTATTATAAGCAATGTATTTATGAATCTCTGTGTCTTTTGACTGGAACATTGAATCTATTTACATAAAGTAACTATTTCTAGGAACATATTTATTGTCATTTAAAAAACTGTATTGGGTTGTTTTTGTGGGGTTTTTTTGTTCCTTTCTTCTTTTATTCTCTTACCCTGTGATCTGATGACTATCTTTAGTGTTATGCTTGGATTCCTTTTTCTTTTCTGTGTTTGTATGTATTATAGATTTTTGGTTTGTGGCTACCATGAGGTTATATACAACTATATACATATTTTATGTATACACAGACAGGCTGTTCAGTCACCAAGTCATGTCCGACTCTTTGTGACTCCATGGACTGCAGCACACCAGGCTTCTCTGTCCACTATCTCCTGTAGTTTGCTCAAATTCATGTCCACTGAGTTGGTGATGCTATCTAACTATCTCATCCTCTGCTACCTCTGGGAGTACCAGACTGTCTTACCTGTCTCCTGAGAAACCTGTATGTGTGTCAAGAAGCACCACTTAGAACTGGACATGGAACAACTGACTGGTTCAAAACTGGGAAAGGAGTATGACAAGGCTGCTTATTTAACTTATATGAAGAGTATATCATGCAAAATGCTGGGCTGGGTGAATCACAAGCTGGAATCAAAATTGTTGGGAGAAATATCAACAACCTCAGATATGAAGATGATACCACTCTAATGACAGAAAGTGAAGAGGAACTAAAGAACCTCTTGATGAGGGTGAAAGAGGAGAATGAAAAAGCTGACTTGAAATTCAACATTCAAAAAACTAAGATCATGGCATCCAGTCCCACGGCAGACAGAAGGGGGAAAAGTTGAAGCAGTGACAGATTTTATTTTCTTGGGCCCCAAAATCACTGCAGATGGTGACTGCAGCCATGAAATTGAAAGACGCTTGCTCCTTGGAAGAAAAGCTATGACCAACCTAGAGAGCATATTAAAAAGCAGAGACATCACTTTGCTGACAAAGGTCCGTATAGTCAAAGTTACGGTTTTTCCAGTTCAATTTAGTTCAGTACAGTGGTGTCTCTGCGACCCCAGCCTTCTTGGACTTGCAGCACGCCAGCCTTCCCTGTCCATCACAACTCCTGGAGCTTACTCAAACTCACATCCATTGAGTTAGTGATGCCATCCAACCATCTTATTCTTTGTTGTCCCCTTCTCCTCCTGCCTTCAATTTTCCCCAGCATCAGGGTCTTTTCCAATGAGTCAGTTCTTCCCATCAGGTGGCCAAAGTATTGGAGTTTCAGCTTCAACATCAGTCCTTCCAATGAATATTCAGGACTGATTTCCTTTCGGATGGACTGGTTGGATCTGCTTGCAGTCCAAGGGACTCTCAAGAGTCTTCTCCGACACCAGAGTTCACGACCAGTAGTCATGTACAGATGTGAGAGGTGGACCACCAAGAAGGCTAAGCGCCAAAGAATTGATGCTTTTAAACTGTGGTGTTGGAGAAGATTCTTGAGTAAGTTTTCATAACCATGGATTAAGCAATAGTTTCTTAAATATGACACTAAAAGCATAAGCAACAAAAAAATTAGATAAATCAAACTGCATTGAAATTTAAAATGTTTGTGCTTCAAAAGATACTATCAAGAAACTAAAAAGATGACACAAAACTTGAAGAAAATATCTCCAAACTGTATACCTGACAAGGGACTTATATCCAGGATATAGGAAGAATTCTTACAACCCAATTAAAAAAAAAAGACAAATAACCCAGTTAAAAATTGGGCAAAAGCCTTGAACAGATGTTTCTCCAAAGAAGATTTACAAACGTCCAATAGCACATGAAAAGATTCTCAGCATCACTAATGATTAGGGGAATGTGACCAAACCACAATGAGATACTACTTCACATGTACCAAGATGGTTGTAATAAAAAAGATGAACAATAAAAAGTGTTGGAGAGGATGCAGAGAAACTGGAATCCTCATATATTGCTGATATGCAGCTGCTATGAAAAACAGTTTGGCATTTTCTTAAAAAGCTAAAGCAGATTTACCATATGCCCCAGCAATATCATTCCTAAACACATACCAAGAGAACTGAAAATTTATGAATATGTATAGTCATACACAAATATTCACAGCAGCATTATTTGTAAAGCCAAAACAAACAAACAAACAAAAAACAAACCACCCAACCCAAAGAAACAAATAATGGAAGAATGGATAAACAAACATGGCCTATCCATACAATGGAATATTAATTGGCCAGTAAAAGGAATAAAGTTCTGATACGTGCTGTAGCATGGATGAAGGTAGAACACATTATGCTAAGGAAAAGAAGTCAGATACAAAAGGTGACCTATTGTATGATTCCACTTATGTGAATGTCCAGAACTGGCAAATCCATAGAAATAGACAGTAGACTGGTGGCTGCCAGGGGCTGGAGGGAAGATGGAATGGTGAGTGACAATTAATGGCTAGGTGACTTCTTTTCAGAGTGATGAAAATGTTCTGAGGAGCTGAATGTCTTCTCATGAATATTTGATTCTTATGGAATCAGATGGTATTTATTTCACTCTTTGCGAGTCTTACGTCCTTTGCAGTCTTTCAGGGATGAGGTATCTGATTAAAGTGCTATTAGGAAAGTCATAATAAGCATGATTCATGGCTGCACTGCCCTTTGTCTGCCCTTTTCTTTCTTGTATATCACGTGGGCCTGTCAAGTGTAAGTATAATATTTGTGAGTTTTATCAGTCTGGGTTCAGTTGGAGGAAAACAGAAACTCCATCAGCTAATTTTAGCAGAAAAGGAAGCAGGGGTTTACAAAGTCATTGAAAGGGCTGGAGGAGTAGATTCCATGTGGGACTTCCAGGAATGTTCCAGAACACCACCACCAGACAGCAACATGCTGGAATCTTGCTGCTACAAACAACACAGCTTCTCTTTAACCCTGCTTTGTTCCAGAAGCATCTGCATCCACAGAAATTTGTCTCCATCTCACTTGCTCCTTCCAGATCATGGGCCAGGGCATGTGAACTGTCAGATCTGAACTCAAACCAGAAACTCTAGCTGTAAGTTTGGGAAATGTATTCTTCAGTTTTCCAGCCTATGAGGTAGAGGAAGAGACTCTTGGAGGAGGTTGGAATGAATGTGAATGGGGTCAGTCCATCAGGACAGTCAAGATCTTAACATTTAGGGATTTCCCCGATGGTCCAGTGGTTAAAAATCTGCCACAGGGGACATGGGTTTGATCCCCGGTTGGGGAACTAAGATCCCAAATGTCATGGGGCAACTAAGCCCAGGAAACACAACTGCAAAGCTCACGCACCACAAACTTGAGAGAAGTCCATGGGCTGCAACAGAAGATCCCACACACCGCAATGAGTAACTCATGTGCCGCAACCAGGACCTGACACAGCTAAATTAATATCTTTAAAAAGACCTTAACATTTACTAAAGTTTAAATAAATTTAGCATTTAATACATTAAATTACATTTAACGTGGTTCAGTACTTACTTGAGCTAAATAATTGACGATCCTTTTTGTGTGTGTCTGTGTAAAATTTGTATTTGTTTTGTGAAATGGCTTTTTCCCATCTGCGGAGTCTAGAAATTGACCCCTGAAGCAGGTCCTTGAAATCTGGAGAACTAGTTTCCTTTGAGGAGCGCTCATATCTGACTCTGAACGCTTTGCATGGCTGACACTGAAGTGAATAACTGCTTTCTCTACAGGAAGTGAGACACTCCTGTGCATAATATATGGGAAGCAAGAGTTTCCTTGTATTCTCTTGAGCATAATGAGCACTTCCTGGAGGAAACAATATAACTTGATAAACTGAATATTTTTTTCAATTAAAGCACCAGCTGCTCATGAATAAACTCAGAAGCCAATGAGTATTTGAGAAGATGCTTAACTTCATTAATAATGGAATAGTTCAAATGAGGGTGGCTTATAGATCGACAGCAATGAACAGGCTCAGGGGTGTCAGGAGTGGGAAGTAGCAGCCACACTCACAAAGCATAGCTGGAGGCCTGAAGAGTGCAAAGTTTTGGAAGAGAATTCGGTACCCTACCCAAGTTTTAAACGTGTCTTCCTTGTAACCCAGCCATTCTAAGGATATACCTTTCAGAAATACTCACATAATACAAACATATATTTAAAGAGGTAATCTCTGAAGCACTGTGTTATTGTCACAAAAGCTTAGGAAAAATCCAAATGACTAGCAATGGGGTTTGGATAAATAAAAACAATGAAATACCATGCAGCTAATGTAAAGACAAGTAGATTCGTAAGTAGTGACGTGAATGGATACGGGGACACTTCTGCAGGCGCAGGGCTGGGGTCTTGGTCTTTTGTCAAATGGTGATGCCGTCCTTGTCTATGAATATTTGGAACTGGTGAAACCCTGATTCAGAAAACACGGCACAGCAAGGCTTAGGTTGACTTGATTATATAAGCTAGTTTATAAAAACTGTATCAAGGAATTAAACTGAAAGCATGGGATATTCACCAGTCTTTATGTCTTCCACTAAGTCATGAGAATTTTACTTACCTCTCAGCACCTCAAGTGAGAAAGGAAATATTGAACTTGGATCTCCTTATTGTCAACCATCTTGGGTTAAAAGAGGAGGGAATGTTACCTTGGGGAGGGAGGGAGGGACCCAGCTGTGGACAAGCTGATGTAAACCCACCTCCTCGTCTCCCCCCATCTCCCCTGCCTGCCTACGTTGAGTTGGGAGTTCCAACTTTTGAAAGTTTCAAGGAGAAAAATTATCCACAGAAGGCTGAGGAGCCAGTATGGGTAAAATGCAGTTTTCTTCCTGTCACCTTATACGGGAAATACAGGGACACCACTGAACACCCCTCCTGAGTACTGACTGTTTCTTGGAGTTCTGAACATTTTCACATACTAAGTTTAAGAAAAAATTAACTGGGGTTTAGAAGGCAGAAAGGAGTCTTCTTTGGTCTTTGGCCAAAAACTCCTTTAAGACAATGTTTATTGTGGGACCACAAGAACATCTTTTAAAAAAAAAAAACCAAGTTGTGGAACTGTATACGATGAATGTTCCCATGAATGTTATTGTTTTGTTGACAATACAACAAAAATAAATCATAGAAAACAGTATATACTCTTTGCTATTAAAAGTACCCCGTTCTGGAGAAGGAAATGGCAACCCATACCAGTATTTGTGCCCGGAAAAATCTCATGGACAGAGGAGCCTGATGGGCTACAGTCCATGAGGTTGCAAAAAAGTTGGACACAACTTAGCAACAAAACAACAACTAAACAACAAAACAATAAAAATTGGTTCATTAATTGTAAAAAATTAGTATTGTGTCATATTAATGTGATGTGTTAATAGGGGAAACTGAGTGTGAGGTACTTGGGAACTCTGTACTATCTTCCCAACTTCTCTGTAAATCTAAAACTTCTAAAAAAAATTAAGTCTAGAAAAATTGGAAAAAATCCCAGAAGAGTATATTCAAAGCAGTGACTCTCTCCCACATGTCGGGGTGTTATGGAGTCCTGGTATTTTAGGTCATCCACAGATAAGTATTATTACACAGTGCAACAGCTCTGCTCCCAGCAGAGTTGGCCCAACAGGCTTGCCTGCCTGTCAGTGTGGCTTTCATTTTGATAAGACTTTCAAATTCT
This sequence comes from Antilocapra americana, assembly GCA_007570785.1. Classification (NCBI taxonomy): domain Eukaryota; kingdom Metazoa; phylum Chordata; class Mammalia; order Artiodactyla; family Antilocapridae; genus Antilocapra; species Antilocapra americana. The sequence goes on from ML661332.1 coordinate 14,395,296, forward strand.
CTTCTGGACAGCTTCCCGGTGAGTGGAGTGACCTTCCTTATCAACTGAGAGTGCAGTCACCTGCTAATACTAAGGTCCACCTATTCCTTGAAACATAGCTCCTTCTCAGTTAGACCCTAGTACCTGAAATCCCAGCATCTGATAACGTTCCCAGGGGAATTTCAGAAGCGTCAGAAGAGACTGGCTCTCAAGTTTCACCTTGTGGGTAACCTCTGCGGGTGGAAAGTTGGGGCTAAGAACAAAAGTCACTAAGGACAGAAAAACCCGTGAGGAATGCTTTAGGGATCAACCTTAGCTTCACTTTTTTTGATGTTGGTTTTGCATTTTTTATTTCAAGATGAACTATGTTCTCTTTTATTTCATTTTATTTGCTTATTTTTTAGAGCCCATGTAGGGAACACTTTGAAAGTAACAGGATGGTACTATCATCTGCCTGGCACGCACCCCTTCTCCTGGACAGTCAGGCAAACAAAGCCGGTGCTCCTGAGGGCTTCCTCTAGGAGGAGGCGGAATCTCAGTGGGCTCGTGACTCAGAGACGACAGCTAGCTGAGTCATGAACCTGGACTTGAGTTAGCTGGGTTGGGGGTGCCCAGACCTGGAGACCTAGATTGCTGAATGAGTGTGTGTGAAAGAGCCTGTATTAGTTCCCTGCAGCTACCATAACAAATTGCTACAAATCGAGGGGCTTAAAATAACAGAAATTTATTCTTGCCCAGGAGACCAGAGGTCCAAAATCAAGTTATCAGCAGGGCTGGTTCCCTCTGCAGATTCTGAGGGAGAACCCATTCCATGGCTTTCTCCTCGATTCCAATGGTAATCTTTGGCATCCCTTGGTTTACAGACGCTTCACGCCCATCTCAGCCTCCATCTTTACATGGTCGTCTCCCCTCTGTGTGTCTCAAATAGCTGTTTGCTTTTCTCTTCTAAGGACATCTGCCGTTGGATTTACGGCCCACTCTCAATCCAGGATAATCTCATCTTGAGGTCCTTAATTACACCCCAAGATTTTTTCCATAAGGTCATATTTCATAGACTCCAGGGGTTTAGACTTGGACATAGGCTTTTGGGGGTCATTGCTCAGCCCCCTAAAGTGAGGGACACATTGGGCTGGAAGATAGTTGCTGCTCTCATTGCCCTTCAAGCTACTGTAATTATTCACAGCATGTTGCAAGACTCTCTTTGTCCAGTAATTTGCATAACCTCCTATCTGTAAAAGAGGTCCCAGTCCCTGGGGACTAAATTGCATTGTTTCAGCCAGTTCAGACCTGGCAGGAAGATGGGTGTAATGAAGCCCATTTGCAGAGGAACCGGGGATGCTGAATGGAAGGAAAAATAGATGGGCATTTGCGGGTAGGTGGCCAGCTCCTGAGGAATAGGGCCTTCTTGAAACCCTCTCGTCCTTCTGCTTGCTGTCAGTCCCGGGCCCTTTTGCTGGTGGGGATCTCTCTCCTCACCAACCCTCCCAAATGGGAAGATCTGATTTGGGTTTGTTCAGTGGCCAGAAACCCAGAGCCACTGCTTGGCATTCTTTTTGGGAGGGAGGTAGTGACAGAGAGGGCCTGGCCCGCAGTCAGAGTTTCTCTGTGAAACTGAAGCCCTGGGTGACATGTTTGAGGCACCATGTGAACGGGAAGGAAGCTTTCTGTGAGATGCAGCAACCTGGAAACTGTCACTGGGGGAGATAACTCCAGGAATCCTCCCTTTGAACCCCCACTGATAAGGGGGCAGGCCATTTTCTCATTATTCCAGGTTTTTGTTTTTATGTCAACATTCCTTTATTGAACCATGTATACTGCTGAAATATAAAGAAATCACCAGAGTTTACAGGAAGATTACCAAGACTAATGTCATTAATTCAACATGAGGCTTCATGTACTGAAACAATTCACCTTCATTATCAGCACAGAAACTTAAATCTTTGAAAAGCTAAGTAAAACAGTCTACTTAACTTCAAATCCTGTTCCATGGACATCTTTAACAATCATTTGACATAATTTTAGGTGCTATACAAATAACAAATAAGTTAACAATAACTTTAACAAAACAATTTCATTTAACTAAATTAAAAGTATAAAATACTGGTCAATTGTACTTTTTTTTTAAAGTCAGATGGTAAAAGCTATAAATTATTGAGTTTCCTGCCCCCTAAATATCTGGAGTAACTCTGTATACAATCAAAAAATGTAAGTATAAAATGTTATTATTAAACTATTAATTGCATAAGGAAAAAATGTAGACTTCACCATAGCAAAGATGACTACTAGCTTTGGTTACTATTAGATTCAACCACCATTCAGTCACTGAATTTTCTGAGTACCCACAACAAGCCTGGCACTATTCTAGGCACTGGGAGACCACGAACAACAACAAAAAAGAATAGTTTTTAATCATCATGGGACTTGCATTCTGCTGTGGGAAATAGACAAAAGCACAAAATAATAAGAATCATAAGTGTGGTAAATTCTATTAAGGAGACAAACAAAACTTTGCCATAGATTAGTCCTTGAAATGGAGAAGGAAATGGCAACCTGCTCCAGTCATTTTGCCTAGAGAATCCTGTGGATGGAGGAGCCTGGTGGGCTGCTGCCTGTAGGGTCACGCAGAGTCGGACACGACTGAAGCGACTTAGCATGCATGTATGCATTAGGGAAGGAAATGGCAACCCACTCCAGTATTCTTGCCTGGAGAATCCCAGGGACAGAGGAGCCTAGTGAGCTGCTGTCTATGGGGTTGCACAGGGTCAACCCTTAAAAGCTGTCCTGTGGAATTCTAAAACCTAAAAATAAAAAATTTATGAAGAGTTATATCAAGATGACATAGATTCTGCAGACCTTTGCTAACATATAAGAAAACTACAGACACTGCCAGTGAAAACAGAGATCACTCTTTCATTGTCAAAGCTATGAATGGCATTACTTAGCGATATAGTAGTCTCATAAGATAATTCACAGTTCCACAGAGTTAAAAAGTCTGTAAACACAATATTAAAAAAAAAAATTAAGAGGCACCTAAGGAGACAGGACAACCAAATGTAATGTTGTATCCTAAATGGAGGGACTTCCTTGGTGGTCCAGTGGTTAAGGCTCCATGCTCCCAGTGCAGGAGGCCCAGGTTCCATCCGTGGTCAGGAAACTATACCCCACATGCCACAGCTCAGGATCACGAACACTGCAACTAAGAGCTGGTGCAGCCAAATAAATAAAATTTTAAAAAAGAAGAATAAAAAATATCCTGATTGGAATACTGAAACAAGGGGAAAAAAAAACGAAGGAAATCTGAATAAACTACAGACTTTAGTTAATAATGTATCAAGATTGGTTCATTAATTGTAACAATTGTACCATAATAATGTAAAATGTTACTAACAGGGGAAACTGTCTGGGGCTATCTGCATGATCTTAATTTTTTTATAAATCAAAAACTGTTCTAAACAAAATCAAGTATACTTTTAAAAAACATATATAAGATGGCTTCAGGAATTATGGTAAAAGGAAGGGAAGTTAGTAAAAAACTTTAAGAAATTAAGAAATGATAAGCCATAAAACTCTGCAACGTGAATCAAAACATCACTCAAAAGGGACTTCCCAGGTGGTCCACTAGCTAAGACTCTGGACTCCCAATGGAGGGGGCCCCAGTTCAATCCCTGGTCAGGGGACTAGCTCCCACAGACGGCAACCAAGAGTTTGCATGCCACAACTAAAGATCCTGCACGTGACAATGAAGATGGAAGATCCTTGTGCAGCAACTAAGACCCAGCACAGCCAATAAATAAATATTAGAATACAACTCAAGAAATTCAGAGGAAACATGCAGATACTTAAGTTATGATCTCTATTCATACTAAAATCTTTCTAGGACAGAGATCAATGGATTTTCATACAAACTAGATAGGCAAAACACAAGATAGGCAATAACACCCTTGGAGTGCACAATATGCATTTTAGATCCCTATTTAGCAATAATGACTAATAGACTATATTTTATGTATGGCACTGTCCTGAAATTGTCATAAAATGCCTGGACAAGGATCAACCTCATGGGTCTAACTACATTATTTCCTTCAAGAAACAAGTTTACTTGTTCTGTGTTTTCCAAGTCTCCTGTAAATATATCACACTTTGATAATTAAAAAAAAATAAAAACAGAAATGAAACAAGTTTATATTTGCTTCAGGAAAAATAAGCAGAGAAGACCTAGTAAGGGGGCAGGGAGAAAAGATTATGTATGAAAGGAGAAAATTATTTCCCAAGTCTAACTGGAAGGAATTTTGCCACTGTCCTTAACCTACTTTAATGCCATACAAATTAGTATAAATAGCTCAAGGTAATAATAAACTCTCTTAATTTCTATCAGTTATCATCTGTTCAATCCAAAATCTAAAACACCTAGCAGGTAATTCAATGTCTGATGACTTTGGGAGGAATTAATCTCTCAATGTCTCAACTTTAGAGATAGGAAAAGTGAGAGAAAAACATGGGAGGATGATAATCTCTAAATTGTACAGTGTTAAGTCTGCATAATACAGCATAAAACTGGAGTCACCCTAAGAAGTAATTTTAGAGACAATCATCACAAAATTAGAACCTTATATCTAACACAAACTTCAGAGACAACAGAAGCCTGATCAAGTAAATGAAATAACAAACTCACTCAACAGATACTATGGAATATTAACCATAGAAGAATCACTTAGCCAAGCTGGCAGTACATACGTAAATCTAATTGAGATAACTAGACCATGAATCTATTCCTTCTCTATTACTCCTAACCCCAAAAGAAATCCAAAAAAACAAAGGTGTCCCTTGTTCTAAAGTCTTCTCTCACAGAAATCTTAAATATATAACTGGAAAATACTCAAGAAGAAATGGAATAATTAACACTTCCCCAGTCATTCTTGTTTGCACCACTCTGAGGAGAATCAGACACTGCTTCGTGTTGAGACGAGAAAAAGAAGAGGAAAGGTGTGAAAAATTCCAAATGGGCCGATGAATGACATTGCATCACGACTTCCCCTGTGGTCCAGTGGCTGACTGCACACCCAATGCAGTGAACCTGGTTCAATTCCTGGTCAGGGAACTAGGTCCCACATCCCCTGCCACAACTAAGACTCAGCGCAGCCAAGTAAGTAAAATAAAAAAAAAACACTTTTAAAAATTGCATCTGGCACAGATTGGGAAAAGCATCAACGCTGCCAAAGAACTGTCAAGGATGCAAGTCAAGAGAAGGGAAGGAGGTTTTCCAACTGGCCAGAGCCTAACCCAAGGGGTAAAAATCGCCACTGCCCCCACCACTCCCTCACTCCCCAACCACTGCATCCTCAAGGCGCCTCCGATCCAAATATACATCCTCCATGGTTGGTGGTTTTAGTCGCTAAGTCGCGTCCGACTCTGCATTGCAGGCAGATTCTTTGCCGACTGAGCTACAAGGGAAGCCACATCCTCCATAACCCACACCAGCTCCCCATCCAGGAGGAAACAACCCCAGGAGCACCCCGGACCTCCACTTCCCACCTTCCCCAAGAGTCGCACCTCTGGGGGCCAAGGCTCTGGGGAAGCAGAGCCCGGACCGCACCCTCCCTGAAGGACCAAGAGGCCGGATCCGGAGGGGGCTTCCCGGGGGGGGCCCTCGGAGCTGCCCGGCCGGGAGAAGAGCCCGGAGCTGGCGCGGTCCGAGCAGGGAGCGGGGCCGAGCGAGCCCACGGGCCGCGGAGGGGCGCTCGGGCGGCGGCGCGGGCCGGGTGGCGGGAAGGGAGCCGGCGGAGCGGGGGACGCGAGGCCGAAACCCACCGACGGCCGCGGCGCAGAGCCAGCGGCGACCGAGAGGCGGGCGAACGCGGGCGGCGGCTGGGGAGCCCGGCGCGGGGAGGCCGCGCGCTCGCCGCTCCGCGCGCCCGCGAACGCCGGCCGGCGTCTCCGCCGCGGCGTCCGCGGTCTCCGCCGGGGGAGCCGCCCCGCGCCGACGCCGCCCCCGCGCGCTGGCGGAGAGGCTCGCGGCG
>ML661332.1:14401691-14417594 GCA_007570785.1 Antilocapra americana
TGGGGAGCCGCCGGGGCCGGGCTCGGGGCCCGAGGCCGGCGTCGCGGCCTCCGCAGCGCCCGGTCGCCACGCGCGCTGAGGGCGGCGGGGCCTCGGCGCGGCCGCGTCCGGCGGCCCTGCCCGAGCGAAGCCTCCGCGGCGGCCGCCGAGTGCGCCCAGCGCGGCGAGCGAGCTTCTGGTTACTGCTTCTGTGCTTACAAAGTCCTTCACCCAAATTTAGTCATCTACCTTTTATCTTTTTAAGTTTTTTTGTTTGCTTTTTTAAAAACGGAAATTATTATACGTAATGCTTTAATGCGTCTGGAAAATATTTTACACTACAGTATGAAGCGTAGGTCTAAACCGATCCTCCCCTGATTCCCGGCCAGTTTCTCCAACATCATTTACCGCCATCATCAATCCCCTCTTCTTTTTGGTTTGTGAGCTTTCTTTCTCAATAAATTTGTATGTTATTTTGTATGGCTTCAGAGCTTATTTTTTTCCTCGATTGATTTGCCCATTAATTCTTCTGGATGCAGCCCGATTTACTTGTTTATAAATGCATTTACTATCTAGCAGAGAAAATATCCCTCCTCATCTTAATTATTGTTCTTTCCCCAAAATTGGTAAACTCACTTGCTAATTTTCCAGTGATATATAGCTAGGGAAATTTTTGTCAGTTTTAAAATTTTGTGTCAATTTCTTTTGGATTTTAACTGGATATATGATGGATTATGAATTAACAGAGCTGACACTTTTTTCATGGATGTTTCTAAATTTTCTCACACCTTTTTATTGTTTATGGATCTCATGCATTTCTTCTTAGGGGTAACAAGAATGTTTAAAAATTGCTATCGTGGCTAGGATATTTTCTGCTATCATTATCTTCTGATTGGTTATATAGAAATACAGTAAATAGACAATTAAGTAACAGTAAATAGAAGAATGACTTTTTTGTGTGCGTTTAATTGGCACACAGACTCTTGTGTTATTCTGAGTTTTTAGTAGGTTCCAATTTTCTGGCTGTATAATTATATTTTTACAAGTCATACCAAGTTGCCTTCCTATATCTATATCTATATCATCCATATCTATAAAGGATTCCAATATGAAATGAATGAAAATATGAAATGGAGAATCTCACACATGTGCCCTCAGAATAATAACTTAAGAGCAGAGAGACTGGGACTTCCCTGGTGGTCCAGTGGTTAAGGATCCACCTCGCATTGCAGGGGACTCAGGTTTGATTCCCTTTTGGGGAGCTAAATTCTCATATGCTGTGGAGCAATTAAGCCCACATGGCAACTGCTGAGGCCGCACCACAACTAGAGAGTCAATGAACCCCAAGGAAAGATCCCATCTGAATTTAAATATTTTTTCTTAAAAAAGAGAAGAGAAATTGATTTCCATTAAATGTCGGGTTACCAGGAGATTGAGTCATCTTACCAATGAACATTTGTCAAGAATCTCTCCCCGTTCTCAAGCCAATAAGCTTGCTGCTTGGTCTCTGGCTGGACTTCCCCATCTTTGCACTCCTTGCCCATAAATAGACTCTCCCAAATCTTCAATTAATTCAGCATGCATGCTGAGCATGCTACAGCATGCATTTCCCAAATTGCAATTCCTCTGCTACTCTCAAATCTACAATTTCTGGTAATTTGAGATTGCCTCAGTTTACCTCCTTATTTAGGTTGACATTCAGTGGTGTCAGAAGTGGGATCCAAGGGAGAGCACCTGAGGAGGGACAATGAGTCTCATAATTCAGCAAGGTACCTGTGCTGAGCCCCTTGTGCTCAGTGTTTCTTAGAGTCACCTCTTCTGGCTTGATGAGTCTGCTCTTGGATTTCAAGCTCCCTCCCTTAGGTCAAGCTCTCCAGATTTATTTAGGGTTTGGATAAGGACAGGTTGTCCTTCCCGTGAGTGATCTTTTAGTTTCTGAATTAGAATACACTTGCACTTTCCTGAGAGCAAACCAAAAACTGAAAGTGGCGGACACAGATTGAACACCTAAATGCTGCCAGAGCACACCTGTATATGAGAGACAACCATCCTCAAGGCACAAGACTCCTGTGTGAGAATAAAGTGGTCACAAGTGAGCAGATTTCCCAACAGGCCGCTTACCACGCACAAGAAAATTCCCTGTAACAGAGGACACCTGGGCACAGGTTGGATAAAGAGGGCAAAGGCTGTCTGCCAGAAAACAGAAGTATCTCCTGAAAGGCACACTGTGAAACAAAACTCAAGTCCCAACCCTAAGCCTATCCCTTTGGCTATCTAGGACTTTTTGAGTTTGCTCTTGGAGAAAAACTCCAAAAACGGGAACTTAGTCATCTAAATGCTTTAAGGTTGGCCCTCTCTTTAGGAACTCCAGCCAACGTTATGTTTAAAAAATTACAGTGTCTCCACATGTGAATGGGCTAATCTTGCTGATGACAACTCAGAATTATACTGGCCATTATGAAGACTGTTCCAATTAGACAAGATCATTCATTTAAGAGATGTGCTTGAAGGCAAGCGGTCCCGAATTGAATAGGATGGATAGCTGTTTAAGTTGGCATGCAGACACCTCCAAAAACTTCAAAATTCCAGAATTTGAAAGCTTCACTGAAAGATTCATTGTGAAAGGCTAATAAAAAAATTAAAGATATAAGAAATACCTATAACAGAAGACTATGAGACTGATGTAATGCCTACTGCTCCTCTCTGTCCTTGACTTGGGTACTCATTCTACTAATTCTCATCTGAATTGCCTTTCCACTCTGAAGAGACTACAGGACTGTAAACAAAAATGCACTGAGTTAGTTATCTATCCTCAAAGAATGGCCCCCACATGTGTCTGTCCCAGATTTGACAGGATTCTGAGGGATTTTCTGGTACACTGCTACCAATTATTCCCTTACATAGCCAAGGGGAAACAAAGAGTAATGGAGGGAGTTCCCTGGAGGTCCAGTGGTTGAAACTCTGAGCATCCAATTCAAGGGGAATAAGTTCGATCCCTGGTTGGGGAACTAAGAGCCCATATGCTATGTGGCATGGCCAAAAAAACAAACAAGCAAAAGTAATGGAAAACCTTACCAAATTTTGGTAAATACCAGAATTACACCATATTTTAAACCCCATTCACTTTGGAGCCTACAAATTGGATCCTAGGAAAACTGGCAGAGACCAAGTAATGGGTCAGAATTCGTTTAAGAGTCAGCTCTCCTGAATCTGTCTATCTCAAGAAAGAGATGAAAATAGAATTTCGTGTTGTCCCTTCCTTTTGGAATCCAGATCCATTGGTTATTGATCTTTTGTCTCCTGAGCTAGCTATTACCTTCTTGATTGTCTCATTTTGTATCCTGAGAACTTGGCAATCATCAGGTTGGGGATCCCAAAATATGGCCAGAAAGAAATGTCTGTTGCACCCCATTTGTGGCTAGGTATGGCTAGATGGAAATGTGGATTCCACTGCATTTGCAGCTGTTGGGAGCCGTTCTGGAACTACTGCCGAATGACAAAGTCACGGCACCACTCAAGAAGAAACTGCACAGCGGTTTCTCTCCAGGATCGGAACCTTCCCTCCTTCCTGTTTCTATGCTTTTGTTGTGGCTAACTCTGTTTCATCCTTTGATGGCTGGAGTTGTAGGGGCTTCCATGGTGAGGTCACGAGAGTCCAGGGAAAAGGAAAAAGATCCCTTGCCCCAGAGAAACATTACAAAATGATTAAATCTACTGGGACCCCTGGCTGGTGGGCCCTAACACTCAGCCAGGGAATAAGGCCATGATGATTTGGAAAACAAGCCCTAAGCCTGTGACTGGCCGCATGAGGAGATCATGACTGATGACTGGAAAACCTGGGTCATGTATCAGGAAAAATTACAGAAACTAAGCCAATTACCTTTTCTCAAAAAAAGATTGTGATGCTAAAGATATTTGTGCCCCCTAGAATCTGAAAGTATACAGAAAGAAATATGTGAGTTATAATGTAAGTGGCTTCAAAGTAGATTGCAAAAAAACTTATTTCTGCTAGAAATAGTCTTGTGGGTAGATGGTAAACAAACTGCCACTGACAATGACTACACTAGAAAAAACTCTTGATCTTAGCTGCAGCTATAGTGCTTATTTGCTGAAGCAAGACGCTGTATTTGCTGAAGTAGCAGGCTGTACAGAATAAGTAAATGGAACAATATGAAATCATAGGCCATGTTTTGGTAGAATAAAAATAGGTTTCGGGGTAAACATGTAACTAAAATGTAACAAGGGACTAGGAAAAAACCTTTAACACACCTTAGAATCAGGGGATGTTGATCCGAACGGAAAAATATTACAAGAATCATTAGGAAGGAAAAAACATGTGCTTTATAAGTAGAAACTAGAATCAGTAAAGATTCCATCCTCAGACCATCAGAAGACTCCGTGCAATTCCTTTCCCCCAACTCCTTCCCCTCAATTCCTCCCCTTCAATTTCCTCCCTTCGTTGATGCTGTTCATCCCTTGGGTACTCCTGGACCAGCTGGAGCTGGACTCCGGCATGCAGCTAGAATCTTTTTGCCAGCCCTCATTTATGTGGTTATCTTTGGGGATGGCTCTGGATCCTAGGAAGACAATCCCTTCTGCACTCTCTTCGGGGATGCCTGTATGTGTTTATCCCATGTATGTCTTTCTCCCCCTGAGGAATCCTGTTTACTGCTGAATGTGTATCTTTTGGCATGTGTCCTTACAAAGCTGGCATTGTTGTCTTTCCAGTTTGTATTTTTAATGTACATGCTATTTGGTAAATCTCATTCTGATTTTTACTCCCCCCATCCCACAGTAAACACTACATCTCTAGGACACTTCCACATTGCTATGTGTTCATCCAATTGGTTGCTTCTAATGTGTAAATAATTCTCCAGGTTGTCCATCCACTACCTCTTATCTGTCCTTTTCCCAGGATCTTTCAAATCCCTGCTACCACAAATGGTGCTGCCATGGATATCCTTGTTTCAGTTCAGTTTAGTCTCTCAGTTGTGTCCGACTTCTTGTGACCCTATGAGCTACAGCATGCCAGGCCTCCCTGTCCATCACCAACTCCCGGATTCCACCCAAACTCATGTCCATTGAGTTGGTGATGCCATCCAACCATCTTATCCTCTGTTGTTCCCTTCTCCTGCCCTCAATCTTTCCCAGCATCAGGGTCTTTTCAAATGAGTCAACTCTTCGTATGAGGTGGCCAAAGTATTAGAGTTTCAGCTTCAACATCAGTCCTTCCAATGAACACCCAGGACTGATCTCCTTTAGGATGGACTGGTTGGATCTCCTTGCAATCCAAGGGACTCTCAAGAGTCTTCTCCAACACCACAGTTCAAAAGCATCAATTCTTTGGTGCTCAGCTTTCTTTATAGTCCAACTCTCACATCCATACATGACTACTGGGAAAACCATAGCCTTGACTAGACGGACCTTTGTTGGCAAAGTAATGTCTCTGCTTTTTAATATGCTGTCTAGGTTGGTCATAACTTTCCTTCCAAAAAATAAGCGTCTTTTAATTTCATGGCTGCAGTCACCATCTGCAGTGATTTTGGAGCCCCCCCTAAAAAAGTCAGCCACTGTTTCCACTGTTTCCCCATCTATTTCCCATGAAGTGATGGGACTGGATGCCATGATCTTAGTTTTCTGAATGTTGAGCTTTAAGCCAACTTTTTCATTCTCCTCTTTCACTTTCATCAAGAGGTTCTTTAGTTCCTCTTCGCTTTCTGCCACAAGGGTGGTGTCATCTGTATATCTGAAGTTATTGATACTTCTCCTGGCAATCTTGATTCCAGCTTGTGCTTCATCCAGCCCAGCATTTCTCATTATGTACTCTGCATAGAAGTTAAATAAGCAGGGTGACAATATACAGCCTTGATTTACTCCTTTCTCAATTTGGAACCAGTCTGTTGTTCCATGTCCAGTTCTAGCTGTTGCTTCCTGACCTGCATTCAGGATTCTCAAGAGACAGGTCAGGTGGTCTGGTATTCCCATCTCTTTCAGAATTTTCCACATTTTATTGTGATCCACATAGTCAAAGACTTTGGCATAGTCAATAAAGCAGAAATAGATGTTTTTCTGGAACTCTCTTGCTTTTTTGATGATCCAGTGGATGTTGGCAATTTGATCTCTGGTTCCTCTGCCTTTTCTAAAACCAGCTTGAACATCTGGAAGTTTATGGTTCACATATTGTTGAAGCCTGGCTTGGAGAATTTTGAACTTACTTTACTAGCGTGTGAGATGAGTGCAATTGTGCAGTAGTTTGAGCATTCTTTGGGACTGGAATGTAAACTGACCTTTTCCAATCCTGTGGCCACTGCTGAATTTTCCAAATTTGCTGGCATATTGAGCACAGCACTTTCACAGCATCATCTTTTAGGATTTGAAATAGCTCAACTGGAATTCCATCACCTCCATTAGCTTTGTTCGTAGCAATGCTTCCTAAGGCCCACTTGACTTTGCATTCCAGGATGTCTGGCTCTAGGTGAGTGATCACACCATCGTGGTTATCTGGGTCATTAAGACCTTTTTTGTATAGTTCTCTGTGTATTCTTGCCACCTCTTCTTATTATCTTCTCCTTTTGTTAGGTCCACACCTTTTCTGTCCTTTATTGTGCCCATCTTTAAATGAAATGTTCCTTTGCTATCTCTAATTTTCTTGCAGAAATCTCTAGTCTTTCCAATTCTATTGTTTTCCTCTATTTCTTTGCATTGATCCCTGAGGAAGGCTTTCTTATCTCTCCTTGCTATTCTTTGGAACTCTGCATTCAGATGGATGTATCTTTCCCTTTCTCCTTTGCCTTTTGCTTCTCTTCTTTTCTCAGCTATTTGTAAGGGCTCCTCAGACAACCATTCTGCCTTTTTGCATTTCTTTTTCTTGGGGATGGTTTTGATCATCGCCTCCTATACAGTGTTTCAAATCTCCATCCATAGTTCTTCAGGCACTCTGATCAGATCTAATCCCTTGAATCTATGTGTCACTTCCACTGTATAATCATAAGGGATTGATTTAGGACATACCTGAATGGTCTAGTGGTTTTCCCTACTTTCTTCAATTTAAGTCTAAATTTTGCAATAAGTTCATGATCTGAGCCATAGTCAGCTCCTGGTCTTGTTTTTGATGACTGTACAGAGCTTCTCCATCTTAGGATGCAAAGAATATAATCAATCTGATTTCGGTGTTGACCATCTGGTGATGTCCATGTGTAAAGTTGTCTCTTGTATTGCTGGAAGAGGGTGTTAGTTATGACCAATGTGTTCTCTTGGAAAAAGTCTGTAGCCTTTGCCCTGCTTCATTTTGTACTACAAGGCCAAATTTGCCTGTTATTCCAGGTATCTCTTGACTTCCTACTTTTGCATTCCAGTCCCCTATGATGAAAAGGACATCTCTTTTGGGTGTTAGTTCTAGAAGGTCTTATAGGTTATCATAGAAGTGTTCAACTTCAGCTCCTTTGGCGTTAGTGGTTGGGGCATAGACTTGGACTGCTATGATATTGAATGGTTTGCCTTGGAAATGAACAGAGATCATTCTGTCATTTTTGAGATTGCACCCAAGGTACTGCATTTTGGTGGAGAAGGCAATGGCACCCCACACCAGTACTCTTGCCTGGAAAATCCCATGGACAGAGGAGTCTGGTAGGCTGCAGTCCATGGGGTCGCTAAGAGTCGGACAGGCCTGAGCGACTTCACTTTCATGCATTGGAGAAGAAAATGGCAACTCACTCCAGTGTTCTTGCCTGGAGAATCCCACGGACAGGGGAGCCTGGTGAGCTGCTGTCTATGGGGTTGCACAGAGTCAGACACGACTGTAAGCGTCTTAGCAGCAGCAGCAGCGCTGCATTTTGGACTCGTTTGTTGAATATGAGGGCTACTCCATTTCTTCTAAGGGATTCTTGCCAACAGTAGTAGATATAATAGTCATCTGAATTAAATTTGCCCATTCTGGTCCATCTTAGTTCACTGATTCCTGAAATGTTGACGTTCATTCTTGCCATCTTCTATTTGATCACTTCCAATTTAGCTTGATTCAGGGACCTAACATTCCAGATTCCTATGCAATATTGTTCTTTACAGCATCGGACTTTACTTCCATCATGTCACACCCACAACTGGGTGTTGTTTCACTTTGGCTCCATTTCTTCACTCTTTCTGGAGTCATTTCTATTTCTCCAGTCTTTTCCAGTAGCATATGGGCACCTACCAACCTGGGGAGTTCATCTTTCAGTGTCCTATCTTTTTGCCTTTTCATACTGTTCATGGGGTTCTCAAGGCAAGAATCCTGAAGTGGTTTGCCATTCCCTTCTTCAGTGGACCACGTTTTGTCAGAACTCTCCACCATGACCCGTCTGTTTTGGGTGGCCCTACATGTCATGGCTCATAGTTTCATTGAGTGACACAAGGCTGTGATGTATGTGATCAGTCTGATTAGTTTTCTGTGACTGTGGTTTTCCTTCTCTCTGCCCTCTGATGGATAAGGATAAGAGGCTTGTGGAAGCTTCCTGATAGGAGAGACTAACTGTGGGGGGGATCTGGGTCTTGTTCTGATGGGCAGGCTCATGCTCAGTAAATCTTTAATCCAATTTTCTGTTGATGGGCAGGGCTGTGTTCCCTCCCTGTTGTTAGGCCTGAGGCCAAACTATGGTGGGGGTAATGGCAACCTCCTTCAAAAGGACTTATGCCTGCCCACACTGTTGTATTCAGTGCCCTGACCCCGCAGCAGGCTACTGTCAACCCATGCCTCTGCTGGATACTCCTGGACACTCACAGGCAAGTCTGGCTCACTCTCTTGTGAAGACACTGCTCTTTTCTCCTGGTTCCTGGTGCACACAAGGTTTTGTTTGTGCCCTCCAAGGGTCTGTTCCCTCTAGTCCTATGGAAGTTCTGTAATCAAATCCCACTGACCTCTAAAGTCAAATTCTCTGGGATCATCCTCTTACACCCCACTTTTCTCTGCACCATTATTGCTCTGGGCTTCCCAGGTGGTGCTGATGGTAAAAAACCCACCTGCCAATGCAGGGGACACAGATTTGATCCCTGGGTTGGGAAGATCCCATAGAGGAGGAAATGGCACCTTACTCCAGTATTCTTGCCTGGGTAACCTCCTGGACAGAGGAGCCTGGCAGGCTACAGCCTATAGGGTTGCAAAGAGTTGGACAAGACTGAAGCGACTTAGCACGTGTGCATCATTGCTCTAAGTGATTCTGCTGCATCCCTGAGAATAGCTAGGAAAACCCAAAGCATATGACCCTCAGTATTACCAGGGTCAGCAAACTATCATTTGTCACCTGTTTTTGTATGGCCTGAGAGCCTTTGAGAGTGGTTGTTACATTTTTCAGATGGTTGAAAAAAATGTTTTTAAGAATAGTATTTCACAAGATGCTCAACATCACTCATTATTAGAGAAATGCAAATCAAAACCACAATGAGGTATCATCTCACGCCAGTTATAATGGCTGTCATAAAAAAGTCTACAAACAATAAATGCTGGAGAGGTTGTGGAGAAAGGGAACCCTCTAACACTGTTGGTGGGAATGCAAACTGGTACAGCCACTATGGAGAACAATGTGGAGATTCCTTCAAACACTGGGAATAGAACTATCATACAACCCAGCAATCCCACTACTGGGCATGCATCCTGAGGAAACCAGAATTGAAAGAGACACATGTACCCCAATGTTCATTGCAGCACCATTTACAATAGCTAGGACATGGAAGCAACCTAGCTATCCATCAGCAGACGAATGGATAAGGAAGTTGTGATACATATATGCAATGGAATGTTACTCAGCAATAAAAAGAAATACATTTGAGTCAGTTCTAATGAGGTGGATGAAACTGGAGCCTATTATACAGAGTGAAATCAGTCAGAAAGAGAAACACAAATACTGTATATTAACAAATATATATGGGATTTAGAAAGACAGTAATGACAATACTACATTCAGGGCAGCAAAAGAGACACAGATGTAAAGAACAGACTTTTGGACTCTGAATGAGAAGGCGAGGGTGGAGTGCTTTGAAAGAATAACATTGAAATATATATTATGATAGGTAAAACAGATGACCAGTGCAAATTCAATGCATGAAGCAAGGCACCCAAAGCCTGTGGGCAAAGCCCAGGGACAACCCAGAGGGATAGAGTGGGGATATTCTTGCCTGGACAAGTCCATGGACAGAGGGGTTGGCAGGCTACAGTCCATGGGGTCACAAATAGCCAAACATGACAGTGACTAACACTTCCCCAAAATAGTTGGAATAATCCTCCCACTCATTAGCCTATGAAATTACGCAGCCCATAAAATCTAGCCACACCACATTTTGAGGCCACACTCACCCTCTGTGATGGCCCACACTCTGTGGAGTGTGTTTCTCTCTGAATAAATCCACTTCCTACCTATCACTTTGTCTCTCACTGAATTCTTTCTGCAATGAGACGTCAAGAACCTGAGTTTCATTAGGTCCTAAAGGTAGGTGTGTGATCTCAGATAGAAGACTGTGGGTTTTGCCTGGGTTTGAGTCCTAGCCATCTGGGTTAGAGTCTCAAACTGGGTTTTTGCTGGGTTCAAGTCCTTGCACATGGGTTCAAGTCCCAGTCAGAGGTTAAACTGTTTCAGTTCCATCCAAGCAGAGACCTACAAAGTGAGAAGGAACTGACCATGTGAAGATGGATAAAGGCAGGTGGCAAGAACATTCTGGGCAAAGAGAAAAGCGTGTCCATGGCCAGAGGGATCATATCATGTTGTTGGAGGAACAAGGAGATGTTTGAACTGTCATTTTCATGATAGGCTTGTGCATGCTAAGTTGCTACAGTTCTGTCCGACTCTTGCAATCCATGGACTGTAGCCCACCAGGCTCCTCTGTCCATGAAACTCTCCAGGCAAGAATACTGGAATGGATAGTCATTCTTTTCTCCAGGGGGACTCTTCCCAACCCAGGGATCAAACCTGGGTCTCTTGCATTACAGGCAGATTTTTTACCACCAAGAAGGACATGATAGGCTTATTTGTAGTTAAACGAAGTTTAGTTTTCACATGAATAACTGACTTAGTGATATCAGCAAGGAAGAGAGAAGGTCTTACCATTGATTGATTCACTTGTTCATTTCTTTGTTCATTCAACAAGACTTGATTGAGCACCTTTGTAGTGCTGGGGCTTCCCAGATGGTGCTAGTGGTAAAGAACCCACCTGCCAATGCAGGTAGATGTAAGAGATGCAGGTTCAGTCCCTGGGTTGGGAAGATCCCCTGGAGGAGGACATGGCAACCCACTTCATCATTCTTGCCTAGAGCATCCCATGGGCAGAGGAGCCTTGCAGGTTGCAGTCCATAGGATCCCACAGAGTCGGACACAACTGAAGCGACTTAGCTTGCATGCGCGTAGTGCTGAGGATACAGAGGAAAACCTGAGGAGGACTTCATCCTGAAGATGCTCAGAGTCTAGTGTGGAGAGCAGACAAAAAAATAATTTCCACAGGTGTGAGGAGTGCCCATCCTGCCACGTCAGGGAGGGCTCACTCCATTTCCACCCCCTTCCTCTCAGGCCACCTCGTCTTTCTTCCAGCTTCCCATGCAGCTAGGGGTGGGCAGAAAATCAGTTTTGGCCAATAAGACATAAAAGAGATCTGCTGAGAAGTGTCTGGGAAAACTCTTCAGATTAAAGGTGAAGCACAAAGGACATGATAACTTTGCCCCTCTTGTCTGCCTTTGAATGGGATTGTGATGCTGGTCCAGTGGAGTCTGTGGTAGCTACCTTGAGATCATGAGATGATAAGCGCCAGCACAAACCTGATCCCTGTTGGTATCACAAAGTTGCTGCACCAAACCTGGAACTATAGCTACCTTCAGGGACTCCTGATTGGGTTAGATAATTACATGTCATTACTGTGGAAGCCAGAGGTTCTCAGGTGGTGGTAATGATGGCCAGTGGCCCTTTGGCAATGTCTGGACATTTTTAGTTTTCACAACCAAAGGGAATTATTCCTGGAAGCATCTCGTGAGTAGAGGCCAAGGATGCCGCTAAACATTTCACAATACGTAGGACAGTCCAGACAACAAATAATCATCTAAAATGTCAACAGGGTTAAGGCGAGAAATGCAGCCATAAGCCACTGTTGACCAAGAGCTTTCTTCTTTGATACAGAGAGATCAAGTGCCTGCCAGAGTCACAGGAGGGTGAGTTAGGAGCAGAGCAACATCTACCTTAAGACACGGGAAAGAGAAGTGCAGGCTCATTCCAGCTGGCTTCACTTATACTGTTTGGCTTGGAGCAAGGTCCAGGAGAGAGCTGAGGACCCGAGTCCCTCAGGTGAGACCCCACTGTGGGCCTCTCTGGATCCGACATTGCCTGTGCCCGCGTGCCTGCTGTGTGCCCTGGGCTAAGTGCACATGTGAATCATCTCCTCGAAGTTTTCCAGTGATTCTGAAAGGTCAGCATCACTGATTCCTGATGATACATATATTCACATTCTAAGTCAAGTTAAGAAAAATTTAAACACAAATAATTTTCTCTGCCCTTTGGCTGCCTGTCTCCCCTCTACTGTGCATTGCGTATCAGCCAAGCTTCCCCATTGGCAGAAATACCTACGAAACAGGAAGGTAGGACAAGGGCACAACCTTCAAAAGAATGACATAGCCAGGAAACACAACATAAATGGATTAGAACCAAGT
The DNA here is from genome assembly GCA_007570785.1 of Antilocapra americana. Taxonomy (NCBI): domain Eukaryota; kingdom Metazoa; phylum Chordata; class Mammalia; order Artiodactyla; family Antilocapridae; genus Antilocapra; species Antilocapra americana. The sequence goes on from ML661332.1 coordinate 14,414,326, forward strand.
AGGCCCAAGATGGCAGACAAGTTGGCTTCCACCAGGTCTTGAGCCTCAGTATACTCTCACTGTAACGCATCAGCAAGCTAAGTGACACACCCACAGGCACCACGACAGTTCCGAGGCTGACCATAAAGGTCAGAAAGTGGGCAGTGGCCCAACTTCTGGAAATTCTCACCCCTTCCCCCATATAGTTGGAATGCTCCTCCTGCTCATTAACCTGTGAAATTAGCCCCCCCCTATAAAAACTGACAACCCCATACTCTGGAGTCACTCCTGCCTTCTGGGCTGCTCCACACTCTGTCTGCGGAGTGTGTTTCTGTCTAAATAAATCCCCTTTAACTATCACTCTGTCTCACTGAATTCTTTCTGCCATGAGACATTGAGAACCTGAGCTTTATTAAGTCCAGGTGTGTGATCTCAGTTAAAAGACCATGGGTTCAAGTCCCAGTCTGAGTTACATGGTTTCATCTGCTCAGCCATAAGGAACAACATTCTCCTAACAACAAGACAACTCTTTAAAAGATAACCTTCCTTTCTGATCTTGTAAGGGGCCACCCTGACCCATGATCCACCACTTGCTTTGTGTCACACATCAATAATACGATATTAATGTATGCCTGTGTTGGCTCAGACGGTAAAGAATCCGCTTACATTGCAGGAGACCTGGGTTTGATCCCTGGGTCAGGAAGATTCCCTGGAGAAGGGAATAACTACCCACTCCAGTATCCTTGCCTGGAGAATTCCACGGACAGAGCAGCTGGTGGGCTCCCGACTGGTGGGCTATGGTGTCACAAAAGAGTCAGAAATGACTGAGCAAGTAACACTTTCACTTTTCTGTCTCAAAAACCGATATAACTGTGCTTTGACCTCTAATGGGTGGAACAGTCCCCAGAGTTTTGTACGAAGTTGTTCCCGGGTTATAATCCTCAGTTTGGTTTGAATAAAATTTTCCATTTCTCTTTTTAGAGTGACTGATTAACATTTTTGTTGAAATTCCCATTGTACAGATGTGAAAATTGAGGTTCAGAAGAACAATGGGATGCCATGGTTAATGACATATTCTGGAGACAGACTGATTTTAATCTGCCATTTAGCAGTGTCCCTTAAGCATTTTACCACTTTGAGCATTCACCTTCCATATCTGCAAAATAACACTATATACTTTATAAACATTATTATGGGCTAAAAACAAATAATCCACATAAAAGCTCTTACTACAGGGCCTGACAGATGGCGAACATTTCACAAATGCCTGTTGTCATTCTTACTATTTTCAATATGCCCTCGGGGGCTGAGAAGCTGGGCTGTAGTGCAAAAGTCAAAGCCAGGTCATCAGCATAGCCACCTGCGTCACTGACTTGCTGTGGTGACCTGGAAACAGCTGAGGGAGGGGAGATTCTGGGAGCCGCTGAGGGGAGAGCAAAAGTAACTGAGACAGGGAAGCGTAAATGGAGACTGAGATTCATTGAGCACTTCAGGTGTAAGACCTAAACTCAGCCATTTTGCATGGGAACCAAAGAAATATATATATATATATATATATATTTTTTTTTTTTTTTTTGCTATGCTGAGTAGCTTGCAGGATCTTAGTCCCCTGATCATGGATCGAACCCAGGCCAGGCCGCCACAACAGGCAGCTGAGTCCTAATCACTGGACCGCCGGGAAATTCCCCCAAAAGACTAAGACCTTCTGATTACGGGACTTTGGTCCTTACCTGGCTTGAGAAAGAGTGAGGTCACAGTCTCTCAGGGACCTCTCATCGAGGAGAAAGAAGAAGACATCCCTCCAGGAAACTTGGAGCCCAAACACAGAGTGGGGGCTAGACTTTGCCCTGGTTGATTCCAGGCAGAAGGTGTGGTTCTGGGAAGGAGGATGCATTCACGTACTTGCTCTTTGCTCTTGGGAATCACCAAAGGCACACACACAATATTTCCATAACACAAATTCTCTTGCCAGGCTGGGGGCAGATTCGTGGGAACTGAGTTTCCAAACATAGACAGGTGTGAGTGTCTCTTGTGAAAATTCTTCTTTTCTTAAATATGTTGCTTACAACTGCTCTCCCGATAGCTCCAGAGACTGGGGCCCTCAGTCCTATCCATCTCTCTTAGCATGTAATACCTGCATTTTCACTCAAGATGAAGTTTATCTTCTGTGTCCCCGTGTTGCACACCCAGGCCACACAAGAGGGCAAATAGACTTTCTAAATATACAAATATTCAGACTCTCAGGAGGGATAAATATCCATTTTGTGAATTTATTCCCATGTATTTATTTACTCATTGTTCTGGGGCGTTTGAGTCGATTCAAGTTTTTGAGTCTTTGGCTATAAAAAATAGTGCTGATGTAAGGCAGTTCCACTAAGGTTGTTTTGGGGAAGCACGTGAATTTCTGTCATGAATGTATCTAAGAGTGGACATCCCAGAGTCCCAGACTCTGTGCTCCCAATGCAGGTTCGATCCCAAAGGTCAGGGACCTCGATCCCACATGCCACAGCTAAGAGTTCACAAGCCGCAACTAAGAGCTGGTACAGCCAAAGAAAGAGAGAAAGATTTAAAAGAAAAAACAAACAGTGGAGGTGCTGGGTCAACTTTACTAGATGTTAGTACTCATTGGAGAAGGAAATGGCAACCCACTCCAGCACTCTCGCCTGGAGAATCCCAGGAATGGGGGAGCCTGGTTGGCTGCCGTCTGTGGGGCTGCACAGAGTCGCACGCAACTGAAGCGACTTAGCAGCAGCAGCAGCGCTCAGTTCTCTAAAGTAGCTGTATCACTGTCCTCTCCCACCAGCAGTACATGAGCAGTCTGATTGATCTCCGTCCTCTCTGACACTTGGTATCACCGGTTGGAGAGTTTACAGCTGTAGCCACACACAGCAGTGTGGCTGCCCCTCACAAGCAGAAGCACGGAAGAGAGTGAAAAAGGCCAGACATAACAGAAAGCATGCCATGTGATACCCATTCATATAAAGCCTCCAACCAGGCAAAAATAACCTACTAGAAGTCAGGATAGTGGAACCCATGAGAAGCAGGAGGGGGGACTTCTGGGGTGCAGGTGATGTTCTGCTTCTTCATGTAGGGGCTGGTTACACAGATTTACTCCGTGAAAATTCACCAAGCGGTGTAGTCAGGATTCATGGACTTTCCTGTGTGTTGTACTTAAACAAAAATTTCTAAAGGCGTTCTCTCTCAACCTCCCTCTCTCTCTTCCTTTGTCATCTTTCCTCATAGTACTTGGTTGGGAGGGGGAGGAGGAGGGGGAGGAGGGGGAGGAGGGG